>OZ024755.1:13913481-13940981 GCA_964016885.1 Eledone cirrhosa
CGTACTCATTCGTACATATACATACATATACACGCACAGATATATATGTACATACACATACATACATACATACGCACATCTGCACATACATATGTGTATATACACACATACACATACATATATATATATATATATATTTATATATATACACCTACCCGAGCGCCCACAGGTATACACACATGTATATATATACATAGACACACACACACACGCACACATATAGATATATATATATGTATATATACATACATACCCTTATATATTTTTCTTTCTTCTACACGTGTGCATACACACACACAGACTCTCACACATATTCTTACACATATATATATATATGTATATACACACATCTACTCATACATAGAAAAATATGCATGAATTATTCACAGTTCAAAATAAATAATCTAAAAATTAGGTATAGAGAGATACAGAGAGATATATAAAGATATATATTAAGTATTAGTGATACAGTATACGTTAGCTAAATGATAACGATTATGCTCTTATATAATAGATTTCGACGTGCTACAGTTAAATACATACATATATATAAGAAAAATAATAATAAATGCATGGATAATTCTGAGTTCAAAATAAGGTCCGTAAAAAAAAATTACAGGTTAGATATTTGCTCTATATTTGAATCATGGATAGAAAAATATGGTAGGTATATTTAAAAACTTCCAAAAGATAAGTACATACATATTATAAAAAAAAAAATGTAAACAAATGAATGATTCACAGTTAAAAATAAGTTCCGTAAAAATATACAGATTGGATATTTAAACTAAAATTTAAAACTTAGAGAGGAAAATAAAGATAGAGAAATAATGGTATGGATCAAAGTTAATAATATTATGTTATGTATATCAACGTGTCAGCGTGTTGTTGAACAAGTGTCATTCATTCGAGCGTTATTTCTTCTATAGATAGTTATAAGATAATGCAATATTAAAGGCCATTAATGTTTTTAATATATATATATATATATATATATATATATATCGTAGATAGCGTTCGTTTATTCTCCATGTCATAATTACAAGTATATTAATAAGTATATATGTATATATATATATATATATATATATATATATATATATATATATATATACTGTATATAAATATATATATATATATATATATATATATATATATATATATATATATATATATATATATACTGTATATAAATATATATATATATATATATATATATATATATATATATATACTTATTAATATACTTGTAATTATGACATGCAGAATAAACGAACTCTATCCACGATATATGTATATATATATATATGTGTGTGTGTGTATATATATATATACATGCGTGTGTAGGTGTTTATGTAGACATATACATCGTCCACTCGCTCTTTCTCTCTATATATATATATAATGCACACACCACATTGCGATTTAGGAAAAAGAAGAAAGCGAACGAAGAAACGGATTCAATGTCTTTCACTAATCATACATTCTAATTGATTCATACATACAATAGAGAATAACAAGTGATTGTCCGTTCAACCCTTCTTTTATTTGTTCACTTAACTAAACCTGGATTAATGTGTCATACTGAGACTTCCCTCTCAGTATTTCTACATTTAACGCCATCGTCTCAATTAGGATGCACCTGTCTCGTGATTAGTTCCTTTCACCCGAGGCCAATGTAATTAGAGACACTCCTTATTTTGATATACCTCACAATTCCCTCTTTTATATCTTCATTCATACATCCATACGCCACTCAATCGTATGTATTTCTCGTCTTTAACTCAATGCAACGCTGAGGAGGATGAAGCCAATTTATGAAGGCATTGTGTAGTTAATAGTCATACAATTCACATGAATACAATTGATTCAGACGTATCCTTCCTGGTAAATATCTAAAGGCATCGCTTGCTTCTGGGGGCCATCTTTTACAATATTTTCTAATTAGCTCAGACCCAGGTGTATTGTATCTTATTTCAAGTAAGATAGCATTACTATAAGTATAACAACATCATCATTGAATACAATCATTGGATCTGATCTTATCTCGTTGAACCAAGGAAATATTTTTTTAATTATACACAGCCAAAGCTGCCTACAATGTATAGTAGCCAATAAAATATTTCTTATAATTCAAATTATAATTGAGCTAAAATTGATATTGAATCTAATCACTAACAAAGTGACCTGCGAGAAAAACGGTGAGAATCGACAAGATTGGATGAGTAACCACGAAATTAGATGCGATAGATTAGGAAACAACGGGATCAGACGTGATGGGATAAGGAACGATGAGGTTAAACGCGATAGGATAAAGAACGACGAAATCAGTCGAACTAGAGTCAGAAATGCTGAAATCAAACGAGTCGGGTCCAGATACAGATTGGACCTTGAGCTGATCAATCGCGAAACGCGCGTCACACCTCAATAAACCTAATGAAAATTTTACAACACGTCAATATTTTTGTCATCATTATTATTCTTATTATTCTTTGAGTCTCAGTCATTGATGTTAGTTAAATGGAAAATTTGTTGAAATGAATATCAAGCCACTACCTGCAGCCTCAGATATTCAGGACGTATCGGAGGGTTCTTGCTGTTCCCAGCAAGCATGCCTTTTGAAGTGTTCCAAAAAGCGGGGCGGGACCAATCTTCTTTAACCATCCTTGGAAACTCTTTGAGATAGTACCTAGTGCTCCTATGACAATCGGGACTACTTTGACCTCATGGCAGTTCCAAATCCTTTTTACCTCCCACTTTAAGTCCTGGTAACGGTTAATTTTCTCCCTCTCCTTCTCTTGCACTCTCGTGTTGAATGGGCAGGCCACATCCACAATCAGGCACGATCTTTTTTCCTTGTCCAAAACCACCAGGTCAGGTCTATTGTGTTCCAGTTTCTTGTCCGTCTGTATCCTAAAATACCACAGCACCTTCACCTGATCGTTTTCTATCACCCACTCTGGCTTATGCTCATACCACTTCTCAGAATGTGGTAAATTGTTTACTTTGCATAGGTGCCAGTGGATCACCCTGCCCATCACATCATGTCTCCAGCCTAACATTAAATCATAAATTTTCCTTTTTTTTCAAATATACCTAACTATACCAAGGATCTCACACATTTTCCAATATATATATATATATATATAATAATAGTTTCTACTTTAGGCACAAGGCCAGCAATTTCCCAGTGCATTACTGGTACTTTATTTTATTGACCCCGTAAGGATGAAAGGCAAAGTCAACCTCGGCGGGATTTGAACTCAGATCGTAAAGGGACGTAACTATGCTGGAAAGCATGGCGCCCGACCCTCTACCGATACTGCCAATCCACCGCCCTCGGTGGATATAATAATAACAATAATAATAATAATTAATATTAATTATTATTATTATTATTATTATTTTAAGAGGCGGTGGATTGGCAGTATGGGTAGAGTTTCGGACGCCATGCTTTCCAGCATAGTTACGTTCCTTTATGATCTGAGTTCAAATCCCGCCGAGGTTGACTTTGCCTTTCATCCTTACGGGGGCGATAAAATAAAGTACCAGTAATGCACTGGGTGATTGCTGGTCTTGTGCCTAAAGTAGAAACAATTATTATTATTATTATTATTATTATTATTATTATTAATCGGGGTCGATAAAATAAAGTACCAGTAATGTACTGGGTAATTGGTGGCCTTGTGCCAAAAGTAGAAACAATTATTATTATTATTATTATTATTATTATTATTATTATTATTATTATTATTATTATTATTATTATTATATATATAGTTGAATTCCATCCGAGGTTTATGCCTTTCATCATTTCAAAACCGATAAAAATATACTACTCAAGTTCTGGGGTATATTTTTCTTTTTACTCTCTCTCTCTCTCTCTCTCTCTCTCTCTCTCTCTATATATATATATATATATATATATATATATATATATATATATATATATATATATATATATAGAAAAAAATATATATATAGAAAAATCTACCCCAGTACTTGACAGTACATTTTTTATCGGTTTTGAAATGTTGAAAGGCATAATTGACCTCGGATGGAATTCAACTCATAGAGCAGAGAGGTGGAACAAATTAGGCATAGTATTCTATCCGACTCTCTTATGAAGCTGCTACTTCGCTGCCTTCAAGCAGAAGTGAGAAAAATATGAAAGAAAATTTTTATATTGTTTTTATCTTAAAAATAAATATTATTTCTCAATTCCCAAAATAGGTGAATAGCAAAATTGGTAAAATGCCGAACAAAATGTTTTGTTGTATTTAATGAAGTTCTTTTATGTATCTTAAATATGAATAATGAAGTTCTTTTATGTATCTTAAATAAACCATTGCGTTCTATTCTATAGAGAAGATAGTAGTAGCAGCAGCCACAGCAGCAGCATCAGCAGTAGTAATAGTAGTAGTAGTAGTAGTAGTAGTAGTAGTAGTAGTAGTAGTAGTAGTAGTAGAAATGATAATGTTGACGTTATTGTTGTTTAGGAGAATGATAAAGCTTGTGGCGCTGGTGGTGTTGATTGTAGTAGCAGCAGCAGTAACTAAACACATACATGCATGCATACATACATACATAGACACAGACACATACACGCAGATGGCGTTCTCTATCAAATTAATATACCTGTGAGAGTTATATATATGTTACAGTAATATACTGTACCAATAATATACCTGTAATATTAATACCTATAGCTGTATTATAACTGTGACAGTAATATAGTTGCAATAGCAATATACGGGTTACTATGACATATCTATGACAGTTATACACCTGTCATAGTCTTATACCTGTTACTATGACATGACTATAGTAATAATATACCTGTGATAATGATATACCTGTGGTAGTAATATACCTGGTATTATGACATATCCGTAATTGTAATATACCTGCTACAATGACATACCTGTTACTATAACATATCCGTGACCGTAAGACACCTGTGAGAATTATATGCCTTGTGACACACCTGTGATAGATATATACCTGTGACAGTTACACACCTATGATAGATATATATCTGTGGTCGTAATTATACCTGTGATAGTAATATATTTGTTACTATGATATACCTGGGGCAGTTATATACCTGTTAGAATTATACACCTGTCACATATATAGCTGTCATAGTTATATACCTGTGATATTAACATACCTGTAATGATTAAATGAGGCCAGATGTGATTTAAAGCTAGAAAACGGCATTGCTAATGCCAATACTATATTATATATTCTTTACAAAATAGAACAAATTTTAATTTGTCATTCTGCCTCGATCCTAGATTTGGTATAAAAACATGTCTGTAAACTCGTTATCAATTTTTCCTTTGTGGAAACCTGTGGTGAAAGACGAAATATCTATCTGCTGAGGACGAAGAAAAATAAGTGTAACGACTAATAGCGTCTCTTTATCTATATATCTAAAACAGAGAATGTCTGTCTGTCTGTCTCCCTAAAACTAGAGAACCACCCAACCGACTTTTTTCAAACTTTACACATATAATACTTATGGTCGTGTGAGTGTTTTGAACAAAATATATTTCAAATTTTCAATGCCCTAGGGACCGCATTAGGCGCCGGTTAGTGATCTCTCTCTCTCTTTCTTAGTCTGTCTTTTTAGGTAGATACATAGCTATAACGTCGGGCCCTTATAATATCTGTCTGTATGTCTGACTGTCTGCATTACGACATTATGAAAACATTAACTTCGCTATCTGACGTATTATCTTCGCTATTTTCCGTTCATTGCCAGGGAACGTCTTCACGAACCAAAGTATCGTCTTCCTGTTTTCCTTAGATTGCAACGTTTTTCGAAATATTTACTTCTGTGTTCACAGATTGATATTTTTAGTTTCAGAAGATCCCGTTAATGGTGAAAGCAGCGATTCTTTGCTTAAACTTTAATCTGTTATTTTAATATATATATATATATATATATATATATATATATATATATATATATATATATATATATATATATATATTATATATTCGTGTACAGCTATTTTTGCATACACAAAAACAAAATATAAACAAACGTATTTATTTCACGAAAGCACAGACGGCTTATCGTCATTGTTACTGCCGATATGCCACCCAAAAATCCCACTACTTTTGGCACAAGGCCAGCAATTACATAGCCAACGGTTCGGAAATCACATGCATCACTGACAGTTTACTCCTTACTCTACCAGTTAGTCTTAGTGTACTTCGTCCTGCTTTTATGTCATGCCTGTACTGTTTCAGAAAAGAGGGATAAACATGCCAATCTATGTTTAGAATCCCGAGCAACGCTGGGCCATTCTGCGAGTTATTACTATAGGCGATTTGTCTAACAAGATAGAGTGATGTTGATGTATAAACTATGGCGTCAATTTAATTTTCAAGTCGATATAATTAAAGTATTTTCGCTGTGTTGTAATTACTAAATTATACTAAACAAGATTTTAACATATATTTTTATTTCCAAACATGTGGTTAATTCAAAATAATTACTGTTAGTTATGATTTTTTTGTTTCGTTAAAATAAAATTTGATATCGATCTTGGCGTTGCGATTTCTTTCACCATTTAAGTTGCTGAATTGACTGACATTAACAGCTAGGTTTGTCTGATCACTTTTTCTGAAAAATAAAAATAATATTTAGCTGCACTTCGTTGTTTACATTTTATAAACCGACACAGACACAAAACTATGACATTTTGTGACAAAAACAAAATTGCATAGTTGTTAATTAATAGAGAATGGGATTTTTAATTAGTCTAAGTTGTAATTGCAACATCATCACCAATATCGAAAGTAGAAGCATATTCCAGACGCCTTAATGAAATATTGTGTAAGACAGTAGATTTAACAATAGTGATATTTGTAAAATATTTGAGTAGTATTGTATGGTTGTATTGAAATTTGTATTCTTTATTCTAATGAAATAAAAGAATAGGTAAGAATGCCTGAGTGAGGTTAGGGTGCTTATGTTCAGCTTTGGTGGTCTGTTGATTAGTTGTCAGAGAACAATCAAATAAGATATATTTTTCCAAAATAATGATATTTAAGTTTTCTGATTTTCAAACGGAAAAAATTCTTACAGAAGTACTCTTTTTATCATGCGACAGGTTTTACTGGGTGTTACCAGTAGCACTCAAGAGTGACCCGACATACATACATACATACATACAGTTTTCACGGTCCGAGAACTGAAAAGAATGCGATTCAGGGTAGTACTCGATGAATATTATCATTGGTAGGATTTGAATTCAGAACAAGAAGAGCCAGAAATATTAACATAAAGCTTCCTGTCGGACAGACCTGGGGGAGAGATCGGCTCTGCCATGCTTAAAATGCCCACATCACGCTGTGTATCAGAACGGCGCCTCAACGAGTTCATCAGAAGTTAAAGACCTTTTCTTTTCCATCATATCTCACACTCTAACGACTTTGTCAATTCATTGCCTTGTAGATAAATACCTTCAGACTGCTTGATTTGTGATAGATATATAATAAACGATTCCTTTTTTTCGTTTTCTTTTGCAGCAAAGCTTGATGGTGTGAAAACTTATATGACATTGCGAAGGGTTCCGCTTATTCTCCAAGATCGAGTCATTAAATGGTTTGATTATTTATGGATGTGTAATAAATCTACGGATGAAGAGCGAACGCTTAGTTTACTCCCAGACAAACTCAAAGCAGAGATAGCAATTCACGTGCACTTGGATACATTAAAACGGGTAGAAATATTCCAGAATACAGAAGCCGGTTTCTTATGTGAACTGGTCCTTCGGCTCCGTCCTGTCCTTTTCTCCCCAGGAGATTATATTTGCCGGAAAGGTAAGTATTCCACTTATACTTTTAATAATACCATATACCATTACAGCTTTGTTAATCTAACAAATGTGTCACAGTCTTGCTCTGCACAACAAGCCCTCCGTGATATTCGATATGTTTGAAAAAAAGATCTGACTCGAAGCGAAATGAAATATTAAAGTTTTTGGAAATGTCCACATCAATAACGTATAAAAGAAAAACTAATAACTACAAAATCAGAAATTTAGGTTTAAATAAACTCAATGCATATGTACATTATAAAAAATATTAGTCTCAAGATTATCAGATGAAATGTTTTTTCAATTCTGTACATTTTAAACATGAACCCTGCCTAAGAAAGCAAGAACAGCATCCATCCTGGTTACCATTGAGAAACTTGCTGACATTGCTCATATGAATAAAATATCGCATCACCCACTCCTTAATAATAAACAGTACGTCTATAAATCCCTCGGCATGACAACAAATGGTAGGCCACACTACCATTAAATATCTTTCATTGTAAAAGTACATACTTAATATAAAAAGAACTGCATTTGAAATATTAACGTTTCTATTCAGAGCTTGAAAATACTTCAGTCTACCCTTCTCTCTCATACACACAATTACCTCCCTTCTAAAAAGTTCAGTTGGAACCAGCATCAACATACGGTAAACGGAAACACTGACACAAATACGGACGCGTACTCTACTATAGCCGCAAACCGAGGCTATAGTAGAAGACATTTATTCAATGTTCCACGCAGCGGAACCGAGCCCCAAAACGACGTAGCTGCCCAGCGAAGTCCTTAACTACACAGTCATGCTTGCGCTTATATTTTCTTATTTTTTCAATTCATTTTTTTACAGCCCAGATTGCCCGAGTCTAAATTATATCCACATACATATGGTTATCTTCTACAATTAGGCATTCGTTAAATTAACACGCTTCCAGAACTAATCATATCTTCTTAACGCTTCACAATAATTTCAGTTCAGACATTAATTAATCACTGATACATTTGACAAGTTGTGACTTGTTTGTTATCTACTTAGATTCAACTTTGTCTGACTCATCAGTCGGCCATCCCGTTATCCTGATCGCGTCAAAAATGGGTGGAATATTCTTCGTGTCAGTTGACTTTGTTATCGCTTCGTTTCACCTTCCTTTATTTTTTTTATTCCATTCTTTCTTTCTTCATTAATTTCCTTCATTTGTTCATTATTTATTTATTTACATAGTTTTCATTATCTTTATCATATTAAATGAAAATCCATATATCTACCATAATTATCGCGATATATTTTATTACGACGCTAACACTCGTAAATAAAACCATAGCCACCATTTTGAAAACGTCTCGTTTAGAGGCCGACTGTCGGTCAAGCTAGACTATATGGCATCTATCATGCATTGATCACCGCGCTATTTTTTGCAAATGGAATTAGTTGTGACTATTAATGAACCTACTGACGTCAGAAAAAGTGAGGTGTCACAATTACCAGACGTTGGCAGTTCAAATTTCACATGCACTTTGTTATTTCGTGGTTTTGAAATATAGACATTGCTGTGCGGTAAATATATATATATATATATATATATATATATATATAGAGAGAGAGAGAGAGAGAGAGAGAGAGAGAGAGAGAGAGAGAGGGGGGGGGGGGATTATAATTTTATCAGATTTAAACTAGTTAGACCACTATTCCGCAGAGTACTCGATACTTGAGATAGTAGAGTGTGTCTATATTAGAGAGAGTTGGATTTTTCGACAGCTAATTAGCTGTTTAAACGGTAAGAGCTCCTAAATCATAATCTCAAAAGAGAACGATATATTAAATACCAAACTTGAAAAAGTACTGGGGTTGATATAATCAACAAAATAATCCCTTCAACGTGGTGTCCCAGCATGGCCGCAGTCTAATGGCTGAAACACATATAACAATAATTTTGTATGTATGTTTATGCATGTGACTTCTCCAGTTCTGTAGCCATCAGACTGTTAGACCACAATATTGACCTCTACATCTATGTACATCAAATTTTTAACACCAAGACGATAAATGCTGATAACTTGTCAGTGCTAGCACGTGATCAGAAAATTGATATTGTATTGGTATTGTATCTATATGAGAGCATCGTAGAATAATTGATAATGATACCTCAGTTGATGTGGGAAATAGCTGGCAAGCCTATTTTTCTTCAACCAGGACAGCCAGCCATAGAGGAATCGGTTTCTTTGTTGACCCAAATATGCTTGGTACAATGTTAACCTTCCAAAGGCTCCACCTACGCAATGTTCGCATGTCTTTTTAACCAAGAAATAAACGCTTATATATTATTTGCTGCCATATGCCAACACTGCAAATGATAATACAAATGAGATTATAGGATGTAATGATGATGTAGATACATGTTACAACAAAGTAACTTGTTTGGCATCTTATAGTTAATGATGTATGCGGGCATTGGGCGAACGTTCATGGAGACTTGAATACAGACATTGAACCAAACTTCTCTCCGTTTACAATAAACACATTTTTCAACCCATACCCATACCTATATTTAGAAATCTAACGAAACATTATTGCAAACTACACTATTATGTGTTTAGTTGCTCTGGACGATTTTCAACAGAAACAAGGAAAAGAAATTCCATTACTCACAAGGAAGAACAACACCAAACTGGATTATAACTTTAAACATCAACACTAGAAAAAGTTATGACTGAAGCTAAATCACTGAAATTAAAGTGCATCTAGTCAGATTCCTTGTATATTTTCTTTAAAATAATGGTGCATGTGAACCATATACAATACAAATATTTATGATATATACATTTAATCTCAGCGTCTTTATTTTAAGCTGTGATCATATTACGGCTATCTCGGTATCGGGTTAGTTTCACAGCGTGACCAATTATACGCCGTCTATATTTGGAAGCACGCAATTTTAGTGATATCACTAACTTCTTGTTAAAGTTATGGGGGTTAAACAGAGAGACAGTAACTAAATAAAAACCTTTCTGAAATATTTAAGAAGCATGGTTTTCATTCTGGAAAGCTTTCAAGGAATCGATTCAAACTGCCACCTAAATAAAAATCAGTGTTTGTGGAATAGTGCCCTTGAATAATTCAAGCATGTCGTTTAAAAAAAGTTATTAGGAAGTCCTCTAAAACCCACTCAAAGGTTTTCCGTTAAGCATTAGCGACAAACTATCTATGAATGACAAGGAGAAGAAATATTGGAAGAGTTATTAAGTGAAATCATGCATTCACATGAAGCTGGAAGAACATGTATTAAAACGTATTAACAAGATCGCTATCAGGAAGACCAAATCTGTGAGGATAGATTTTATTTTAGATCGCACGACAAAGATTCGGTTTTAGTTTGAAAAAGGTTTAACCCTTTTGATATCAAACCGCTTGAAACCACCCTTGCTATGCTATAAAACGCTTTCTTTATCTAAAAATCGTCTGTAAATTTTATGTAAGAACCTTGGTTAAGTTACTCTCCAAACGCTAGTTATATTACTAAATCACTCCTAGTTCTTGTTCATTTTCAAAATCCTTTGAAAATCATAGCGAGTCTATTTCATTAGAAATACGATAACGAAAGGGTTAATATATTTCAAATATCAATAACTTTGAACCAAATAATATTCTCCCTAGTGCAGCTTTTGTATCGATTGAACCGATTGATGTAAAGGAATTAAAGAGAGCGATAAGTGTAAACGTTTGTGAAAAAGCTGTTGAACCAGACAAAATGTTGTCAGATGTGCTATGAATGTTTTCCTTCTGCCAAAACTCACTTAATAATTATGAATTCCATAATTATTGGATACGACCTACCAGAAGAAGTAAAAGGGTCTGTAATAGTAGCAATCCCAAAAGAAGAGAGACAGCTGTGTTCTAGGAAATCAAAGATGGTTACCACTTACATCAATGAAATACTACTTCATAAGACTAACTACAAAAATGAGGGAATTAATTCTAACATTTTAATCTGGCTTCAAGCCAACATTGAAATACTACAGAATAAATACTATCATTAAGAATATACATCGACGCCTACCGTTCGATAAAACGTAATCTTGTCGTAAAGTTTGTGTACTTTTCTAAGCCATTTGATTGTGTAAATAGGTAGCAATTTAATATATGTTAACTTTCTACGAAGTGCCAAATATATTCATTAGCGCTATTATGTCTTCATACACTAAAACCAATGTCTAATGCTGTACTACAACTTTTAACTATGATGTATTTGAGGGAGCTTCAAGTATACTTCAGGGAGACACTCTTATACCTTACTTCCTTGTAATTGTGTAGGGATTAGAAACGAATGGATCTCAGCTTGTTTTGAAGATAAGTGTTACAGTTTTTTCGATCAAAGGAACAGACAGCCTGCTTATGAAATTGATATACAAGTGGTTCAGTATTTCTCCGACATACATAACCTTAACGTGATTCCCGATGAAAAGGCTGGCCTTTTGAATTAGAAGGACTTCCAAACAGTTTTTGTCTGCTTAGTTTCATTCCCAAGTCTTGAGCCAACCTGAGGCTATGTTAAATGAAACTTTCCCCCAAGAAGCCCTGGCATCTTAGCCAACATTGTAATAACCCTGGCAATTCGCCGTCTACAACACAATAAATTAAAATCAATGAATTACAAATGAAATTAATGTTTGTTGGAGAACTGAGTCTTACAGTCACATATACCGATTCGGAAAATGTTTTTAGACAAATGTGCCAATTAGAATGAGTTGCAGCGGAAAATATTTCCGTTATTTAGAAATTATGATACACAAAGTGGATCTCAGTTATATAGGAACTAAGAACTCGGATAGCCGGAACAAATATCCAACGCCTTAATGAATTCCCCAGATCTACCGCCTTCTGAATGTATGTATGTATGTACGTACACATATATGTACGCATGAATGTATGCATGAAGGTATAGATATAGATATCCATGAATGTATGCATGCATGTATGTATGTATATATGTACGTACGTATTTATGTATGTATATATGTATGTAAGAATGTATGTATGAATATATGGATGTATATAAGGATGTAGGTGTATATATGTATGTGAATGTAGTGTCTCTCTAGTTGTGTTTCTAGTAATTGCCATTGTCCTCTACACTGTACTAAGAGGATTAAATCACGTTTTTATTCTCCAAACATTTGTTTAACATTTAAATCTCATCACGGTTTAGCAAACACATTTTAACGCTCTTGCACTGGGGTTTATGGATATTGGGCATGGATATATATATATATATATATATGTGTATGCGTCTGCGTATATACTATACATATATACATATACATACACAAACACATGCACATGCATACACACACACACGGATATATATATATATATATATATATATATATATATATATATATATATATATATATATATATATATATATATATATATATACATATATATATATACATATATATATATATATATATGTGTCTGCTTGTGTAAAACATGCAAACACATACATATATGTGTGTATGCATTTATGTATGTGTGCATGTGTTAAGTGCATTCATTGAGATTTTTTTTTTCAATTAAATTTCCATATAGTTTTAATTATCCTGGATTTACACCGTTTGATTTGGAAAGCTTTCTATGCATGGATTGTAAATATTTTCATTTAATATTCCACTTAGATTTAGAGATAATTAAACTTGTTTTTTTTCTCATCGTTGTGCTCTCATTAATAGCTGTGAATGCCAAACCTGAAACCCTGAGTAGCAGCTAATTAAAATCAAAATTATCGAAATTTTAAATGGTTTCACATATTATGTTGCTGAAATTAAATATATAATATTGCATACATATTTTAAAAGAAATACTGGATATGTAACACACACTCACTCACTCACTCTCTCTCTCTCTCTCATACACACGCACACACACGCACGCACACGCGCACACACACACACACACACACACACACACACACACACACACACGCACACACACACACACACACACACACACACACACACACACACACACACACACACACACACACACACACACATATATATATATATATATATGTGTGTGTGTGTGTAATGTTGACAGACGCGAGAATGAGCACTCAATATCGAAGCAATGTTTAACAACACGATAAGTATTTCACCTGTGTTCTCACAGTTACTGATAATAAAGAATCTAACTGCCTCTCTCTCTCTCTCTCTCTCTCTCTCTCTCTCTCTCTATATATATATATATATATATATATATATATATATATATATATATATATATATATATATATATATATGTGTGTGTGTGTGTGTATCTTTCTATAAAATAAATATGCCTATTCTCTAATAATGTATTGAGTACCTTCTTTCAATTTTATTTATTTATATATATATATAATTTATATGAAGTTTCCACCGGACCCTTGCATTTTCTTCCCTTTTTTGTGTACAGGGAATCTTTATTAAAGGCGCCGAGAGTAGACGTGATATTATAGTCCCGGTCAACATAAATCAACTAACATATGATGAAAGACATTCCAGTGTTAGCTTAGATACCTAAAGTAATCTCATATACTGAGTATTTCTGTTCATGTTTAGCAAGATAAGGTTCGAGTTAGGGGTAATTTGGTTGTTATTTCTAGAATGTCGGAGCACCACGTAGAGGCGACTGTGATTGTTCATGAATCATGGTTTGGCAGCGTCGGCTATCGTATGGGATTCTACGTAGAAGGCGGCTGCATGTTTTTAGGGATGTCCTCTCTAGTATGTTGTGTTTATTTTCCTTTTGTAATAAGTATCATATGTTATCTCCTTGTTGCCGGGAGTTGCTGATGTTATAAACAGATTTATGAAATACACATAGATGATATATCGATAAAGAAATGCCACCAGATCTCTAGAATATGATGGAAATTATCGATTTTTTCTTAACCACAGCATCACAGCAGCTGTCCAAGATGTCAGTACGTTTCAATACCTTACAAAGCGTTGATGTGGCAGAACAAGCAAAATCAAACAAAGGCAATGATATACAATGTTGCTCATAGAGACGTGGATATGGGGATATGATAGCCAATGTATATGGAATATCCATTGATTGTTCCAATAAGATATCGCCCTCTCTCACTCGTGTTATAACTCATTGGTATTTTCTTTTGAACACAAAAATGATAAAAGCAGCCCTTTTTTATTGGTGGCAAGGTTTTCCTTCTCAGCAAAAGTACATGTGAATACATAAACATTTATATATATATGTAAGTCTTTCTCTCTCTCTCTCTCTCTCTCTCTCTCTCTCTCTCTCTCTCTCTCTCTCTCTCTCTCTCTCTCTCTCTCTATCTATCTATCTATCTATATATATATATATATATATTTAGTATTGACATAAAATAAGCACCGTAAAATAAGCACCGTAAGTTTAAACATCACCAAAAGCTAATAGTAGTCAAGCAACCATAGGAGGCATCTCCAAACATATATATTCTGTTAGACTAAATCAAGTGAATATATCATTCGTCATTATTTGCCGTCACCGTAGTAACCATTTTTCAATTTATTTGATTTGTCTGGTAGTCACATAATATATGTGAGGGCACGACATATACAGTTTGAATCCCATGATCATAACGCATGAAATCATGTATGTATGTGTTTTTGTTTGTGTGAGTGCACTTTACATAAATCTCTCCCTCTCACCCCCCCCCCCCCTACACACACACACATGAATATAAATATAGATAAAGAAAGGTATGTTCATTGTAGAACAGCCAAAACGGAACAGGTCCGCAAATCTGTACCCCAAAATGCATTAAGTATTATTCTGATCCTCTGATCTGTGGTCTTTGCGCTTTCCATACGACAAACAATTCATATATATTTATGTTAGTCAGTGTTTCCCTATTTTCCAGTTCTTCTTTATTAAAGTTTCGAAATTTCTCAGTATCCTATTTTTTTTTTTTTTAGTTTCTCTCTACTTCAATGTTACATTTTCTTCATATTCACCTTTTTCTCCATAAACCCACATTTAAACATTTTATTTAGCCCCTAACCCCAAATTACCCAAGATCACACAACAATCTGACCCTCAAGCTCTTTAAAAACAACACCCACATCTTTTCAATTATGAGTTTACATTTGTGAGTTTCTCTGCACTTTCCAGGCATATTTCCTTTATATTCACTTCGTTCTCCATAAAACATTATATTTAACCCCAAGTACCAATATCATCCAAGTTCACACAATATACTGACCCTACAAACACGTCATTCACCCATATCAACACCCACATCCTTGCAATTGCGATAATACGATTATTTTGTCTTGCTATAATTCCATTAGCCTCAAAAGATCTTGTTTCCATAAAGTTGCCGTCCCCTTCATTGTGTCGTCACCATAACCAAGCAATAATTTATTTCTCACGGTAAACTGGCTTTCTAATAGTGATGCCATCCCTATAGTAATGTCGCCCACACACTGAGGTATAGAAGAACAATTTCACTGCTACAATAACCTCATTAGCAACTATCTCACAAAAGCAATTTTATTTTGACTATCTCTCTCTCCATCTCACTCTCTATATCTATTTATCGAAAATGTTCTAACCACAATTCCCACTCTCTACAACAACATCCCGTTTCCAACAATCTTGGTCTCCTTAAATCCTCGCTACTCCCAAACCAACCTACTCATCAGATCCATACATATTCACACATACATACACACAACAAACACTCGTACAAACACAAAACAATCAAACAAACACTCAGACATGCGCAAACACACACAAACCTACACATAATCATGTACACAGTCTCTCTTGCTCACAATGTGCGATACACTTCACGCATTCTTCCAATAAATAACGAAGAACATCAAGAACAATAGGCGATTCCCAGGGGAGATAAACAACAAGAATAATGTAAACGACATAATGAAAGGTCTTTTATCTCAAAAGATCTGCCTTGCTCTAGAACGAATAGGCGAGCTTTGTGAGCCTAAAAACAGTTGACCCAAGAGCAATAATACCATAATAAATGGCATTAATGCTTGTCAAGAGACGAACCATTCTAGTTTTTCCTTATACAACGAAAACACAATTTCTATTGAACTATAACTGACGTCTCCAGTACACAATCAATAAACGATTAGCTTATTAGCCAATCCTGGCTTTGGTTTTTCTTTGTTTTACTTTCATTTCTTCCGTTCCTTTTTTCTTTCTCTCTTTCTTTTACACATGGCCGCTCTGCTTCCATGCTTGGCCTCTTTCCTACGATATTTCCACGATCACAGCTCGCAGACAGTCTTGATTTGTGTGGCCAACTGGCCATAAATCTTCACACAATGTATCTTCTTCACTCTAGTCTGAATTAATTTTGTTTTGATACTACAAGCTGTTTATTTTACACCCACATCCTATCATTCTTTCTTCTCAATGGAAATGAAAATAAAAATCATTTTGTTCTCATTTTTTTCTTATTTATTCATATATTTATTTTTTGTTATTGTTGTTGTTGTTTCTTCATTCTCTTTGTTGTCTCTTTTTATAACCTTTGTTCTTTGGTAAAGCGAAACTGATGAATTGGTATCTCTGTAATAGTTATAGTAATAGTATTTTGTAATAGTGTGCATATGTGTGAACGTCTGTATATGTTCTTTATGCGTTGATGGGTCTATGTGAATACAAATGTGTGTGTGTGTGTGTGCGCGTGTGTGCGTTTACACACACACACACACACACACCACATTTATATATATATATATAAAGTAAAGGTGATTGGAAAATGGACGGGAAATTGTAACACTATCCAGATCCGTCCACCAGCTATGTATGTTCTTCTGGTTTTATAATTTCACAAAGTTTTACCAATAGACACAAGACTCTCTCATTGGAATTTACACAACATCAACTAGGTAGATATGTATGTATACATGCATGTGTAGATATGGATGTTATTGTATGTGTGGATGTGTATGTTTTGAGTTGTATGTGTGCATGTGTATATGCTTTGCATCTGTATATGTGTATATGCAGTTATTAGATGCAAAATGTTTGGAATGTTTTACATATTTTTACTGTTCCATTAATGGATTCTACTTGTAATTTCCTAACTAGTTGTGTTCTTCTCTGTTCCTGTGAAGCCTAGCTTCTCAAGATTTGTATTGAGGCAGTTACTAACATATCCCAGTGCCCCAATAATCACAGGTATAAATCTGTAGGTGTAATCAGGGTGGAGTATCTGCAGATTTCTCATCAGTTCTGCATAAATGTTCTCCTTTTCACTAATCTTTGATATTATATTGGCATCTGCTGGGCAGCTATTTTCCACTACTGTGTATGCTTTCTTCTCCCTGTCCCATATCATAATATCTGGTCTGTTATGCCTGCATTTTATTGGGGTTTTTACTGGAACATTCCACCAGTACTCTTTCATATTATGTACATGGATGTCTTCCACATTGCTATAGCTTTTAATGTTTTTATTATCGGGGCTATCTTTTTTACGAACTGCATTGTACAGTGTTTTGGTCACTACATCATGCCTCATAGGTAGATAGTACCGCGATGACATCTTTGGACAGCTGCTGATGACATGGGTGATATCCTCGATGTTAGTTCTGCAGAGTCTGCACTTGTTATCACATCTAGGTGTTTTGCCTGCATCCCTATCTCTTTTGTGAATCAGGTATTTCGTGCTAATCTCCTGTTCCTGGATTGCAAAAGCGTATCCTTCAAAGTGGGAGCCAATATAGCGGTTGTTGGTCCAAGATAGACTACTTTCCTTATCTATATTACTCTCACTCTGGAACTCCCTGGCAACATATCCATGCATGATTTTTTGCTGATAGGCATGCAGTTTTTCATCCATGGATTCACTGCGATACTGCTGAGCGACATCCCTCGGTGTGAGTTTTTGATTATCACAGGGAATATCCCTCGAGGAGTTCCTTCCTAACTCTCATGATCTTATCTGTTTCATGCAGATAGACTTGCTCGAGAAACGGGCTCCTACGCGTCGAGGTTCGTAGATGTTGTCGGAGAGATATGATGCGTCATTCAAATGTTGTCTGGACTGATGTTATGCCTCTGCCTCCCTGCTTACGTTTCAAGTAAAGGTGGTTTATGTCACTGGTGATGTGGAAGTTTCCGGTGTTGTTCAATATTTTTCGAGTTCCAACATCAACTGCTCGGATTTCATCTATCGTCCAATTGAGTATTCCAAACGTTGGTGTTAGGACAGGCACAGCAAACACATTGTGAGCCACTGTTTTGTTTTGCGCAAAGAGTTCCGATGACCAGATCTTTCTTAATCAGGTGTAGTATTCCTTGGTTACGCGTTCTTTATTACAGATACCATTATAGGATATGTTCTCATCTATTCCCAGGTATCTGTAGCAGTCCTCATCAGATATCGGTGAAACAGTTAGGCCATTGATGACAATGTTGTTAGATTGCGTTGTTGTTTTTCCCCGCTTTACAGTTATGTATGAGCATTTATCTTGGCCAAACTCCATTCCTATATCCTTTGAGAACGTTGTAACCAGGTCAAGATTTTTCTTCATCCCATCCATGTTCTTGGCATAGAGTTTCAGATCGTCCACAAAGAAATTATGGGTTAGGTTCGTATTTCTGTCCTCCTGTGAGCCAATGATATATCCCTCACATTTCTTGAGCAGAAAGGACAAGGGGTTTAATGACAAGATGAATAATATCACAGAGAGACTGTCCCCTTGAAATATACCCCTGCAATATTTTATTCATCAGAAAATAGAGTCCTGCCTCTCTGTCTTTAACCTAGGATAGTAGCCCAAGAAGAAGACAGCCTCTCTATGGCTCTGACAATAATGTCTGGGACTTTAACAAGTTGGAGGGCCTCTATCATCCAAGAGTGGGGAACAGTATCGAAAGCTTTCCTGTAGTCCAGCCAGACTGTAGTCATATTCCTCCTAAGTTGTCGCACCTTCGACATCGCTGTTTTGTTGATTAGGAGTTGTTCAGCATATCCCCAAACGCCTTTCTTTCCAGCTGCTTGTTCATCTGTGATGATGTTATTATTTTCCCAGTGATCTTGGAGGAATAGGTTCAGGCAGGCTGTATACATCTTATACATCAGATTCTGGCATGCAATGGGTCGGTAGTATTTTGCCAAGTGGGTGTCTTTGTTCTTGGGGACCGGTAATGTTTGTGCTAATGTCAACCAATCTGGTATAAGTGTATCTCCCTTAAGAACTTGTTGGTAGAGGTCAGTAAGATACCTCCGATAGAATATCAGTTTTTCTACCAGTAGCCGACAATCATGTCTCTTCCTGGTGTTTTCTTATCTTGGAGTTTTCCTATCACAGTCTCAAGGGTACCCTCACTTATTTCGTATGTTTTTGTTGTAGTGTAGGAGCAATAGTTTTTTTCGAATTTCTCTTAGCCACACTGTATCTTGGTTGAAATTCTTCTTTTCACCCCATATTTTCCTCCAAATGGAATCAATGTCTTTCTGTGATGGGGCCTCAGTGACACTTATTATTTTGCCCTTCATATCTCTATAGACTGATGTTTGGTTTCGTCTGAATCTTTTATTAAGAACTTTTCTCTCATCTACCTTCTTCAGGTATCGGCGTTTTTCGCTAACAGCTCTCAATTCTTGTTTGAGGGTGATCAGCTTATATTGGAGAGTTCTGGTTCTACTGTTACCAAACATCGTCTCTATTTTATTTTTCACTCTTTGTTGGTGAGGAGTGAAGTTTTTTTTGTGTTTGTTTGCATGTAAGGAACATTGTCACATATCCTATCTTTTTTCGTAGGTCAGCAATTTTTTTTTCTATTTTAGTTATATATGATGGTATTTTTGGTGGTGTTTTGTTCTTGTTAATATCTCTGCTATCACCAAGATAATGCTTCACTGTCGTTGCTGAGGCATATAAACAGGCGTTGATTTGCCAAAATGTATGAATGTATGTATGTATGTATGTAAGCATGCACGTATATGTGTATGTCTGTGTATTTATGACCGTATATATACATGTCAGATGTATGTATGTATGTATGTATGTATGTATGTATGTATGTATGTATGTATGTATGTATGTATGTATGTATGTATGTATATTTGTATGTATGTATACAGGCATGCATATATGTGTGTCTGTGTGTATGCAGTCATGTATGTATGTAAGTAATTATACAGTTGATGATCCTGTAACCGAAATAGTTGGGACCGGAAACGTTTGGAATTTCGGCATGATTGTGTTTTTGATATATTGTGGTGGGAATTCCGTCTAAACACGCCACCCATTTCTATTTCAAAATATAGTTTATTCATATACAGTGAAATGTGTTTATATAAACTTGACACTAGTCCAATTTCATACGTCGATGTTTTGCTTTTCACTAAAGCACATCCACCCATTTCGCTTTCGTTTCAGCTTGCTGTCCACACGACACATTCACTTTTTACATTTGCTTTTTAAGCCGACATAGAATGATACCATTCTTTTCTATATTTTGGCCACCATTCTTTTTTAAAACGTTTACAAATACATAGTCATATACCTTAGATAAGGCCACTAACCACTATAGCAGTTTTTTTAAGAAAGTGTTTTCCATTTATAAGCTCGAATGATAATATATAATGAAATAATTTTAACGAAATATATTTTCCACTATTTGACATTGGTTTACAAAAGTCGAAAAAGTATGTTTTCTCGAAAGGCGAGCAATAGCAGTCAAATTCCCCTGAACAATTAGTAAGGATGAAGTGATTTACCCATCACCCCCTTTTTGTCTTAAACATTTATTTAAGAAGGTGGAAACCAATAAATTATTAAAATGCTGAAGTAAATAATATTTCTTTCAGTTTTGCAGATGAATTAACAAGATTGCTCTTGTTAATGCTAATATATATATATATATATATATATATATATAAGAGACTAAGGAAATACGGTTCAGACATCTATTTGTAATTTACAGCAAATCAAAGAAATGTTACATTATGAAACACCAGATTCATGTGAAAACACTCTTACAAAAGTAAAAGCAGTACTTTATACTCCAAGATCAATGAATGTGTGAAACATCTATTACATGAATAATTAGTGTTTATAGAAATTGAATATAAAAACATATTACAAAGGTTTATAGAAGGCATAAGACATATATACTACAAATTTAGTATAAATATCCAAGGCTTAGAGCACTCGGTCCATAGGATGAGTTAAGTTAGTTACAACAGTGACATGTACAGGTACTTAAGTTTTGTTGGGTTAGTCACCCCAACTCATTCAACTATTCGCTTCCCCTCATAGAGATTTTAGAAAGTATAGCAGAATTTTAAGGGTAGGTAATCCCTAAATTATCTATAAATAGACAAATCCCTAGAATTATGTAAATGAAAAGGGTGGTATTATATGAAAATCCAAAGCAGGAAACTTAGGGGTTATATTGAAAAATCGAAGAAACAAAAATTCAATTAATTCGATCAAGACCATGTTTCAGAACAAAGGACAACGAACGAAGAGGTCGACGCCCATATTAAAGCAGCGTTACACTGAAGCCAGTTACGAGAATATATTCCACTTTTCCGAGTCACATAGTTGCCAAATTTTCGTCCCATTGATATAAGAGGTGGGAATTCCCCAGTATACTCGACACACACACACACACACACACACACACACACACACACACACACACACACACACACACACACACACACACACACACACACACACACACACACATACACACATATATATATATATATATATATACACACATATCAGTAGTATGCGCAATAAAAACAGAATATAACAATGTTTACTATAGAATATATGTATATGTATATATATTATACAATATGTTGCCATACAATAACAATGTCACAATAGGTTAAACATTAAAATGTATTATGTATACAATATTCTATATATCTAAAACAGAGAATGTCTGTCTGTCTGACTCCCTAAATCTCGAGAACCACCCAACCGACTTTTTTCAAACTTTACACATGTAATACTTATGGTCCTGTGAGTGTTTTGAGCAAAGGAAATTTCAAATTTTCAATGCCCGCATTAGGCGATTTAGGACCGCATTAGGCGATTTAGCGATCTCTCTCTATAATTCTTAGGCTTTCTTTTTAGATAGATACATAGATATAACGTTGCGCCCTTATAATAACTGGCTGTATGTCTGATGTCTGCATTACATTATGACGCTATATATGTGTATGCGTATATATGTATATATATATAGTGTGTGTATATATATATATATATATATACTGTGTAACGTTTTTCGAAATATTTACTTCTGCGTTCACAGATTGATTTTTTTAGTTTCAGAAATTCCCGTTAAGGGTGAAAGCAGCATTCTTTGCTTAAACTTTAATCTGTTATTTTAATATATATATATATATATATATATATATATATATATATATATATATATATATATATATATATATATATATATATATATATATAATTATATATTCGTGTACAGATATTTTTGCATACACAATAACAAAATATAAACAAATGTATTTATTTCACGAGGCTCGATAAGGATAAATATATATCAAATATATAAGAACGCTAGAGCAAATCCCGAGCAACGCCGGGCCATTCTGGTAGTATAATCTAAAGTATGTCATAATATGATCTACACAATATAACAGTAGTATAAACAATACATTATATTACGATATATATATCCCGCCGAGGTTAAATTTGCCTTTCATCCTTACGGGGTCGATAAAATAAAGTACCAGTAATACCGGTAATTGCTGGCTTTGTGCCTAACGTAGAAACAATTATATTACGATATATATATATATATATATATATATATATATATATATATATATATATATATATATATATATATATATATATATATATATATATATATATATATATTAGTAATGATAAAATTGAAGACTAAAATCCAAAGAGGGCTCGATAAGGAAAATATATATCAAATATATAAGAACCATAGAGCAAATATTTATTAAAATAACAGATTCAAGTTTAAGCAAAGAATCGCTGCTTTCACCCTTAACGGGATCTTCTGAAACTAACAAAGTCAATCTGTAAACGCAGAACTGGATATTTCAAAAAACGTTGCAACCGGAGGAAGACAGGATGACGATACTTTGGTTCGTGGAAACGTTCGCTGGCGAAGAACGGGAAAAAACGAATAATACGTCAGGGTGAAAGCAGTGATTCTTTGCTTAAGCTTTAATCTGTTATTTTAATAAATATATATATATATATATAATACACATATATATGTATATATATATGTATATATATATATACATATATATATATGTATATATATATGTATATATTTATACATATATATATACATATATACATATATATATATGTGTGTGTGTGTGCGTGTTTATATAGTGTATATATAAATACATATATAGATATATATGTATGTATATATATACATCAATAAAACAGACTGACATCTGTAATCAATACAATAGAAACAAATCACTTTGGTTACTCATTATGTCCAGACTAACGTCACTTGGATCATTGTTTATAGCACACACACATACATACACATACACACTCACGGAAACATAAGCATACACACATACATAGATATACATATACACGTATGTATATGTATTTATGTATGTATGCATATGTATGTTTTTATACATGTATGTATGCATATTTATTATGTTCAGACTAAGGTCTAATGGAGGTCTGATTAAGAAGGAGGAGGAGGATAATAGTGGTAGTGGTAGTGATGGTCATGGTTGTGGTGAAGTTGATGATGAACGTGGTAGTAGTGTTAGTTTCGGTAATGATGATGGTGGGAGCAGGAGAAGCAGCAGCGACATGGCTCCGAACAGACCTCTCCGCCACCACTGCCTCTGCCACCACCACTACTGTAGCCATCACCGCCGCCACCATCAGCATAACACATCAAACGTCACTCTTACGTCACTCTGCTGTATGTAAGTCCGGATCGACTAAACGATGTATATTGGAGTGAAGTTAAGTCGAGAATATGAGATCTATTGGAATGTATTGATAGCTATACAGCAGAGTACGTATCAATGTATAATCAATGACGTGATTTATCACTGTAGCAATGAAGCTATCAGATATTATATTAACGTTTACAATAGATATTTAGTACAAACATAACAGTTTTGCACGGCCATTTCAGATCGCTAGGTAAAGACATAAACTATATTCATCTATATATTCATGGTTTTAACTTCATCTCTCTTAAATAAGGACATATACGTATGCGAAGGCACGTAGCTTAGAGGTTAAGGTTTTCAGCGCACAATCGTATGGTCGTGTGGTTGATTCCCAACGTTGCATTGTATGCTTGAGTAAGTCATTTTATTTCATGATGCTTCACTCCACTAATATGGAGAAAATGATTTCAACCGTAGCCATTTCATTTACTGCCAAACCGTAACACACAAACCGTTCCTACACCATGATGTTACGTACAGTGTTCAACATTTTGGGGCAAAGTCACATACCAACAACATTTTTTATGGTGATCTGCCACAAGTTTCATCGATAGTTCGAACCCGTCGCTAGGCTCTTGCTGGGCATATTTCCCGCTATGCTGAACTTGCAGAGAAACTGCTTCTTTGCTCACTAGATGCAAAGCGCCGAGTAGGACGCCCAAACATAACTACCAGGACTTTGTTAGTCACTGGATGGGATCATCTTCTTCCGATGAAAAATCGGGAAGTCTGGAACAAGAACTTTGTGCATGCTTGACCTTCCATTGAGGGATGACTGAAGTCAAACTGCATCACCCACAGAACACTTATATGTGGAATGCTGCTGAGGATAATAACGCTATCGGTAGTAGGTCTAATTGCGGTGGTAATGTTGGGATGAAGGTCGTGGTCGTGGAGGTGATGTTAGTAGGAACAGACCTCTCCATCACCGCTATTTCATGAGCAGCCTGTTGCGTTGATTAAAAAAACTGGAACAGACGTCGTCGGAAACGCCGGAGGTTCTACACATATCAATATATAAAGCCATGAGATACACATGGTGGGTGAAAAACTGTTGCTTGTCCAGTTTGACGTATATATTTGCTAAATGTTGGTAGTAAAAAGCAGTTGATGGCGACATGGTATAATTCAGCTTTCTGCTATACAACAGAAACGTGGTTCGATTTCCATATACGGTTATATTCAATTTTCTGTCATGATATTGAGTTTTTATTACATATTTTTATATCTTAGAAAGTGTCTTCTACAATAACATCGAGTTGACCAATGGCTTATGACTGATACATGGTAGATGGAAGCCACCCGTTTATACACAGTTGTCGTCTGTGTGAATAGTTTATGTGTGTGTATGTGGAGAGAGAGTGAGAGAGAGATACATATACATATATATATATGTGTGGATATGTATGCGTGTGCGTATATATATATATATATATATGTGTGTGTGTGTGTATGTGTGTATGTATGAGTGTGTGTGTGTGTGAGTGTGAGTGTGTGTGCATATATATATATATGGAAGGGCATTTATAAATTGGATAATGTATATCTAGAGTCAATATGTCTGAAACAATTTTAGAAGGTATTGTCACCTATCGATCTTTCGTTAAGGGACGGGGACGGTTCTAGGGACAGTTGCTTTCTTCTCATCAAAATTTGCTGGTGTTGTATTTATTGGTGATGGTGGTTGCCGTGGTGATGGTGTTGGTGGTGGTAGTGGTTGCGTTGGTGATGGTTGTTGTGTTGGTGATGGTAGTGGTGATGCTACTGGTGGTGCTGGTGCTGGTTGTGGTTGTGTTTGTAATAGTTGTTTTGATGGTGGTGTAATGTTGGTGGTGCTGGTAATTTTGGTGGTTGTGTTGATGGTTTGATACTGCTGCTATTGCTGCTGCTGTTTCTGCTGCTGCTAATGCTACTCTTGTTGTTGCTGTGCTGCTGCTGCAGCTAGTAGTGGTTGTGTTGGTAATGGTACTGGTGGTGGTACAAGTGGTGCTGGTGATGGTGGTAGTTGTGTTGGAAATGGTTGCGGTGGTAGTGCTTTTGTTATTATCACAGTTCATGTCATTGACGTTGTTTTTGATTAGCCTAAGGTCAGTTCTGATTAAGTAGACCCATGATCAAAAGTGTTCCGACTGTTTTATTTATATTATTTCAGACATAATGTCTCTAAGTCTAAATTATCCAATTTGTACTTCGTTTTACATTGTGGCTTGCGGGTCTTTTGGGCTACTATTTCTAGAGGGTCCATCGTTGGCACGTGTGCTCATGTGGATGGATATGTATGTTGGACTAGTGATATATGAATATACATATGTGTGAATGTATGTATATATGTATGTACAAATGTAGTTTGTATGCTTATATACATGTGTTTGTGTATGTACATGTGTACTCATACATGTATATGTATGAGTGTTTGTATATGTGCATGTATGTATTTATGTATGACTATGTATGTATATATGTATGTGTTTATATATGTATGTATATATGCATGTATTTGTATATGTATGTATGCACGTATGAATATATGCATGTATATGTGTGTATGTGTATGTAGCCGTGATAAACTAAGCAGTATGTGCGTATATATATATGCGTAGGTGTGTTAAGTCCTTCATCAGTGTGTGCGTGTGTTAGTGTTTGTGTTTGCGAATGTAGA
>OZ024755.1:13953481-13983481 GCA_964016885.1 Eledone cirrhosa
GGTAGAGAATCGGACACCATGCTTGGCAGCCCAGAATTATGGTCCTTTATGGTCTGAGTTCAAATCCCGCCAAGGGATGGATAAAATAAAGTACCACTGGGGTCCATTTAATCGACTTTGCCCCTCCCCCAAAATTGCTGGCCTTGTGCCTATATAAGAAACCATTATTATTTTTTTAGGATGTTTCACATTTCTTTATTAATTTTTATGATTCGTACATGACTTAAACAACTAATTAGGACCCATGCAAAGCCCTTAATATGAATGATTAGTCTTGGACAGTTACTTTGTGTAAAAGAGCAGTTTTGAAAACAAGCTGTTCCAAACAAGCTGCTCGATTTATGCAACTTTTATTTACAGTTGGCGGCTTTCATATTTTTAAGTTTTCATACTTCTATATTTATATAAAGAGATAGGCGAGAAAAGATGGAGGAGAGAGAGAAAGAAAGAGACTTAATACCATATATATATATATATATATATATATATATATATATATATATATATATATATATATATATATATATATATATATATATATATTAGGTATAGGTCACATAGTGGTCACAGCATTGGATATTTGAGTTCTGCAAGTACTTGTGAATTTGCACATAGCATAACTAGGCTGTAGTACCACCGTGGAAACACTTGTAAGCACACGGAATAAATTACCTTTTTATGATGTCTACCTATTATTATTCATTCTTTATATATATATATATATATATATATATATATATATATATATATATATATATATATATATGTGTGTGTGTGTGTGAGTGTAGTCACTATATATCGTTACATACATACATATATATGAATATATATGTATATGTATGTGAGTGTGTATACATTACACAAATACATATATGTGTATATATATATATATATATATATATATATATATATATATAGTGTTTATTTATGTATTTATGTAATTTTACATCACAATGAGACAGAACAAGGAATGAATTTACGTCATTTATTAATTCCTACAAATGTATCTGTAAAAATACACGTTCAACAAATTGCATAACGCTATATGGATTGCATAAGCATTACATAAAATGTGACTCAGTAATATCTCACTTCCCCAGGCTATATTAACAATATAATAATTGTTCAAGTAACACCGAGACTTATATAGCATCGATATGAAAAGCATCACAAAATTTTTCCTCTAAAAAAATGAAAAGAAAAAAAGTAAAGAAAATTAACGCATATGACAATATATACCAAAATATGCCCATGCATTTAGTTTTAATTCATAGAACTATACATACAATTTCAATCTCCGAAAATCAATGATATTTACCCTGTCCGGGTTGATTTGTTTGTATAGCTAATATGGAAATATGTACATGCGTACATATACACTTAGAGATATCTGCCAATACAGACACAGAATGAGAATCGTACATACAATTATCTATACACCTACTTACATTAGCCTATGGATTTTTACTAATAGATAGGTTGGACATAAGCTAAAAAAATTATGTAGGAGGGTAGTTTAGAAGAAGATTTTTGTTTACATTGCTACGTTCTTTAGGCAAAATGGACTTCATTGTGTTGGTAAATGGTCGGTTGATAATATTTATGTATCATATATATTCTATGTTTGTTTCTCTGGTTTTCTTTTGCAAACTTTGTGCAGACGCTTGGGAGTGCATGAATTGTAGGGTTTATGTTTACAGTGTATAATTGTGTACTACTTTTGTACCATAAATTATATTCCATTTAAAGTAATAAGCTTCCGATTTCTATTTTCGGTGGCCAGAAATACGAAGCTACTCGAGTTTGGTTGCTTTTTTGGAAGGTTTGTAAATGACTGAGTGTATTGCAATGTAGGCACACACACACACACACACACACACACACACACACACACACACACACACACACACACACACACACACACACACACACACACACACACACACACACACACACACACACACACACACACACACACACACACACACACACACACATATATATAAGAATGGTTTTCCTAAAGGGATCTGACTGAGGTCACAATTAAAGGCGGTACTCAATCTTTTAAGTAGAACATGCTCATGATTTATTTCAGATGAACCTGTCTCATTCCTTTGAAAGATTTCAAACGAATGAAAGAGTTCTAGTCGTAGAAACATCATTTAGTTCTGAATTAAATCCTGCCCCCCCCCCCTCTCTCTCTCTCTCTCTCTATATATATATATATATATATATATATATATATATATATACAGAGGGAGAGAGAGAGATTGGTAGAATCACGACCAAGGCGCCTATCGTTTTCAGCTGCAACAGTGTGTGTTTACGTGCGTTTCTTTACATGTTTCAAATACGGTTTATTAGAGCATGTAATCATTTTAGATAGATAGACAATTAGATATACATAGATGTGTTCATGTGTATACATTTACTACTGTGTTAAGATCAATAAACATGATTATGTTTGGATTCCGCCCTTTCTTAAATTACCTATTACTTCAACAACCACACTACCTTAGCAATTGGCCACTTATAAGAACTGTATACATGAATATATTCTGGAATCCTTATAAATTCTGAAACTTGCTAACTAAATGACTATATCTTTTCTCATATATATATATATATATAATTATTATATTACGGCTCTGTCCTCAGACATTGAGCTAACCTCATACTGCCTGCTGGATAAGTGGAGTGTTATACACCCCTGATCCTTTCCCTAGCATACTATATATATATATATATATAAATTTAGTTCCACAACATATTAACAAACCATCTTCGAGGACAAGTGTTTAACCGAACGGATATATATATATATATTGTATGAATTTCATACTCCCAATATTCCTTCACCCAGAACTATTATTTTATCATAAGGTGTCTGTGTGTACCCTCTACATAGTAAATTCCCGTGCTATAAATAATAGTTAAGACCCCCTAATATCATATCTAGACGATGTGACTTAGATATAATATGTCTGAAAAAACAAACAGGTTACTTATTCCTGAAACGTCTTTTATCATAGGTTAAACAACAACATCCTGATACCACAACAGATTTATGAGGCTATTATTGACGGCTTTATCAATCCATCACCTGCAAATACAATAGATGGCTTTATCAGTACATCGTCAGCAAACATAATAGAGTCTGTTCTAGCCCTGACTTGACGAGATGCTAGAACAACAAACAGTATAACAGGTTTCTAGCATGCAAACATAAATGAAAAGCTATATCTAAATACATCTATATATTCTTTTTTGTAGATACATTTGAAGGTGATGTACTTGTGTTTATGTAAGGATTTTCTTTGTTATTAATTATTATTTAAATAAAATTTCGTATTTCTTTAAATCACATTTGTTGGTAATCATTTTACGATTTCTCTTTCGTGCAAAGGGTGTCCCTGAATATTTTGCTTAGTCGTTGGACAACTATTATTGTATTCAAATGTTGAGGATGAGGATGATGAAACACTGGGGCAACGAATAGACTACGCTTCACTTGTGAAATCTAATAAAATCACAATATCTCCGAAATCATCCCTGTATTGCTAAATGTCAGACTCACTCCCCACTACATTTCATATTTAATAAATTTTGATTAATGAACATTTCTGGATAATCTGCACGTAAACCTTATTGTCTAGAATTGGCCGATTGAAAAGCATTGTTCTCATCACTAACAGTATAGAATTAATTCATTATTATGACTTCTTAGCTTACTAAAGCAATCTTTCAACGGTCGACTGATGAGAAGAGACTGTTCTATGTTTCGTCCGTTTTTCTGTTGTCTTCGTGTACCTTTTTGTGAATTAATAGTATAAGACCTTACGTGCACGGGACATCTTTTCATACATATGCGAATAGAGTCTGCCGTTATAAGAATTTTACATGAACAAGGTATTATTATGTGGGTTGGTCACATATATTGATTAGGCAGTAGTAGGATTTTATGACTGTTGTTTGTGTGAACGTTTTACGTTCATTTTAGCATGCTTGTACGGGCTGCACGCCACGGAGATTGGAATAAAAGACTTTCCCGGTAACAGGAAGCCAGTCTCACACATAGCTAACCCACAAGTGTCATTGGTACTAATTTTCAGCTTAATGAACAAAATCGAAGTAGACTGAAGAACCTTGCTTAAGGATATAACTTGGATATACCCACTGGGCCACGTACACTTATGTATGACTATATTTAGCGAGAAATCGTTATTCCATATAGTTAATGTTCAATTTATTGATTTTGTTCTTTAAATAAATCTTTAAAATACCTTAGTTAGTAGTCATTTTGTTGGGTTAATATTCATATAATTGTTTCCCTTAAGATGTTTTTTTTAATATAATTTCAAAATATATAATTGTTTTCTTTGAGATATTTTCTTAAAAAATGTAGTTTTAAAAATATCATTTTGAAAAATAAAACTCTAAAAATATTATCTTAAAAATATAATTGTTTTCTTTAAGGTTTTATTTTATAAATATTTATGTTTATTGTGCAATAATGAGTGAGTTCGTATTAATTTGTAAAATTATAGTTATGATTTGTTTTTAGCTTTTCAAACTAACTGGTGGTTATGTATCAAGAACAGGGATTTAGGATAGCTAAAAATGAAATCTTTAAAATATATTCATTTTCTTTACGATATTTACAAAAAAATAAAATAGAAATAAAAATAAAGCTTTCAAAAATATAATCGGTTTATTTCAAGAATATAATTTATGGTTATGATGGAATAATGGGGAATTTCGTGTTAATTGGTAAAAATTATTATTGTTATTATGGTTAAGATTATTTTTTTTTTTTTTAAATTAACCAACGTGTACATAGCGAATACAGCTACCTAGTATTATTTCCCCCGATCCTGTGTAGTCATGTTTACCTAATTAATCCTATATTTTTCAGAATAATATATATAAATATATATCTTTCCAAATTATGGGAAGATGGTGAATTGGCGTCGGATAAAACGTCCTTCCGACGCTTTCAGTTCTGAATTCAAATCCCGCTAAAGCCATCTTTCTCTTTCGGTGGCATTTGAACCCATACCGCAGAGAGCTGGCACGAAAAAGCGAATCCTTCTATCAGATAGTTTAACGACTCTGAAATTCGCCGCTTTCTAATGTTTTTTTTTACTTATATTGTTATTTTATCTTATTTTAACTTATCTTATTTATTTATTTGCAGGTGAGGTCGGTAAAGAGATGTATATCGTAAACAGGGGTCGGCTGCAAGTTGTGGCAGACAATGGTAAAACAGTTCTGGCCACTTTGAAGCCGGGTAGCTACTTCGGAGAAATAAGTATTCTTAATATGGGTACAGCAGGAAATCGACGTACCGCATCGGTGAGGTCTGTCGGATATTCTGACTTGTTCTGTTTATCGAAACAAGACTTGTGGGACGTTCTAAAAGAATACCCAGCGGCCAGGGTGAAATTGGAATCTATAGCAGTGAAAAGGCTGGAGAAGTACAAGAAAGCACCATTGGAAAAAGGTCAGTTGCACACACACACACACACATACATATATATATATATATATATATATATATATATATATATATATATATATATATATATATATATATATATATATATATATATATATATATATATAATATATATATATATATATATATATATATAATTGTGTGTATATGTCTGTTTGTACACGCTCCGTTAAATTTTGTAGCATATATGCACAGATATAAATATTAATAATATCAATAATAATGGTATTTATACTTATATATATAATCTATATACATTTATAAATACGAAAGGGTAAAATATTAATATACATTTATGGGTATCCATGTGTGCGCGTACGTGCGTATGAATGTGTATGTGTGTGTTGTGTTTGCGTACGTGTGTGTGTGCGTGAGTATGCGTGTGTGTGTATGTTTGTGTTTGTACACGCTCTGTTAAACAGTGTAGTGAATAAGCACAAATATAAATACATATTTATGCATATCCATGTGTGCATGCGTAAGTGTATGTGCGTGTGAATGTATGTGTGGATGAGATGTTGCTAGTTAAGACCAGCAAAACCATTATTAATTCCAGTATTTAATGGGAAAGTAGATTGAAAATATTATAGAGATTCTTTGTTAGGTGGCTAAGCTTGAACCGTTTCAATAGCAAACTCTTTATCGTAACGGTTTAAGAATAACCGTAAGGCAAAGAAAACTGTATATATATATATAATTGACAAGTGATGAGTCATGTTACTCTGGAGTAAATATTGAGGCCGATATGATCGACTAAAACCAGTCGAATGATTGGATAATGTTAGATTACGTTTTCTATTTACACAATCAAGATGTCGTTCAAATATGGCACGGTATGGTCTCGTAACTCTTGAGAGAGTCATAGAGGGGTGGTATTGACATAAGGCATTTCTTGGCATTTTAAAACCTGGCGGAGCCCATCTCCTCTTCAGTTCTCAATACAGCAAATTTCTTCCAGAGAAACATAGTGAGTGAGAGAATGAAAGTGAGAAAGAGATATAGAGGAATAATCTAGCCCGGTACTTGACTGGTACTTTTTCATCAACCTCGAATGGGTGAAATGCAAAGTTGACCTCGGCTTTCAGAGAGTAGAGAGCTGAAACAAATACGGCAAAGCATTCTATTCGATGTTTAACGACTCTGCCAATTCGCCACCTCGTTGAAATATACAAATATTTATTGATACTAATACAAAAACGATGTGCATGAAATTTCTCTAACTGTGTTGTGTTGTTTTTTTTTCTGTTTGAAACGAAATATATTTAAACATTAACTTTCCTATCAAATAACATATTCTACATATTTTCTCAAAGGTGTTTTCAAATACGTTAGCTTTAGTTTTTGATTTTTACTATGAAGTGTAAATATGGAAAGCTATCTCTGAAAGAGTCAAGATAATAGATTCAAACAATTATTTCTTTTCTATACCGCCTTCGAGTTTCTATATATTGAAGAGTTATTTGCTGTTTTCTGGTTACAACGCTCAATGGTTAATTGTTAGTCTGTGTCTGTATATCATACTTGCATGCGAGAGTCGGCTGAAAATTTTATAGACTGTAAAGTTCATAGGCTGACCAAGATACTCCAGTCCATGGAGAAAACAAGCACAAATAAGTTATTAATAAGAAGAGTTGAAATGTATATACTATAACATTGGGTCAACCTATGCATTGTGAGTGAAAACAATGGGTTGACAGAAAAGGTTTGGAAGGTCGTCTGATGGACTGACTGTACTTGATGTTAGACCACAGAGTGAGTAAAAAAAAAAGTAAACAGAAACGGTTTGGAAGCCTATCTGATATTAGTCTACGTGATATTAGACCATGAAGAGAGTGAAAACAATGGGTTGACAGAAAAGGTTTAGAAGCTGTACGTGATGTTAGACCATAGAGTAGCTACTGTTAGATTATGGGGTATATGATATATTTTGACAATGTTTATGTATTTTCTAAACCTGAAGCCTAAAAAGAAAGGAAATAAACGAAAAGAATGATGTTATTTCTCGGCGAAGTCTGACAGGGAAGAAACCTGAATCTAAACAAAGAAATCTAAAGGAAAATGTCGATGTTTTTATTTTCCTGTGGAGTTTCATAATTGATAAGGAAGATAAACAAGTATGTGAAGTAACTTCATTAGCTACATCACTTTTATATCATCGCATAATGCCATTGAAAGCTGAAACACACGCGTACGTATAGACACCCATACACGCAATAAACACAAACACAATGGACGCAGCCACACACATATTCACATAAACACATATACACAATACACACAACAGGAATATACTCAATACATACATACAGTGCTAACATATACACATTAAAAACATACATACGTGTAGACAGACCGGTGCATATATTGTGTACGTAGATGTTTGTGTATATATATATGCATGTATGTGTCAGAAGATACGGAAACAGATAAAGAAAGAATATGAGAGTAGAAAGATAAACAAGGTGAAAGAAAAAATGTAAACAAGATGTTTTTTTGTTTTGTTTTGGTTTTTTACTTGGTAGGTTTGTGAGAAGGGAATGTCCATTGTATTCATGCTCCCTCCGAATCTGGATCTCCATCTGTTTTGACGATCAATGTCCCAGGTATTTGTTCAACATAACAGCGTCATCGTAAAATTAACTTAGTATTCTCAGTGAGATTCTGTGTGACTGCGTATGACAAGGCTGATACATTTGAATAACAAATACCGTCCATCTCATGGGATGCGAAATAGTTTTCGTCAACACATTTTCAAAATGAATACTTGGGTTGACTCCAAGCTATGGTAAATAACACTTACCCAAGATGACAAGATGGCATGCAGTTGGCTCGAACCCGGGTCCTTATGTTTGCATATTGAACTTCTTAAACATTTAGCCAAACTACCTCCACTGTATCAGGTGGTTGTATGGAATAAATAAATTCTTTAGGATATACAGAGATAATGGACTGGTTGACCTGTATGAGTTAGCCATATATATATATATATATATATATATATATATATATATATATAGAGAGAGAGAGAGAGAGAGACTTCTTTATTTGCCACAGGGGCGTACAAAAATGGGACATTACAAGACGTGAGGGCGGGGGTTTTACATAAAATCTTTAACAATAGATAGATAGATTCGCTGACCAACTCATTCAAAGACACATTCAGATATACAGTTAAGAAAGCACACATACACACACATAGACAGGCATACACCTACTCACTTGCATCTCAAGTTTTGTGTGTGTGTGTGTGTATTTATATATATATATATATATATAAACCCTTATTCAATGTTTTCGTATAATAAACACATTTTGTTACGCTATGGGTATTTTAAGTTACGCTCCTTTGACGGTTAAAAATACTCACGCGAGACTAAATGTACATTTATTATACATAAACAAAGGGCGGTGGATTGGCAGTCTCGTTAGAGCGTTGGAGAACATGCTTTGCGGTATATAGTTCCAGCCCTGGACACATTATGATTTCAAATTCCTTACGAGAAAGATGAAATAAAGTACGAGTAACGCACTAGGGTCCATTTAATCGACTTTCTCCTCTTTCATAATTGTTGACCATGTGCCTATATCAGAGACTAGTATACATAAACAAACGCCTGTATTTTAAACCACCCTGTGTTGGTGCTGTTGCTAAAAAAATAATCATACTCCACCGAAACTCAACGACACACTAGCAGTAGATTTGAACTTATGATCCCTTTATTAACTAAGGATATACCTTATCAACTCAACCATCTCACCTTCGGTTTTGATTCAACCAAGCTTAAACTCACCCCTCCGTATAAAAAGAGACCCTGTGACTGATTTTAATTAACCCAACGGCATAATTGTGAGTTGGATTCTGAAATATAGAAAAGTAGTCAGAGGTGGATTGAGTACATAAGGCGGTTTCAATTCTCGTTGAAGCTTTGTTAATGTCAATCCGATTGTAATTCTGTTAGCAAACACTTAAACAATATAGCAGAAATTTAACAACCTTCATCTCAAGTGAATTTGACTAATTATTATACAATGATGCGTGGTAGTGTTTACGGCTTAGTCAAGCAGAGAGTCTGACATTTGATGCACGACTTTATTTATCTCACATGTGTGTGTGTGGGTGCCTGTACTTCAGTGTGTGTGGGTGCCTGTACTTCAGTGTGTGTGGGTGGGTATGCTTGTGCTTTTGTATGCGTTAACTTTGTGTGTGTGTTTGTGTTTTTCTATGTGTGTATTTCAGTGTTTGTGTGTATGTGATTGTGTTTTTGTATATGTTGTCTTTGCGTGTGTGTGCTTGTGTTATTGTGTGTGTAAATGTGTATGTGTATTAGTGTGTGTGTGTATATGTGTGTGTGTATGTGTGTAGATGTGGGTATGAAATAAATAGCCATATTAAGATAACTTTGTTTAACATAAAGATAAAATCGTGATTAACATAATACATCAAGCTCGTAATGGTTGATCTTCATGTAATACATCAAGGACAACATGCCAGCTTGATAGCTCATTCTTCTTCGAATTGTTCTCATAGGAGGACCTTAGATTGATCAACAATGCAAACAGACATAGAATTTGTCCAGCTAAGCTGTAACATCTCTGTTCTTTAATGTGGTGATCTGAAACTCCTCCTGGGACCTCTTTAGGATGACGTGGACTTACCTAATTTTATTGGCCATAGTTCGACTATCTATGGCTAGCGATGAAAAGAGGTTTTCATCTGAACTTTGAAATATAATCAAATTTGATGAAGATAATCATGTGAAGAATCTTAATGAAGAGGTCCTTCGTTAAAAGGAAGGCGACTTGGTAGTGGAATATCGAATTTCTTTATAATTTCCTTGAGGGATAATTTGGTTATATACAATACCGATATAGAGTCCTCTCACGCCACGATGAATTAATAATTAGCAATAAATTATCATTTATTTAAATTATTAAAAGCAGTGAATGTGGTGATGAAGGTAGAGAATCAGGTGAGATTCGCTGTGGTATCATGTTTAAACTGACATGATAGATATACGATAAATACGTATCTGCATAGAAACAGTTTAAGATTTAAAGGAAGTTGTGTATCTGTGTAAATAAACACACACTAAACTTGTCTTGTTTTACGTATTTCTCCGTGGACGGAAAATATGCGAACCAGCTGACTCGAGTTTCAAATACAGTTAGATCCACTGTCAGATTTCGTGTACGCCCATTTCAACCTACAGAGAAATACGCTATAAATGGCGTCTTAAATGAACTAAATGCACTGTGGTAGATTCGAAATTCAACTGGAGACAGGTCTTTCGTGCATTTTCGAGCCATGGAGAAATACATAAAGAAGACATAAATTTACATTTATCAATGTATTTATTGCTAAATGTAAACATATATTTACAAGTTTCTGTTAAATATTTTACTGTTTCAGTACGAATATACATTTAGATTTAATAAAGCAACGTGGTATTAGTTGGCAAGTGGTATATTATTATTGGCCCAACACTATTTACAATGCTAAAGGATTTGAGTCACTTTCAGCGACTGAGTATGATACTGTTTGTTTTGTTCAATTACATTTCTTGCGTGTTTGCGTGTATGTAAATGCCAACAGTATCAGCACGAACCAGTCAATGAAAGGTTGTCACGTTCTTTCTTTCACTCGTTCTGCCTCTCTGATGTGTAGAACCTCAGATTAATGTTAAAAGTAGATTTAACTGGGAAATAATTTCTGTTGTCAGAATTATTCAAGGTCTGTTTATTGCGGTGTTGTCGGTTCAAACATGCTGTATGTGACATACCTCGTATTTCAGGCAGCATGCTATAATATGTCTTCATTTAACCTAGTTGTCGAGAATCCATACCAAGTTTTCAAGGAATATTCTAAGTCTTTAAGACGACAATGGGTAATATGAAACATCCCTGTTTATTTATTTATCTATCTATTTATTTGCTTACTTTCCTTAGAAAAGTCTTGTGAATCTTTAACCCTTCTGATATGAAACCACACGAAATCCTCTCTTTTTCTTATACAAACGTTTTCATTGCATGCTTTTAAAATTTTTGTTCTTTTGAAACACCCAAACAAGGAAGCCATTTAGTGTAAGGGACTATGAAGAAAGAGAAATTGAGATGAAAGTAATGCTAATATGTGTGAAAGGTGTCGTAATATCTCATCTATCTCTCTTTCTTTCTCACTTTTCTCTCTCTCTCTCTCTCTCTCTCTCTCTCTCTCTCTCTCTCTCTCTCTCTCTCTCTCTCTCTCTCTCTCTCTTTCTCTCTCTCGCTCTCTCTCTCTAGTACTTTTTAAAAGAGCGAGCTTTGAACAATGTTTTAAAGAAAAATCCAACAGGTGAATGAGCTCTGTAAGGTGTATGAAAGTATATTTATTTCATTTGATTTTTACAGAAACAAATAAAACAAATCAATCACTGATATTGTTCGCCCTAAACATTTTTAATTGTTATATCCTGAAGAATGGACTGTGCCCATGTCCTTAAGTACTTCACATGCCCTCGGAAACCGGAGAGATTGATGTCGTTAATATCTTGTATAAACTATTATACAGAACTATATAGAATGAAAGTAAAGGCTTCTATAAAACATTTTATCAAAATGAAACATTAAAATCGAAGGAAAGTAGTGATGGTCGTTCTTTACTAGAGACACTTGACACTGTGTATGTATCGTTATATATTAAATAATCACCATTAAACTATCTTTCATCGTTATTTTTGACGTTTGAAATAACTTAACTAATGTTTTATGGTTTATTATTATCATCTTCCTGATTAATATTATCATTATTACTAATAACATTAAAAGAAATTATTATTAATAATAATAACATTATTATTACTATTTATATATATATACTACTTTTATGTTAGACACCATTATTAGAAAAATGTTAGAAATCCTTTTTATTATCATTGCTACTACTACAACAACAACAGCTACTACTACAACTACAACTATTATTGCTACTACTACTACTACTACAACTACTACTATTACGACTACTATTAATAATAACACTACCACCAGCACTACTATTTTTATATTATAAATCGTTATTTAATAATAATATTAATATTGCTTTAAAATCTTATACACATGAACCTCTTTAATAGCAAATATAAATTGAACTGAGGAGACCTGTTTTCTTTCTTTTCATTAGATGTATACAGATATATAACTGGCAAGTTAAACAGGCTTCGTTGATTTTTTTTCAGAGGAATATCACTCTTTCTTCTCCTCATCTTCCTCCTCTCCCCTCTTCTTCTCTAGTTATGTTCTCTTTCTAACATAAACTTATCACTGGCTCAACATATAAAGCATTGATTTCTTTAGATTATTCTTGTTTTCATCTCATAGTCATCTTTGTGACGTGTACTATGTATGTGTATGTATGTAGATATCTGTATGTATGTAACATGTCTCTGTATGTGGAAGTGTATGTTTATGTGGGTAACTCTGATTGAGTGTTGCCGGCCTGTCGGTATCTGTGATGTGATCATGTACATGTGAGAGATAGTGTATATAAATACACAGTTATACATATCGTTTTCAAATCTCATCAATGTATATATATATAGAAGTATGTGATCTTGTCTGATGATGACCCTGTGATAAACAGGCGAAACTCCAGAGAAACAAGATTCACTATTTAGCCTTAATAAAAGGAATATTTCAAATTTCTTGTGAAAAATGGAATTTACTGAAGCCCAGCAAAGAGGCACATTATGTGTGTGTGTGTGTGTATGTATGTGTATATATATATATATATATATATATATATATATATATATATATATATATATATATAATATATATATATATATATATATATATATATATATATATATATATATATACAGCTCTTCGTTGTTGTTTATGAAAGCTCTATTCGTTATATTAAGGTTCCTTTGTAGATTTTCGATCTCAAAAGGAATAGTAACTACCTTTTACTGCAGATTTAATGTGTACTGAGTAAGTCATAAATGTATTGGATTAGGGTGTTTCATCTTTTAAGTCTAGCCTCGTTTCATAATTTTGATTTGGAAGTGTATTTTCATTGCTAGAATATCTTAAGTTTATTTGCATATTGCTTTCGACAACTTTTTTCTTCATCGTTCACTAAAGATCTCATCGATGAAAGATTCTATCTAGAATGTGTGCAGTAAGAGATCTAAACAGTAGCAGCATCAAACTGCAACTAATTAACTCTTTTCTTTCATCGCTAAGGAAGCAGGTCATTTTTTCGTGAAACTGTGAAACTGTCTTAGAAAAAAAAAGGGGGGGGGGGGGTCTCAGATTCTCGTGTAGTGAATATTTTCTTTTTTCTTTCTCTTTTCCTTCCTCTTTCAAAGATTCGTGTTTTTGTTTTCTTGCTTTCATTTCTTTGATTCACAAAAGTTTTTTTCTTTCCTATAAATTCTGTGAAGGTTTACTTCATATTCATCAAACTGTCACACCTGCGGTTATGTCAGTTCTGTTAACTGTAGCTGTTGAATTTCTTAAAAGTTTATCGACCGAGCACTGTCACAGTAACCATTGCTTCAACTTTCGTTATTCTGTGTGAATATGGACTTGTATAGAGTTGTATAGAACTCCACTACATTGTTCAATATTTATATAAGCCTTTCAGTTTATAGGAAGTAATTTTACAAAACTCTTCAACATCAAAATCTATTACGTATTTTGAATTCCTGTCACCGTATTATATATATATTTTTGGTTTTGAAACTGTAAACAACAACACGTTTATATATATTCTTGTCTATTTTTTGTTTCTGTTTCACTTAGTGTGTGCTTGTATGTGTATAACTGAATGTATACTAGTCTTTATAAATGAGTGTGTTTTCGCAATTCTGTGTTTTCCACAGATTGGATAAAAAATGTCCGGAACAACAATATCAGTTAAACGCCGCTTGTGTTGAGAAAGAAAGAAGTAAACCGCTGTCAAAATAGTTGATAACTACCTTATTTACACAGTAACAACAAAACCAATTGAACTCGTCTCATTTTACTTAAACTGCTGTAATCTTTTGGATTAGACACGAAACTCTCAAGGCGTTTTCTCGTATTTTAACAAAAATTAGTCCTGCTACGTTACTAGGAACTGTAGTTTAATTCAACTTGTGACAAAACGTATCAAGGAGAAAGCTAGTCTACTTACATTTGATAGAAAAACGCAGAGTATAAGGATTGTTCAAGATATAAAATTTATTTTATTTAGTTTTCTCGAACATCTTTCATTATCACATTTGCAAATGCGCATGAGCTTCCTTTATTTTATTACTGTTGCTTCCCGCAACTTGCTTACAAACAATGGCCTTGATCACATACTTTACACCATAATATAAGAAACAATATCGGTTTAATGATAGTTCTACTGTTGTTTAACACTTTTCAAGCCATACTTCTAACAAGAATATACTGCCTTTGTACTCTAATTATCAAAATAATCAAGAATTATGAGAGATTTAGTGAAATCAATAACTTTCAACGTGATAATAAAAGACAAATATATAACTACTGAAATTTAATATTATTTGTCATCTAATATTGAGATTTCAGTACAAGATTTTAATTTAAGGTTGAATATTTGAACAGAGGTGGTTTGGAGCGTGTTGGTTGACGGTTTAGTGTGATCGAGGAGTATATTGTCATTAAATTAGTGCTCATATACTGGTTTGTTGGGGCATCGTTTGTTTTCTAATTATGCAATTACTCTTTTAGTTACTCATGTAGATGTGGATGAGGGATGGTTGAGTGGTTAAGATGAAACCGGTTTCAATACTAATCTGTGGCATCTTCAGTAAATATCTTTACCGTAATCTCTGATTGACCCAAGACATGTGAAAGAAAATAGGTAAACAGAAACTGTACATAAGCCCATCAAATTGATTGAGGCCATAATTCAAAGGTCCTGTCCTGTCACATATTGTGGAGCGTTGACTAGCTTTAGGAATTACATTAAAGCTAAACATGCCTGTGAAGCAATCAACCATTTACTCGTTAATTCAGGAGTTGAATGTTCACACATAAGGCTTCAATCAGCCAGTGGTAATGGTAAAAGAACTTAAGCCAAAATCTTGTTCAAGTTAAAAGGTTCGGTTTCTATTCATCTGTAATGTTTATTTTCATTTCAGTTATTCCTTTGTTGTTATGTTGCTTCATACATCTTTCCAGCTGCTCGATCTTTTCAAAGTGTTGTACGACTTGAATGTAGTAAAACAATACCGACCTATTGTACAAAATTGTGTTTTCCAGAGTGTGCCTGACGATGAAAATATATGCTTTTGTATCCTTTTATGCGTGTGCAAGTTTGCATACATACATATATATATACTACAAATACTAAATTCATCCATTTCTTTGTGATGATATGATAAAATCTTTCTATCTCACATGATCCAACATAAACTGCCTCAGTTCTTCACCCGATAATTCTATATCTTCCTCAATGACTCTCTTTAATGTCTTCAGAGGTTTTCCACGCTTGCGTTTCACATTAGTGGACTCACATAGTTTAAAGTTTTGTAGCAGGATCATTGCTTAACATGACATGACCTGAAGTTGAAGGCGCCTGACACTGATTGCATGGCTAATGGGCGGGAGGTTATATATGTATATATATATTACTCTTTTACTCTTTTAGGAATCTATCGTCGTCGTCGTTTCTTGCACGAAAGCAACATGCGTCGATATAGCTGGAATGATCAAATCAACACTTAGTGATAAACAAAATGAATTCGTTGTTTCAGTGTTCCGTACAGAATACATGGAAAACGTGTATGAACCGGACCGTCAATAACAACAAATGCCCAGAGAAAATACAGTACGATAGTCAGCTGAAAGGTTCATAATAGGCTAACCAAGATACTCTAATGGAATGACCAAATGAGGCTTATTTTTCAACATAGTCATTGGAAAGACATAATCCAGTTATTAATAAGAATAGTTGAAATTAATGTATGCAAGATTTCACAGACCTAGCATCATTTCTTCATCATCATCCTATGACTTTTTCAGCCCACCCTCGTATATTATATTAAACTGGTAAAAAAGAAAAAAAGCTATTTGGCTGCTATTTCTAACAATCACCACATAGAGTCTCTCTCCTTGGCTCCTATAGTGCTCAAGTTCACCCCCCCCCCCCCCCACACACACACGCGCACGCACGCGCCTATCCCTATTTCACCGCCGCCGCCGCCCAGCCTACATTATATAATTCGTTGTAGACAGGCTATTTAAAACTAATTAAGTTATATAATATTTATAGTAATTATATAAAACAGTGTAACGTTAAACTCTGTAGAATATGTTGTGAAATATAGCTTGATTGCTAATTTAATTAAAATCTTATAAATCTTATAGCCGATTACCTTTACTATACGGTTTGTTTCAACAATCTTTTTGAAATCGTATATGAATCACAATGATAGATGTTTTTTGCTTTTGTTGTTTAGATTGTTTCGTTATTTTTCTTTTCTATAACTCATGTTCTACATCTTTAATAAATGTTTTGTTTAACTATAATTCAATTAGTATCTTCAGGGACAGATATAAGATTTCTTATATAAATACAGATTTCTGGTGGAATTTATAGATTTATATGAATTAATCTGCAGGCGGTACCTCCACATAGCCACAGTACAATGACTGAAACTAGTAAATGAATAAAAGAATATGTGTGTATTTTTACACACACACACGCACACATATATATATATATATATATGTGTGTGTATGTATGTATTTGCATACATAGATACGTTTCGTCCAGTATATTTATAGATTTTCTAGTATTTCATTAGAAATACTAACATGTGCTGTGTGTGTTTGTAGTGTGTATGGTGTGTATGTGCGTGTGTGTGTGCGTCAGTGTATTTTATATACACTTTTATGCAGCTTCTCTAAAATTCTGTACTGTTTTGGTACAGATATATATTTATACTATATATTTCGGATGGTTGGCGCATAGTTTAACGTATTGAATAATATCGTTTCGAGGATAGGTTGTGGCAATAAAAGTTAAACCTAGCCATCATCATGAAATATCTAAACTAATTGGAAACCTCACCGATGATAGAGCTTTGCTGTACTCGTTCCGGCTCTCTACTCTCTGAGTTCAAATCCCGCCGAGGTCGACTTTGCTTTACATCCTTTCGAGGTCAATAAAAAAAAGTACCAGTCTAGAACTGGGTAGATTCTTTCTGTCTCTCTCTCTCTCTCTCTCTCTCTCTCTCTCTCTCTCTCTCTCTCTATATATATATATATATATATATATATATATATATATATATATATATATATATATATTTATGTCAGGTCACCACTTGGTGCTACTGGTAACATGTATCCCAGTACAACTTGTCTCATGGTCGGGTCGTTGGCGACTAAACTGGCAACCCCACCAACGTTTCTTGGTGAGGAGGGTGACTTTGGACATCCTGCAGGACTAAAAACAAAACCTGTCAAAGGGCAAAGGAGCTCTTAAGAGTCAATGGCCATCCAAAATCACTGGGGGAGATGACCCCTTAGCCTTTGTCAAGGCAGAATTCTAGGAGAAGGAAAACTCTGATATAACACCTGCAACCCTGATGGTATCCAATGATGTTGACTTGTTCTTCTTTTTGCTAAATATCATCTTGGTTAAGAGAGTGGGACTGGCTTTGTGCAGTGCCTTTGCTCACTATAAAAGCTTCACGGCACAGGCATTGCTTTATATCTGGAGATCTCTCTGCACTTGCCGTCACATGGTACCATGGGCCCAGCACTATGTGTCAATAATTGTCAGAAGTGTAGTGTTTGTACCAGAGTTTTCAAGTCGCTGGCTGGACTAAAAAGTCACACTCGTTCAGCGCATCGGTAGGGGTTCTCCTACATGGATATAAAGTAGTGGCCGTACTCGAAAACGAGTTGGCAGCCACCATATATATATATATATCCTTCACTGGAAGAACTCTGCTGTATTCATACCGAGAGAGGGATGGACTTCGCCACACTTAAAATGCCCAAGAAATGCCTTATACGGTAACTCTACGACTTCAACAGAAGCTACGGGATGAAGAAAACAAAAATGACACTTGCCCAATATACCACGCAGTGAGGTCGAACACAAGATCTTATGAATGCAAAACGATCCTCTTAAACATTCGGCCATATTACGTCCACGACATATCGGTACAATTTATAAAATGCAACATACCAAAAATAATTATTCATTAAAAAAATTAATTAACTTTGTTTCTAATAATGATTAATATCTTAAACCAATAATTTAAAATGTTGTAAAACTATTTTTACAGATAAGAACCATTGGTGGGGTTGAGAGAAATATTATGTTAAAAGTTTAATTATATTAAATTTGTTTGTTTCCAATAAGTTTAGAATAAAATCATTTTAGAAATAATTATTATAAAATTTCTGAAAATTTAGTTTCAAAACTATACAATAATATGGAAAAGTGTGAATAAGTATACAAACTGAGAATTGTTAGCTAACAAAGTACCAGCTGCTCTCTATTAGGTTTCTTGTCGATTTTACAACGATCTGGCACCCTGGTCCCCGAATTCTCTTCATACTCAGTACAATGAGGGTATAGACACATATCTGTAAGAATGAGCTGCGTGAGGTGAACTGTCTCTTTCAGTGAATCTCCCGGAGTTACACATTCATTATTTTTCTCTGTTGGACAACGAAATATTTACATTACTCGCTGTGACTACCATATTCCAAAGATTAAGAGACTGAAAAGACAAAAAAGACAAACAAATATGCTCTATAATACTTATTACTCCCAAAGATATAGCCTAACCTTGCTGGAGAGAGCTTACTCTTAAATGCCTTAGGGTTTCTATTCTGTTTGTTCTTCATTTTATGTCTACCTTAAACCTTTTCAGACCAATCTGCCAGAAATAACCCTGGTTCTATGTTACAAAACTGTTTGAATTTAAAGTGCTTATATTTAATATACAATGGTAGGCGGAAATGTTCATAGGCTGAAAGAGTGATGTTAGAGCTGTGAAATCTTGCATGCATTAAATTCAACTCTTGCTAACTGCATTGTTTCTCTCTAGGGACTTTGTTGAAAAATTAACCTCATTTGGTCATTCAATGGGAGTATCTTGTCAGCCTAGATACTCTCATGGAACCTTTCAGCTCACCCTTGTATATGTATGTTTATTATAGCTTATTAAATCATCAAACGACGACGTTGGGTTGGCAAAATCGGTAGAGCGACGAAGTAAATACCTTGCAGTATTTTGTTATGTTTGTTTACGTTCTACGTTCAAACCCCCATCGAGGTAGAGTTTACTTTGCATCTCTCTGAAATACATAATATAAAGTAACACAGGCATAGTTGTATAGTTCCATTATACGACAAGCTGTGCATGTGATTTCTACGATAGCTACGAATCGACAAAAGACTTGTGAATGGAATTTATTAGACGGAAATTATTCGGAATTGCCAGACAATCTTCACTTATCCGTGGAACTATCTAACTAAATCTGTCCGAGATGCACAGAGGATGACTATACCGTCCAGAGCACGCTTGTCCAGTCACCCTGTGTTGGTGATTTGTGGATTTATGTCGTACGGGAAGAATTCAGCCGAGTTTATTATGAGAATAGAATCAACGTCTTCATTTGGCAAGTTGGCAGTGTTGGTGGTTGTGGCTGTCGTGCTGAGAAGGAGACTGGTGAAGATGAGAATGAAAATGATGACAGAGGTGACGATGATGTTAAAGAATAAAAAGAGAAAGGGAGAAAGAGAGAAAGAATATACATAAAAATATTTAATATTACAAATGCGAAGAATAAAGAATATTAGAGTGGAAAAAACAATAGCGAGGTGTAGAATAGAAGATTGTATTAGTATAATGAAATACAAGGAACATGTATGTATTCGCATGTGTCTGTGTATTTCTTTGTATTGTATATATATATATATATATATATATGTGTGTGTGTGTATATATATATATATATATATATATATATATATATATATATATATAAACGCATTGTATCTCTGAACAGTGGAAATGTCCGAACACCCAATTTGTCAAGTTTATCGATAAGAAAACAAATAGCCAACGAGATTTTGAACTGGAAAGCTTCTCACAATTGAGCATTAACACCTAATTCGCCAACAAGGCTCCAAGTCTACTGTTATTGGCTAATTTAATTTACTACACTATTGTGTGATTCTCTTACGCTATTCTATATTTCTTCCTATATATCTATCATCAAATCTATCTATAAATCTAACACTTAATTTAATTTACTATTTTGAGATTCAGACATGTTTCTCTATCTATCAATACATCCATTCGATCTCTATTCTATCCCTTCTAGTCAACTATCTATCTATGTATACATGTATATATCCATTTACATATTATTTTTTCATCATTAAAGAAATTTAACTATCTGCATCTGACTATATGCTTATCTATATATATCTACTTATCTATCTTTCTTTATAACTAACTATTTGTCTAACCATCTATCTATCTACCTAATTATCTATCTATCTCTTTCTATCTACCTATCTATCTATCTATCTATTTATCTATTCATCTAACTGTCTATCTACCAAAATATCTATCAATCAACACACACACACACACACACACATATATATATATATATATCCATATATATATATATATATATATATATATATACATATATATATATATCTGTGTGTACATGTGTGTGTGTATATATATATATATATATACATGTATAAATATATATAACTCCATATGTCTATAGAGATAATCATTACAACCTAAACTAACACTAAATCTGTAATGTTATTTCCACACATTACAGTAAACCATATAGAGCTGCATATCATAATACCCACAAAGAATATATATATATATATATGTATGTATACACACACACACACACACACACACACACACACATATATATATATATATATATATATATATATATATTGGAAAAATTTGAACAGGAACAAAACAGAGAGGCAGTACAACAAATGTTTATTAATTTCCCGCTCTGGAGAGTGGGGTGGTGGTGAGGAACGACGTTTCGGGCATAAGCCCTTCCTCAGGTGAGAAGTGTGTGGGAACAGAGTTCAAAGGGTGTGTAGGGGACTGGTGGAGAGACATATAGCGAAAGGAAACGGTGCGAATGAAATTAAAAATAAAAATAAAAATAAAGCATGATCAAAATACAAGGAATGAAATAAAATTATATATAAAAGCATGATCAAAATAAACTGAAATTAAAAAGGGGTAAAACAGGTGGTGGCAGGGTGTGGGGTGGGTAGGGGTGGTGGCGGGTGGAGTGGGGAGAGGGAGACGAGGTGTCCGAGAGAGAGAGAGAGAGTAGCAATAGGTAGGTAAAAAGTATGCAAGGTATAGAACAACTCAAGTCTGCAGTGTTAGTTTGAATAGAATTATTAAGGCCAGTTACTACAACGGTGCCATACAAGGTACGTTCGATTCGTTAGCTCTGAAGACCAAAAACGTACCTAGCTAATGTGGCGCCGTTGTAGTAACTGGCCTTGAGAATTATCCCTAATGAAACAGTTCTAGTCCTGTAGAAGCCTTTTCTATATTAAATATATATATATATATATATATATATATATAAAGAGAGAGGGAGAGAGAGAGAGAGAATTTCCATTAAAAAGTTTGCGTTAACCCGAATCTATAGTAAAGACATTTGCCAAAGATGCCCCGCGGTAAGATCGGTACTTTATGATTGTCAGTTGAACTTTTTAATCACTTAGTTACGTCAACAAGATAGTAGTTTGTGGACATTTGTGTCATCTGACTCTAAAAAAAGTTGTTCTGTCGGTACAACCGCTGTGTGTAATAGATTCAAACAGAGACCTGTGAATATCTGATGCCACCTCCTCAAATGATATTCATCCACCTTGAATTTTGAGAGAAATTTTCCTACTACACCATAGATTTTTTCGGAGGTTCTGCGGTATCGAAATTCCAGATTGAAGTAGATTTTTACATAGGAATGTAGGATTAATAAAGTGACCAAATTACCGAATGAACGAATGAAAGATTGGTGGAAGAAAACTACAGTGCGTTTATAAAGACCTGTAAATTTAAACATTAATAACTTTCCATTCACACATGGTACATGTACACTGTAAACTGCTTATATAAGGTTTAATTGTATCATTTTTAAGCATCAATGTTCTTAACTGTCTAAGCTAAATAATTATAATTAATTATCAGCTCAGTAGAGTTTTCAACGAACTGGAAATTGACTAGATATTAGAAATGAAAGCTGCGTTAAATTTAATGGGTATGAATAAGGTTTTCATATGTAGCTTACAGAATATTTCTATTATGTGTGTAACAAAAGTTATCATAGTTTAAAGTTGTGCGATGAAAATATAAGGATCTTGTAGATATGTCTGCTGTATTTGAACTATTTAACAACGAACAATGTCAAAGCTGGATTGATTTCACGGTTATATGTAATTGTAGCCATTGTTTCTTTTAAGTTTTATAATACCGCCACAAGTTCATTTACCTCACCATCACCACCACCATCACCAACACCTCCATCATTGAACCTGAATCGTTATGATGACGTAAAGAAATATTTATTGAAGTCTGTACAAATAACAAGATCTTATCTACAGAATGAAACACTGAAAACAAATATTATACATACCTATGTGCGATATCGAACCTAAATTTGACGAGAATTTTTGTCGACTTATCTGATCTTTGTTTTGTAAACAGAAACTATATAGATAACAGTCTAGACATTTCACTAACAAATAATCGAATTACCTTTTATTGGAAATATCACTTCATATATGTTGTATTTTGTATTGTTTCATGTGATTACATAATCCTCTGATGGTTGTCACCCTTCAGGATAGATGTATAATCGTATGAAAGTTGCATTGCCGCGTAGAAATGATAAATATAAAAGCACTCCATGGGGTCAATTTTGCTTTTGATTCTTTTGGTGTCGATAAATGACATATCAGTTCAGATCTTTTGTTAGGTACAACCAACACAAGCCGTGTCTATTCCATGTAGACACACCTGCCTACTTACCTGTTAAACGTAACAGTCGAATAACCCTCAAATCTTACATTCATGTCTTAATTTCTTCGATTCTCTGTGTTCAAAACCTGCCATGATCTTTTTTCGTTAATTTCTTGAATTTCTCATTCTATTTTCTGCTGAAAGACTAGCGTCCGAAAAGTTAAGACTCTTTTCCTATTATATCAAGTGTACAACTAATATATTTCTACATTGTATTGTGTCGTTTGCTTTGTTATTTTTGCATATATATATATATATTATTAAAGTAACAGATTAAAGTTTAAGCAAAGAATCGCTGCTTTCACCCTTAACGGGATCTTCTGAAACTTTTGATATATATATTTATCCTTATCGAGCCCTCTTTGGATTTTAGTCTTCAAATCTATTATTATTACTATATATATATATATATATATATATACCCTTGTACACCACCAACTCTGCACACCCTACCACCACTAACCCCTACTCACACCTGCATTCCACCCCTCCCCACCTCCCGTATACTAACACCCACTAACACCTCTTCACCAAACTACACACACACCAGTACACCACACTCCCTCCATATAACCACACACACCCTTCTCTCCCCGCACCACCCACACCCCCGCTCCACACTCACTCATCCCACTAACACCCCTACTAATACACACACCCTCCTCACTCCAACTCTCACACCTACCCATCCTCGCCTCCCTACCATTCCGCCGACTGCTGCTATGCCCTTCTGACCACCTCCCAGCACCAACTGACCACAGCACTCCCACTGCTGACCACTTCCTGTTGCGCGCGCACCCCACATCTCTCCTCTTCCGACCACTGCTTCATGGATTACCCACACGCAGAAATTGACTTATAACCAAATCTCCAAACATCCTTGGAACTTACCAACTTTTCAACCATCCTCTTACATCATCACCTATATAACTCACCCACACACACACCCCAAACAAAAATTTTTCTCTACACGCCACCCACACCCACAACACGCTTAAACCCCACACACACGTGCTTCCCACCACATATTTACACCCTCAGCCTCCTGATTCCCCCCCCCCCCCCACCCCACCCCTCTATCCACACACGCACAGACACTCCGACCCACATAAACACCCCCCACACACACCTCTTCCTGAACATGCAACCCCGTTCTTCCCCCAACCCTCACTTTCACATACACACACACACACACACACGCACACCTACACACACACACCACCTTCAGCCCTCCCCGCTCGGACACCCCGTCTCCCTCTCCCCACTCCACCCGCCACCACCCCTACTCACCCCACACCCTTCCACCACCTGTTTACCCCCCTTTTAATTTCAGTTTATTTTGATCATGCCTTTATTTTTAAATTTTCTCATTCCTTGTATTTTGATCATGCTTTATTTTTATTTTTTATATTTTTTGTCTTTATTTGTTAATCTTTCATTCGCACCGTTTCCTTTCGCTATATGTCTCTCCACCACTCCACTACACACCTTTTGAACTCTGTTCCCACACACTTCTCACTTGAGGAAGGGGTTATGCCCGAAACGTCGTCCCCCACCTACCCCCCACTCTCCTGAGCGTGAATTTAATAAACATTTATTGTACTGCCTCTCTGTTCTGTCCCTGTTCAAATTTTTCATTATATATATATATATATATATATATATATATATATATATATATATATATATATATATATATATATATATATATACATATATATGTGTGTGTGTATGTTTGTGTGTGTGTGTATATGATAAGGAGTTGACGGACCCAGAATCCAAACCGCAGCCCATGCCGGTCATGACTGTCTGTGACAACCGACACGGTAAAGCGACTAGCAACTGGAACCCGATACAACTCTATCTCCCGACTAGCCACCGATTTACAAATTTTACGTGGTGGCGGGAGAATAGAAAACCAATCTTTTCGTATATATGTATGTATATATATATGTATATATGCAATGTATTGGTGAGTAAATTTTTGTTACTATTGGTTCATCAGTTTGAGGATTCAATGGTATATCAAGCGTAAAACTAATATATTTTTACATTGTAATGTGTCGTTTGTTTTATTGTTTCTCTTTGCCTTTTGCCTATACATATACATATACATACATATATATATACATATATATATATATATATATATATATATATATATATATATATATATATGTGTGTGTGTGTGTGTGTGTGTGTGTGTGTGTGTGTGTGTGTGTGTGTGTGTGTGTGTGTGTGTGTGTGTGCGCGCGTGCGTGCGTGTGTGTATGTGTGTGTGTGGGGGGGGGAATAACGTTTAGTTACTATTTGTTCATCAGTTTGAGGGCTCAATGCTGCTAATATGGGTTCGGTTGCGAATGTGGCATTCTACGTCTGGTATTTCACCGTAGCCGATATTCCTAAGAAGCAGTGTATTAATAATATTAATAACAAGGTGCTGGAACAAAGTATCAATATAGCATAGTTATGTTTATTCACATGTGACGCACCTTTCGCGATCGATCACCTCAATATACGATCGGTATTGATCGCACCCAACTCTGGAGTTGATAGCTCATCGGAGCTGTGGGGCATACACTGTGTGTTCTGAACTCAAATCACATTGAGATCTACCTTTCCTTTCATTATTTCGCGGTCGATAAATAAAGTACTAGTAAAGTACTGTGGTTGATTTAATCGATTTCCACCCTCTTCACAAGTTGCCTTACTTTGAGCCTAATTTAAAAATCATTATAAACATTAACTGTTTAATTTGAAATTTCTCTATTGGCGAAACTTCGAAGTAAGCTGTCAATATTTACAATAGATACTATATTGACTCTCTGAACTGAAATTGACTCATTTATTCAGTGCAGGCTTAGTGTATTTATTACACAGACCTATAAAACATACATACATACATGCATACATACATAGATAGACACACACACATATATATATATTTATATAAATACACACACATACATATATATGCACACATATATACACACATACACACATATAAACATACATACATACTTATTTACATGGATGCATGCATATATATATACATGTAAATATTTATGTTTGTATGTATGTGTATGTATGTATGTATATATATAAATATGTGTGAGTGTGTGTGTAAAGATTTCTGACGTCACACCACATTTTATGGGGAGTAAACTACAGGTAAGGTCGATTGAGTCAACACGATAGGGTTTGTTTTATCGACTAAAAAGGGGAGGTTATTAAATACTGACAGACATTTTGTGTGCCATGTTTTCACAATATCTCATCCTCCTCCAACACCATCACCACTAGCACCACCACAATCAGCATCACCTCTACCAAAGCCGTCACCACCATTTTCACCACTAGCACCCCTACCACAGCCATCACCACTACCACCAACTTCACCAACAACATCAACACCACCGCTATCACCAACAACAACAACAACAACACCAACACCCTCATCACCACCAATATTACTATCACTACCACAACCACCACCACCGCCACGATCACCACCACCACCAACGTCACAACCACTACCACCACCACCATCACCATTACCACCACCACCACCACTGGTGTTTCATTTATTATTCATACAAATCAATTTGTGGTTTTCTGTTCTGTTTATTGTCACAGTTACTGTACTTTGTGAAATATATCATCGATGGTCACCACCATTACTACTACTACTACCACTACCACCACTACCACCATCACCACTATCACTCTCACTACTACTACCACTACTACCACCATCACTCTCACTACTACTACTACTGCTACTACTACTACTACTACTACTACTACTACTACTACCATCACCACCATCACTCATTAATACCACTACTGCTACTAATACTACTACTAGTAGTAATAATAATAATTGTTTCTACTTTTGACACAAGGCCAGCAACTAACCAGTGTATTACTGGTACTTTATTTTATCGACCCCGTAAGGATAAAAGGCAAAGTTAACCTCGGCGAGATTTGAACTCAGTCCGTAAAGGTAGTAGTAATAATAATAATAATAATGATGATGATGATTATGATAATGATGGCATTGACATTGTCGTTGTTGTTGTAGTGGTGGTTGTGTTGGTGGTGGTACTGGTGATGGTGATGGTGATGATGAAGTGGATGATAATATTGATAATTGTTTCAACTTTTGGCACAAGGCCAGCAATTACCCAGTGCATTACTGGTACTTTATTTTATCGACCCCGTCGATTATATTGATAATGATAATATTGATAATGATGCGTGAAATTACTCATTTCGAACGCCATAATGACTCACCAGCCACAATATATTAACCTACTTCCCGCAACATATTAACCCACTTCACAAAATATAGTAACATCTGGCATGATATTAACCCACTTCATACAAAATATTATTACGCCACATCACATAAAATATTAACTCATTTCTTGCAAAATATTATTACCCCACATCACATCAAATATTACCCCACACCACACACCAGATTAAACTCCATAACATATCCTAACATCAAACTTCTTTTCTTCTGTTAGACCCGTAACTCCTGTTAGCCTTAGAGGCGCCATATTGAAATACAGCGTTCTGAGGCAGTTTTTTTTTATCTGGTGGATTGCATCTCCACTACAGATCTGAACATATTTATCCCCTCCTAGGAAATTATGTAAGCAACTTTCACGAAATATTAATCCCACCCACTCAACATAATAACCCACCCCAAAGAAAAGAGTAATGTAACTATCACGAAATATTATCTCCAATCCACTAAACCTATTAACCCACTCCACTCCAAAGAAAATATTAAAACAACTTTCACGAGTTATTATCTTCACATCAGACAATATATTAACCTAGTTCTGTCAATATGTTAACCCATTTCACAGATTCGAGACAATCTCTTTTAACAAGACTCAATTGCTAAATCAATAACAGATGTATTCTATACAAACGAATTTTCTAATGTGTATTCTATAAATAGAGTTGTGTTGTGTTTCTTCTTCGTCTTGCTTATGAGACTGTTGCTGTCTCAGGTTGTTATCGTTCGTCTGATCAAGTTCAGTGATCCAATGCCCACTGCGAGTAGGTCGCAACGCGGGCCCCAGTTGTGTTTCTTATGTAGTGCATTGTAGTGCAGTGTAGTATAATGTAGTATAGTGTGGAGCGGTATAATGTAATATATTGTGTTGTTATGTGTTATATAGTGTGTTTTGTAATGTAGTCTACTGTGGCATACCGTAGTGTAATGTAGTGTATAGTGTCTGTAGTTTGCTGTTGAAAGGCGGTGAATTGGCAGAGTCGTTAGAACGTCGAATAGATTGCTTTGCGGTATTCTCTGCTCTCTGAGTCCAAATCCCGCTGAGGTCAACATTGTTTTTCATCCTTTCGAGGTCAATTAAAAGGTACCAGCTTATTACTGGGGTCGCTTCTTCCTCTAAATCTCAATAAGGATATAAATGACAACAGCGATATCAACTATCATTTTTTCAATAGCAACAACAATAACAACATTAGCAGCAACAGTATCAACAATAGCAACATTAACGGCATTCAAAATAGCACCACGAACATCGGCAACAATATCGACGACAATAACAACAACAGCAATATCAACAGTAACAGCAATAGCGACAGCATTAATGACATTGAGAATAGCAACGCCAATATTGGCAACAATATCGACGACAATAACAACAAGAATAACACCATCAATAACAAAAAAAAAGTGACGTTAGAGAGTCTTGGAGAGTGAAATAAGTTAGCCTTATTTATCCTCTCTGCTGTCGTTATTGACGATTATTTTTGGTGTCGTATTGGTCATCGATACTTGCAAACATATCTTATTTTGGCTGACACACTAGATCAATGTTCTATCGATTATATATCGATTTCTGTGGTTGTGTGCTGTTGTTATTACAGTAGGAGACACAGTGTCTTTCTAGGCCTGATACCGATACTTACATTGAGTCAGGTTTTTGACTAAGTAGTGCGTGAGTGTGTGTGTCTGTCTGTGTGTGTGGATGGGGACCACCTACCTAAAGATCATACGATATCCCAACAGATATTCACTATTCAATAGCAACTGATCGATATCTTATAATATCAGTTCCTTTCGATAAACGATCCACGTGACTACCACTTAACGAAATAATATTGATTTCTATAGAAAGACATGAAACCTGAAATTTGTTGGAGTCCCAAAGAAATACATATATAAAACCTGGTGCTGTTCCTGGTTACTGTTAATTTTATTGCTTTTTTTCTGTCATTCTTTCTTTTCTAAATACATTAATCTCTGTAAGTGAATTGTAATCGAGTCGCTGCCTCAAATCCCTCGGCATTTACCTCGATACTATTTCATTCACTAAAGATTGGCAGAATCGTTTGACCGTCGGACAAACTGCCTTGCAATATTTGTTA
>OZ024755.1:13995981-13998481 GCA_964016885.1 Eledone cirrhosa
TCACATCTTGGTGTTAGATTAGCGGACCGAATAATTACACCACGCACGGATAGGGTCATTCCATCCGACAGGCTTCCACAGTCTCCGTCTTCCAAATTTCATTCCAATATAGGCTATGGTAGATGACACCTATCAAAGATTAGCACGCAGTAGAATCGAACTTGAAATCACATGGTTACGAAGTATACATCTTCACCATGCACGCGTTACATAGAAGTAAATTAAGATAATTAGGAATAATTACAGAGATAATAATTCCTCAAAGATGAAACGATAAACGGAGAATATTGTGTCACAGAGCTATTATATTAAGTCTATGTATATTTATGGTGAGTTATACAAGTGATAGAGACTGTATTCTCAAGTTTATCAGATGTAATCCAGGTGTAATCCAGATGAAATCCAGATAAAAAGATCGCAATAACCTTAGGACATACTTGATTTGAAAAGACATCTAATTACAATTAACTATATTTAACTGATTCTATCGTCCTTTATTATCTGACTATCATCAAAGTTCTAGAGCTACATATGGCAAAGTTGATACGATAGAATACGAGGCAACTAATTGGAGAGTCGGCAGTTCAAATCCTCCTGGCAGTACTGCACTATTTTCTGTATGTTGATCATTTCTCTCAAGATATTGGCATATGAAGCGGTTCATACAAAATAACCTTCTGATATTTTAATCAACTTCTGCTTTATGTTATTATATGTTTCTTTAATGTTTGTTTTATATTATTAAATATTATGTTCCTTATTGATATTATGTTTATGTTATATTATCATATGCTTATGCTATCAAATGTTATATTTCTGTTATCTTTGGGTTATGTTATCAAATAATGATCCTTTCGTTACTGTATTTCTAATGAAAAATAATGCCCCAGAGTGTGTGACCTACATAAATATGGTCGTGGAACAATAGTCGATACCAACTATCTTATCGCCAAAGGGCAGACCAGTTACCTCGGCACGCCGCCATGAACATCATCAGAAGGAGTATTTAACACAGCCGGTTTCCCATTACAATTGAAGCCTGTCGTCCTTGTTGATACAGTAGACACTCAAAGGGGATGATCCTTTTCCTGTTCGAATGGAATAAATACACGAATCTGGGATACCACCTATTACGATGCCAATTTCATTTCTCCGGTGTCAATTTCATTGCCTCAGCCATTCACCTGAACACCGTTGTTCGTAACGCAAAGGACCTGAAAATAATCATATACCGGGCTTTGGTTGACGGTTTCCTTTTTGCTTTTATAAATGCCTCGACTAAATCGGGTAGTGGGATAGCTGATGCAGTGGGTGTCACTGGCTTTTCTCAGTGGTAATGCTTTTACCATCTTATCCACAGAGTGCAGCTGACATTTACCATTCCCTCTTCTCTTTTCTCTTTTATTTAATTCCCCCACCTTATTTTCTTTATTTTCTCTCATCAGCCATTATTTCAATATAGACATACACTTCTCTGTATCACTTAAAATGAAGCATGGGTAGTAAGATTTCATCTTTAGTCAATAACTATGTAGATTTTAATGACTACAGTCAGGATTTGAAAGTCATTCGAGTAAATAATTTAAAATGTATAAATTACTTTCTCTATTATACTGCTTATTCAAATTTATTGTAATGAAAGAGAAATTCACTGATTTCCAAATAGTTTTGAAAATAATAAATAATTTGGATCGATTTAATACAATAACTAACTTTCTCATTATTAAGCTGGTATTTGGAGTATAGTTTCACAAAGATTCTTTTTAGATACATATAAACACTTTAAAATATAGTTCTATATCGTGGAGCCAGGAGTGGTTTCAGGTGGTTTGTATCCAAATACTTGTCTCTGTTATTTTTGTTTCATATTATCTTATATACTCGGTCTGAGTTCAAATCCAGCCGAGGTTAACTTTGCCTTTCATCCTTACGGGATCGATAAACTAAAGTACCAGTAATGCACTGGGTAATTGCTGGCCTTGTATCAATTATCTTATATAGCAATTTAAGAAGTTAATGTGGAAGATATACTCAACGATAATATGAAAGAATACTGGTAGAATATCCCAGTGCAAACATTTTTGGTCAAAACTGACGAGACATAATTATGTGGAAGTGAGTCAAGAAACTGTGCATTATAGTGGTGTTAATTTTTTAAAATTTTGTGACTCTGTAAGATTTAAAACAAAGCTCTATATTGAAAAATAGAAATATTAAAGATATGGCCGTCTTTACCTGAACGGCTATCATAATGTATAATATAGAACATGATTTGTTTTAAGAAGGCTAAGACAATGCAAAATGGACTGTAAAATTTAGTTTAAATGAATGCAACGAAGAAGTTTGTGTGTTGGTATTTATTAGTTTTTTTTACGTTTTACCCTGAGAGTTTCCCACACTCTGACAAGGGTATTTTTAATCCCCGAAATATTAGGACGGAAAATATATAAATGCCAGGTATCACACAAGCACCTTCGTTGCCTACATTTAAACTAAATTT
>OZ024755.1:14005981-14023481 GCA_964016885.1 Eledone cirrhosa
TGTGTGTATGTATATATATATATATAGGGATATATATATATATATGTATATATCTATCTATCTATATCTATCTATATATATATATATATAATATATAGTAAGAAACACAGTAAACCGTGTGTCTAAAATTACAAGGGTTGAAAAACCACACGGTTTACTGTGTTTCTTACTATATATTATTAATCGGCTCAGTATTTATACTTTGAGCTTAATAGTTACAGGGTTCCAATTGAGTTTTAACTCTAATTTTCATATATATATATATATATATATATATATATATATATATATATATATATATATATATATATATTCTCATGCATACAGAGAGAGGGAGAGTGTATACATATATAGATATTATATATATATATAGGTGTGTGCCCACACATTTTGCCTCTATCACTCTATATCACTTGCTTTCTATCTATTCTCGTATTCAATCCCTCTATCATCCTCGCCGTTACAGTTACACAGACCATACATATAAACACACACACAAATATAAAACCTCCCACACCATACATATACAAAAATACACAGACATAAAACCACCCACATATTACATATAAACACACACAGATACATACAACAACCCACAGCATACATATAAATACACACAACCAAACAGAAACGATATATTTATCCTAAACAACAAATTTGATTTACAATCGAGCAACGTTTTACGGTAGAAGTTACTTATTATGTTCTCTTCATTAAACCACTAATAGGTGATTATTAAGATACATAGCTTACACTGTTATTTGGTAGAGGCGTTACCGACTGTACGCTCATATATATTCATATATACTTATATATACATACATAGATGTATGTGAGCGTGTGTATCTGTGTGTGTGTGTGTGTATATACACACACACACACATATATATATTCTTTCTCCAGACTCCATCAATTAGCAATGTGTTTCAATAATGAGACAGTAAAGCCATACTGTAAAAGGACTGTATTCTTGCAGCAACATCAATAGCAGAAAACTGTTAATGTGACAGTGGTAGAATGATTGATGCCGGCGATAGCGATTGTGATGATCCTGAGATTGGTAGTAGTGCTGGGGAGGTGATGGGGTCTCGGTGGTAGTGGTGGTGGTTGGGGGATGGTGGGGTTCGGTGGAGGTTGGTGTTAATGAAAGATGGTGCCGGTGGTGTTAATTGTGGTTTTCTTACTTGTACATACAATCCTTATTGGTTGTGGGTATGAAATGTATGGTTACTATTTATTGCCAAATATTATGAGTTCCATAATATACAAGAATATGAATTCACTTATACACTTACATGCATTCATACACGGGCGTACAATTGCGCATATATATATATATGTGTGTGTGTGTGTGTGTGTGTGTGTGTGTGTGTGTGTGTGTGTGTGTGTGTGTGTGTGTGTGTGTGTGTGTGTGTGTGTGTGTGTGTGTGTGCATATGTATATATGTGTGTGAATGTGTGTTTATATATGTATGTATGTGCATATATATAGATATAATATATATATACAAAACCATGTTATATTTCTATTAGAAGTCATTTCTATTTATTCCTTACAGCCTTTCCAAATCTCAATTTGCTTTAATAAATATTTCTTATTCTCGCATATGTTCATCTCTCACTCTCTCTCTCTCTCTCTCTCTCTCTCTCTCTCTCTCTTTATATATATATATATATATATATATATACATTTATATATATATATACACACACACACACACATATATATATATATATATATACACAGCGAAATCGAAATCACTGGCTATCGATCTTTCTCACTTTCTCTCTTACTCTGTCCCTCACACACACATACACACTCTCTCTAATTCGGATGTGTCCAAACCTAAAGTAGTTTGTCACGACTGCACACCATCTAAGCCATGAGAAGGGAAGGAACCATGGCTAAACGCATGGACTGTAGGACTGTGGGAGGCTCTACCATGTGTCAACAGCATGCTCTAGCATATATGAAATATATACTGTAGCATACGATGCCATAAGCAGTGAAGGATCAATGATTAGGACTATGTATTTTAGGATTGTAGACTCATGCATCTGTCAAATATATACTATAGCATATGATTGCTGTATGCTATTGAGATACTGCAGCATCAATGGACCTTACAATATAGATCTGTCAACTATAAACTTTAACATCGAACTTTATAAAACCAATTTGAGGTGATAAGCAGACTTTCAAAGATTACTGTAATGTGTTTAAATATTTCTCTTTGCCTCTACACCACCTGTTATCTCTAATAAAATAAATGGTTGTGTGAATTAAAATAATAACTTATATGTGAGCAAGTTTATTAAATTAACATATAACATAAATGTTTAACTGTCGTTATTATCTATCAAGTTATATCTTCAGCTGCATATATTCCTGTTTCTCTATATATGTATTATGCGTACGTAACTGTATGGATGCACACACTCACATGTGTGTATATATATATATATATATATATATATATGTGTGTGTGTGTGTGTGTGTGTGTGTGTGTATGTGTGTGTGTGTGTGCATCCATACAGTTACGTACGCATCAGTATATATATATATATATAATATATATATAATATATATATATATATATATACATACATATAAGATGTATCTGTATATAAATATTTACCTATAATGTAATGCATATATAAAATATGCACATTTAATGTATATATATATGTGTGTTTGTGTGTATGCATGTATATATAAACATATATATATACATATGCTTTATACATAATATACATATATATATTTATATATAAAGTATTCATACGAAATATATATATATATATAGATATGTAATGGATGTATTATATATATATATATATATATTTATATATATATATATATATGCATGTGTATGTGTTTTGAATAAAGAATATCTGTTGATTACCTGTAATTAAATGTATCCAGAAAATCAAAGCCAACCACAAACTCAGGCCAGACATAAAACATACGGCTACACTTCACCTCACAGATCCTACCATCAGATGCAAGTGTAACCTTGGAGAAGATGTTCCTCCAGCTCTGGCTCCATCTCCAATTTAACTAACCACCGAGTCGCCCTAATCACTGGTATGGTGAAGTCGGAGATTGTCAACCTGCAGCCATCATTTTACGTAGTTTCTATATAATAATTAACGTTATCTGCAGCGACTAAGACCCCATTGAGTAATTGGCCATGCTCTACCACTTCAGTGCGCTTCCTGAAATTTCCTAAACTATAAGCCGTCAAAGAACCTCCGAGATTAAACGTAAGCCCCAATAAACCCGAATAAACTAACGGCGTTTAGCCATGTGCCCAGCAGATGCACGACCAAATAAAGAGCCATTAAACCGGAATATATATCATTATAAACCTTACTTCAGACCAATAGAGAATAAAGCCGACCCAGAAAACACGAAAATATAAAAGAAAATGTTTACCGCGATTTATTTCACAATTCATACGGCACTAGATAAGTTATACTAACATGAAACTTAAATAGATTACTATCTAAATAAATCAAATTAATCCCAAATAGATAAATATTACTTAAATATACAATATTAAAACAGCTATAGATACGTACTCACAAACTCACACACATACGCACATACACACACTTATGTATATATATATTTTTATATATATATATATATATATATATATATATATATATATATATATATATATATATATATATTGAGATTTTACATCTTTCACTCTCTCTCTCTGTATATATATATATATATATATATATATATATATATACGGCTTCAATACATCTACATATAAAGATAGAAATTTAATTGTATATACAATAAAGACTGAATAAAGCCATTATCTAAATTAAAAACACGCATGCCTTAAGACTATCCCTTCAAACATATATATCGCTTCAAAAGAAATATAATAAGCTCTCCTGTCTTGAACATCCCAGATAATACAGCATTAACGCTTCCATCTACACCAACATAAACAGAATAATATACATGTATATGTGTGTGTGTGTGTGCGTGTATTACACATATAAAGTTTATATATAATATATAAATTTACACATAATATATACATATATAATATATATACATAATATAGATTAATCATCATCATCATCATCAACATTATCATTTAATATCCGTCTTCCATGTTAGCAAGGTTTGAGTCAGTACTCATGTGGAGTTACTGATCTCTCAGTTGGGCCGGGCACCTACATCTCGTTTACATATGTTCCTACGCTCTACCGAGTACATTTTAACGTATCACCATCAATAGTGAGATTATCATGCCATTGATAACATCGCAACCTTTTATTTGTCAGATCTTTTAAGGCTGGGTGATCTTCCTCTCACAAACCACTTGTTTATCGTGTAGATCACCAAAACACTTGAGATTTTCATGTCATCGACCTTTTGTTTGGCAAGCATTCTCCGGCAGGATAGCTTTATATCCACCTCCTTGCAGTGTATGCTGGGAGCGTTTATCGTGTATATCACCAATAAGAGAAATTTGACCTGCTTTTAACACAACCTTTTAGCGTAGTTTCTGCAGCAGGATGCCCTTACTATCACTAACAAACCAGATGTACTGGATGCCATTTTTCGTAATATCAACACTAGAGAGATTGTCGCCTATTAACTTATAAGTAAAGTACTCGCTACTCTAGGGCGAGGAAAGAGAGAGGATGGTAGGTATGTTGTCATGGGGCATAACAAGTGTGTTGGGATGTTGGGATAGGGGCAACATACTATATAGAATGGGAAGGGGGTATTGTGATGTTAGCAGCTATTACGACGGTATGATTGGCGCGTCAGGATGACATATAATATATTATGTATTATATATAATATACATTATCAATATTATATATTATGCATATATATTCAGAGAGAGATGCACGAATGCATTAAGATAATGTAAGTTTTTAGTGGGTGTATATGTATATATATATATATATATATATATATATGTCTATCTCCCTATCTATCTCTGTGTATGTCTGTATGTCTTTAAGTTGGCATTTGTGTTCCTGTGAATTTTGCATATGTTACCATTCCCGTAATATTTGATTAAGGATGTCATATATATTTTCATTGTTATGCAAAGCCATAGATATGAGTCAGCATAAAACAAACATTTAAATATATACACATGTCTGTTTGTGTATGTGTGTGTATTTGTTCATGTATACAACTTATATATATATATATATGTGTATATATATAAACATATACATTTAAATATATGTATATGTATATATGTCTGTGTGCAATGTATGTCTGTCAGTATACATATATAAGTATATATATTATATATATATTATATATATATATATATATATATATATATATATATATATATATATATATACACTTATATATATACTTATATATGTATACTGACAGACATATATATGCATGTATGTATTGTTATATATCTGTATGTATGTATATATTTTTATATGTATGTATATATGTATGTGTATATATATATATAGATATATAGATATATAAATATATATATATATGTGTTTATATTTATGTTTATATTTATTTATATGTATTTATATGTTTATATTTATTTATTTACGTTCACTATTCAGAGCAATATCGATAAGCATGTTTGTGATTCGGTTATCATTATCTTCAGTAATAGTGTTATCAATGTTGTTATTGTGTTGTTATTAATATCTTTATCATCATCATTGCCATTGTCGTCATCAATATCATCGTTACTAGCAGCATCACCATCATGAGCAGCATCATCATCAACGTCATCATGATCAGAATCGTCACCACTCTAATATTCATCATCATCACCATCATCATCACCATCATCATCGTCATCATTATCATCATCATTATCATCATCATTATCATCATTATCATCATTATCACCATCATCACAACCAAAACAATCACCCTTTTGACTTTGGTACAATGCCAGTAATTCGGGGAAATGGGTAAACTGAATTAAATCGAACCAATACTTAACTGGTACTTTATTTTATCGACCCCGGAGTGTTGTGTTTGAACTCAGAACATAGACAGTTGTAACTACATATTTCTGACTATTTCTAACAATTCTGCCAATCCACCATCCTAATTAGCACAAAAATAAAAATTGTTTCTAATTTTGGCACAAGGCCAGCAAATATCCCAGTGCATTACTGGTACTTTATTTTATCGACCCCCTAAGGATGAAATGCAAAGTTAACCTCGTCGGCAGGATTTGAACTCAGATTGTAAAGGACCGTAACTCCATGCTGTAAAGCAAGGCGTCCGACCCTCTAACGATACTGCCAATCCAAATAATAATCATTGTCATCACTATCATCTTCATTACCATCATCATCGTCATCACCATCATCGTTATCACTATCATTTTCATCAACATCGTTACCATAAAAATCATCATATCCACTATTATCATCATGAATCCCACTAGCACCATCGCTGCCACTACCACCGCTACCATCATTATCCTCACCATCGCCATCATCACCATCGTAGAAAAAGGGACATATTAAACACAACATCCATAACTTAGCCAGTATCTCTTATAATAAGTACGTCATTCATTGAAATTTAATTAGAAACAGATCATTAAGAAATCTATTAGTACAAGGTTGATTATAAAGTGTTCATATGATGTTAATTGCGACTATTTACTGTCTCCAACTACGTCACACTTATAGAATGAACACCTTACCTCATATATTATAAGTATTATGTTTTGTGTATATATATACATACACACATACACACATATATATATATATATATATCGGTGGTGAGGAGAAGGGGGAGTGGTATGTATGGGCGACTGCTGGTCTTCCACAAACAATCCTTCCCGGATTTGTGCCTCGGAAAAGAACTCTCTAGGTACAAATCCCGAACGGGGTATTTATCTATCTATCTATCTATATTTATATCTATATCTATATATATATATATATTATTATATATATTATATATATTATATATATTATTATTATTGTTTATATAATATATGTTTTATGTCCTTTTTTTTTTCTTTTCTTATATAAATAATAAAAATATTTACACGCACAAAACCCACATCGTACCGTCCTGTGCCGTCTGTAATGTTTTTCTTGATGTCAGCCCTTGTGGCCAATAAAGAAATCATCATTATTATTATTATCATTATTATTATTATTATTATTATTATTATTATTATTATTATTATTATTATTATTACTCCTACTACACTTTCTATATCCACCCGTACTTGGTTGTCCATTGATGTAAGGGGTATTTGTTGCTGTTGCCATTATTTGTACTTCTTTTCGTGCAGTAGATTCATCTGGGATCTTAGTTAGCAGAAAGTTGAGATGCTTCTTGAAAACATTTACATCCACACCGTGTATTTCGCTCACATGTTTGGCAGCTTATGTAAGAGCTGTCGTGTGCCCCAGTATGACCGCCGTCAAATTTTTGAAACCAATAAAAGTTTATATATATGTTTGCTTTATATATATATATATATATATATATATATATATATATATATATATATATATACACACATGCCTACTTATATATATATATACATATGTATGTATAATATTTGTGGTTATATGTGTATAATTATAATTACAATTCAAATTTAATTTCAATTATATTTTCTCTATTGTTAATTGTATTTAGACATTTATAATGAGCGCCATTTATGTAGTATTTAATAAAAGGCTAATATTCAAGCATCAGCATTTCTTTCATTGTTATAACTGCACTACATTAATACTAACATACATACACAAGCATAAATACTTACATACATATATTCTCAAGTACATATATATATATATATGTACATAAAACGCAAATATACATTCACAAATACCCATACGAATGTCAACACACACACACACACACACACACATATATATATATATATATATATATATATATATATATATATATATATATATATATATATATATATGTGTGTGTGTGTGTGTGTGTGTGTGCATGGTCCTATTGTTATGGTGCTTGATATTGCATCGTAATGTCAACGCTTCGATTCCAGTACAGGCTGCTGCGTTGTGTTCTTCAGCAAAACCCTTTATTTTACATGGCTCCAGTACTCTCAGCTGTGAGTGATTACCAGCAGTAGCTGGGAAGTTAATCCTGCGATAAACCGGCGTCCTATCCAGGGAGAGACTTGTTGTACTCGCAATCGCTTAACGTCAAGGAAACCAGGGATAATCACCGGCCTGATAAGCTTTCGTCTTAGAACAGACTTTAACTTAATGTATGTATATATATATACATATATATATATAGTAATAATAATAGATGTGAAGACTAAAATCCAAAGAGGGTTCGATAAGGATAAATATATATAAAATATATAAGAACCCTAGAGCAAATATTTATTAAAATAACAGATTAACGTTTAAGCAAACGGGATCTTCTGAAGCTAAAAAAATCAATATGTGAACGCAGAAGTAAATATTTCGAAAAACGTTGCAACTGAAGGTACGGGTATGTTCTTTGTAGAAATATTCAGGCGTTGTTTCTACATGATAAATATAAGTCAATAGAGTGCTCAACCGAGGGAGCCAAATAATAATAATAATAATAATAATAATAATAATAATAATAATAATAATAATAATAATAATAATAATAATAATGTGATAGGCAGGGTGATCCACTGGCATCTATGCAAAGTAAACAATTTACCACATTCTGAGAAGTGGCGTGAGCATAAGCTAGAGTCGGTTATAGAAAACGATCAGGTGAAGATGCTATGGGATTTTAGGATACAGACGGACAAGAAATTAGAACACAATAGGCCTGACCTGGTGGTTTTGGACAAGGAAAAAAGATCGTGCCTGATTGTAGATGTAGCCTGCCAATTTGACACGAGAGTGCAAGAAAAGGAGAGGGAGAAAATTAACCGATAGCAGGACTTAAAGTGGGAGGTAAAAAGGATTTGTAACTGCCATGAAGTCAAGGTCGTCCCGATTGTCATAGGCACACTAGGTACTATCTCAAAGAGTTTCCAAGGAGAGTTAAAGAAGATTAGTCCAGCCCCGCTTTTTGGAACACTTCAAAAGGCATGCTTGCTGGGAACAGCAAGAACCCTCCGATACCTCCTGAATATATGAGGCTGCAGGCAGCGGCTTGATATTCATTTCAACAAACTTTCCAGTTAAATAACATCAATGACTGAGACTCAAAGAACAACAATAATAATAATAATTATATATATATATATATATATATATATATATTAATATATATGTACACACATGCATATGTGTACATATGACCGTTATTGCTCCAATCAGTCCACAAACACTCAACAAACCGAACTCCAAAATGTATTTATGACTCCTGCCAAACGAAACTATACCCACTCTCAAAATTTGGCAAACCAAACGCGGACAACCCACCTTCTCAAACTCGACTTACTGAACCAAACTGCAACAGCCACCAAATGGTGAATTGTCTTTAATTTGCCACAAATTAACTGTGCCACACACACAAAATATGTATCACTAATTTGGCAGAAGTCTAGCAGATTTGTTGGAAATGCAAAACTGATTAAATCAACCCAGTATTTAACTGGTACTTTATTTTATCGACATCGGAAACATGAATGGCAAAGTTAACCTCCTCGAGGTTTCAACTCAGAATCTGAAGAGCCTGAACATATGCCGTAATGGAATTTTATCCACGCTCTACCAATCTGGCAAACTAGCCACCCTAGCGTGCCGCTAAATAACGAGATGTATGAAAATAAGGATTGTTTCAACGTGGTAAACTATTGACATCATTTATAAGTGAAATTAAATTGAAAGAACAACGTGTAAGCGATGCTGCAAGGCGCGTAAAAACGCATGAGAAGATAACACAACAATATGGCTTGGTTGTAATTGTTCAATTTTCTTCGCTAACCATTTTATCTCAACTACTGCCTTTGACTTGCAGTAGCTGGTGATAGAATCCTAACAATCACACAAACATACACACATTCACTCTCTCTCTCTCTCTCGCACGCACACATACACACATCTGATCGCACACACATGATCGCGCGCGCACACACACACACACACGCACACATATATATATATATATATAATATATATATATATATATATATATATATATATATATATATATATATATATATATATATATATATATACAGAGGGAGAGAGAGAGAGAGACAGAGAAGGACAGATAGATGGTAGATAGATAGACAAATAGATATGTTTCTTTTATTTGCCACCAGGGCATCAAAAGTGGGACAAGTACAATAGATAGACAAATAGATAGGTAGGTAGGTAGATATATAGCTAAGTAGGTAGATTGAAGTGTGTCTGGGAGATATGACATTTGAAAATGTGAGAATTGAAATTAAGGTATTGAGAATTGTCCATAAAATATAGGTATAGATTCTGCAATTTTTGGAAAATCGTAGCAAGCAAGATTCCGTGACAATAATTTTGAGTGACTTTGGTTAACTAAGTCTTCCTTTTATAGTTTAGACAAGAATACAAATGATGTTAGTACAATATTTGCTGATTTGTATATCCAAATATATCATGATGTGTAATGTTTTTCTCATGACAAAACATACATAAACTCCGCACTGAAATTTTTAGACTGTTTGTGGAAGTAAAAGTTTTATGGGAGTCTTATGAAGTCGTAAATCATCTAATATTCAATCTTCAAGACGCAGTGTTGTTAATATGCCACTAAATTGACCATTTATCATCCTGAGGTAATGGAACGTTCGCTTGTGTCAAACGAATAATTTCAGCACAGAACGACGATAAAGTCTTTACATGGTCGCTCAATTAGCTACAAATAGCAGCAAAATTTACCTCATATCACATAATACTACCTTGGATACGTTGGAAACTGCAATCACTTATTTAGAAAGTATAAACAGACTAGTCATCGCCATAATACATTTTGTCATATATATGGGCTAAACAACAAAGACTAAGAAACAGCAACATAAATGTTGTGTTAATTAACTTCCATTCCCGTGCTGATGTTAAAATAAACTTGTGCATGAATGCGCAGCCGCACAATTTAGAGGCCACTGCTGCTCTTTGTTTTTATATTAGTTTCTATCTCAAGCACAATACTAGCGATCGAACCCAGTGCCTTACTGGTACTTTATTTTAACGAACTAGTAAGGATGAAAGCCAAAGCTAACCTTGGTAGGATTTCAAATAAGATCTTAAAGAGACGTAATTCTATGCCATAAAGCATGTTGTCCAACACCCTACTGATACTGTTATTCCACCGCCTTTCTAAACCAACTGGATGTTTACTTTCTAACTACAGGTTTAAATATTCTAAAAGAAGACGGGAAACATTCACCAGGATCCCTTAGAGTAATCGTTAATGCATTCGCCCGGTACCCGAGAACTGCATGGCTCGATTCCTCGCTAGGGTTTCTGTTTACTAAAGTACCCCTAGTGACGTCACTAGGGGTACTTTACCCGATATTCTCAACTATTATTTATAGTGATCGACACTCGTTACAGCTATTTGCGTTGGGCCCACTACATTCTCAAATGTCAAATCTCCTTACGCTTCGTAAGCCAACCGAAAAATATATATATGCACATGTGTGGTGTGGGTATGTGTATGGATGTGTGTGCATGTATGTATGTATGTACGTGTGTGCATGCGTGTTATTGTGTTTGCATGTGTATGTATGTATATGAGTGTGTATGTATGTGTGTGCGTATGCATATATATGTATGCGTATATATATATATATATATATGTATATGTGTGTGTGTAAACGTGTGTATGTATATATATATATATATATATATATATATATATACACGTATGTGTATGTGTGTATGAATGTATAAACATATATATATATATATACACGTATGTGTATGTGTACGTGTGTATGAATGTATAAACATATATATATATGTGTGTGTGTGTGTGTGTGCTGTAAGATTTTGCTTTAATGAGTTAGTTTGTTGTTAATTTCAAAGCTACATTACTAAATTTTACTGCCATTTACTGTATCGTCTTTGATTGGTTTCTAATTGATTTTTCCTAATTAACTTTCTCTCTCACTCACTCTATCGCTATATCCCCCTCTCTCTCTATCTCTATCTATCTTTCTATCTTTATCTCTCTGTCTGTCTTGCTCTTTCTCTCTCTCTATCTCTATCTTTATCTCTATCTTGTTCTCCTTTCGCATTCTCGTTTCCTCTTTCTCAATATATATATATATATATATATAATAGAGCACTCTTTTTTCCTGGACTTTTCCGACGGATTTACTTCATATATATATATATATATATATATATATATATATATAAAACAAATGAATTGTGGTAAGGAACCAGATGGACCATAACGCACCAGAGTACTCAATACTTAGGGTAGTAGAGTGGGAAATGGGAAAAAGTATGACCCCGACGGCAGAGCTCAAGCCGTTTCGACGGCTATTTCTGGACTAAATTAGAATTTTTAGCCTGGTGAATAAATAGCCGCACTTGTTAAGGAAGTACCCTCTTGACAAGTTCGGGTATTTATTCACCAGGCTAAAAATTCTAATTTAGTCCAGAAATAGCCATCTGCCGTCGGGGTCATACTTTTTCCTATATATATATATATATATATATATATATATATATATATATATATATATATATATATATATATATGTGTGTGTGTGTGTGTATGTGCGCGCGCGTGTGTATGTATGTGAGTGTGTTAACTTACGCTCTCTCAATTTCATTCTATTTTTCTTCCCCTGCTATCGACCCCCCTCTCAAATGTTGATGGATCTACCCAGGGGATCAATTGAACCTTCCAGCCAAATTCTTATATCTATATAAGAAATTAAAATAGATGAAAATTGTTTCTACTTTTGGCACAAGACCACCAATTTAAAAGAGTTGTAGAATGTCAATTAATTTGAACCCTGTACAAAATAGGTACTTATTTCATCAACTCCATAAGGATGAAAGGCAAAGCTAACTTCGATAGAATTTGAACTCAGAACGTAAGGGTCTGCAAAGCAAGTTGTCCGATGATCTTTCTACCAATACTGATAATCCAAAATACAACTTATTTATTTATTGCAATTATAAACACTTTATTTCTATCGTCCTTTCAGCTCACTTTCGTCTTTCAGCCTTTCGAGGTTGATAACATAATGTTCCAATACATACAGATGTATTGGTGATATTGTTAGAACATTGGATGTGACGTCTTGTGGTATTCGTGTTCTTTACGTTGTGAGTTCGTGGACGCTAGACTTAATACATCGCGCTGTTTAACTCCACCATCTGACCATATGGTGCTTTTAGTGGAGTCCACTGTCGAAAACATTCGAGCCAGACATCCGGTTTAATAAAATCTGCTTCTCTTACTCCTACAAGCCTCAGAGGCAACGAAAATGATGACGTGCCCATCCTTTCTTTTCCTCATTAAACAGTAAAATTAATTTCACCTACTACTAACACACAAACGATACTACGTCCTTAATATGTCAATAGCTATTGCTAAACGTTCAGTTGACCCAGAATGGTATTGATTATATCAATATTCTGCGTGTATTTTGAGGCCCGTATCTCTATAAATGTGTGTGTGTGTATTTATGTCTCTATCTGTTTGTGTCCGTCCGTATATGTTTTAGTTTGTTTTCTTCATTAATTCCATCGCACTCTTTTGTCTCAATTTAACTGTATTATTTCAATCATAATTATTTAATCCTAATATTTCATGTTTGATCACGAATATGCACTGCCTACATTGCGTGTAACCTATCTAAACTACTTGAGACACACGATATAGTTTTTAAAACACATGTTCATTACATATGATTTGTCGCTGTTGATTGTACGTAACGCATCATCTGAAACACATATTTCTATATAAAATATCTCTCACTGAAATATGGTGTTTTATTAGAACCTTTCCGAAGTTTAAATGAATATACATATATATATACATATTTATTTATTAAAATAACAGATTAAAGTTTAAGCAAAGAATCGCTGCTTTCACCCTTAACGGGATCTTCAGAAACTTAAGGGTGAAAGCACCGATTCTTTGCTTAAACTTTAATCTGTTATTTTAATAAATATTTGCTCTAGGGTTCTTATGTATTTGATATATATTTATCCTTATCAAGCCCTCTTTAGATTTTAGCCTTCACATTTATTATTATTACTATATATATATATATATAAAGAGAGAGAGGGGGAGTGACCATTTCAGTGAATTTCAGGTTTTTGTTTGGCAAAAATAACGATTTGCTATAGATTCTTTTCAAAGAGAAAAATCATAGAGGTGATTGTCTTTTGTTGAACAGCCTACAAAGGAATAGAGTCCGGCGAAACGTTAAGACCCTTTTCCTATTATTTCAAGCGTTAAACTAATATATTTTTTCATTTTGCTGTTTCGTTTGTTTTATTATTTCTGTTTACTTTTTACGTATATATATATATATATATATATATATATATATATATATATATACGCATTTTACATCCATTTTATCTCTGAATTATTTATTATTTTATTTTCTCTTTTTCAGCTGCATTGGCTCGAAGCAAAAGCACACCCGGATTGGTTGAATCCCTCGGCCAAGTACCGGTCGACATAATGACAATGCATCGGCACCATACACTTCCAGCCGGGTTACCGAAAACCCAGAATTCATCTGCACCCAGCCGCGTTGGCAGTATCCATTCTAACTCTGGTAGGAGCGATAATGGCGATGAGAGCCGAAAAACAGACATAGCTGTCAGTGCTGAAACTAGCAATGGCCATGTCAATGAGGTTGTCAGAATACAGGAAGAGACGATGGCTAAAGAGTATCACGAGGACACCAGCAGTATATGTACTCTGGCTACATCTTTGACAATATCAAGCATAAGTTCTATGATAGCAGTGAACTCGTCACCATTGAAGTCGCCTCTATGTACTGATACCTCACGGTCAGTATTTTCACCGCCAACATCACCCCACCTACTTTACGGAAGTCACACAGAACAGTCACAAACACAGACCATGCAGACTTTGCTGCCTGAAATGTCAATTGGTACCCCTCCACGTGTGGTACCTTCACCTGTTTCAACTCATCCTTACCACCACCAAATAACACCTTTCTGTCTACAACCCACTTCTTTCACCGTAAACACAACCCCCCAGGTATCGACGTATTTCACGCCGTTTTGTGCCTCAAACTATTCTCCCTCCACGCCAACATTTTCTCGGTCTGTCGCTGGAAGTATTCCTTCTTCTCAGACCAATCTGTGTCCACCGTTGTCACCATTCCCTCCACCACTTTCGGTCAGTCCGTATCCGGGACAAGCTCCGAGCATTCAATTAAGTCCACTGCCCGGCAGCAGTGTCACTGGAAGTTTTACCGGAAGCCTCACGTCACCACGAGATATGTCACATGATCTCCTTCTGCAGGAAATTTCTAGTCTTCGGGAGCGACTAAATTGTCTGGAGAGTGAAAACGCAGCTATGACAGTGAAACTGAACCAACAGCAGTGGGATGTAGAGCATCGTCTTGCAGAAATTGAGATGCACATGTGTGGTAGCGACAGTGTGGCTAGTATAGACGAAAGTCTTGAAGAGAAATCAGGACTTCTCGAACCGGTAAATCGAGAATCTATTATATGAAAAGATTTGTCTATTCTAGGGCTAATTACCAAGGATTTTTCTTTAAAAATGTGCAAAATGCTGGAAAGTCGAAACAACAAAAAGGGAAGTATCATTAATATACATGTTCCCCAAAAAATAACTTTAATAGAGCAGGAAGCATACACATTCATATCTATAAATACATATATACAGACAGAGTGTAACTCTAGCTGGCTGTGCATATGCAGTGAGCAGCCGATAGGTATAGGTTCTTTTTCAGAGCACTTAGTTAGAAATATATATACATATACATATATATATATATATACATATATGTATGTATATAATATATATACACATATATATATATACATATATATATACATATATATATATATATATATATATATATATACAAATATATATATATACACATATATATATATATATATATATATATAATATATATATACACATACTCTTTAATGTACGAGTATATATCAAAGTAATAGATAAATTACTAGATAGATAAGTAGATAAATAGATAGATAAATAAATAATTATTATGTATGTATATATATATTTATGTATTTATATGCATAAAAAACGCATGTGTAAGCACATAAATTGCATATTTACATGCATACATTTATGCAAAAACATATACGTCTATGTATATTTTGTATGTATACAGATAGGTATCTGCATTATATATGTATATACATACATGGATATGTGCATGAATACCCAATAATGACTAGCTTAGGATATAACGGAACTCCAAGGAAATACACAACAAATCTGTTGTTTTCTTTGATGTGAAATACGATAGGCCGTGAAAAGTGGTAAAAAGTTAGGACATATAAAGTTTTTTCTCTTAACCTAACAATACATGAAGATACACAATTTACAAGAAATATTACAGAGGAAGTGAATTATTATTACCCAAACGGGTGGAAAACAATTACATACACCCTCGCACATACACACACACATACATATATATAAATAAATATGTATTGAATATTATATATATATATATATAAATATATACATATATTATATATATTATACGTATATATATGTCTATATACACACACACACACACACATATATATATATATATATATTTACACATTCTCTTTTATATATATATATACATATATACACTATATATATTATATTATATTATATATATATATATATATATATATATATATATATATATATATATATATATATATATATATATATATATATATATATATATATATGTACACATGTACATACATTTGCTTTAATTCTAAATGAATGATAGACACAAACAAAATAAACGGCGACTTAACATTATGACTAAGTTATATTTTTCATAAACAGCATCAAATGAAAGATAGGAGATCAAAGATAAAAGCGAGTTGCACGAAGAATTCAGCAATCAATGTTTATAGATTGGTTGGAATTTAACACATACATGTCATTCGAATAACCTAGAATTGGTGAAGACGATGGACTGTCAGAAAATCATTCTTTAATAAAATATAAATAAAACAATTTATATGGATGTCATCACTGAACAATGGACTACATTTTGGAAATGATATTATAACAATTTTTACATATTTAAATTTGAACAAAGTTGTTTTTTTTTTCAATTTGGGATATATATATATATATATATATATATATATATATATATATATATATATATATATATATATATATATATATATATATATATATATATATGAACATAAAACTCCATTCGGAGTGAATATTAAACATAAACATACTCGGAGACTCATGTTATTATACGGGTGGATCCGTGCTTCGCTGCTTAATTCATAATGACCAAATTTTGTATTATTTT
>OZ024755.1:14030981-14038481 GCA_964016885.1 Eledone cirrhosa
AACTAATTAATGCTCATCGTTGACACCGACGAAGGATCCATCATGTATGTATGTATGTATGTATGTATGCATGTATGTATGTATGTATGCAATTTTACATGTATTATTATTAAAATACAAATTGGTGGATTAGCAGTATTGGTAGAGAGTCGGACGCCATGCTTTCCAGCATAGTTACGACCCTTTACGGTCTGAGTTCAAATCCCGCCGAGGTTAACTTTGCCTTTCATCCTTACGGGGTCGAGAAAATAAAGTACCAGTAATGTACTGGTTAATTGCTGGCCTTGTGCCAAAAGTAGAAACAATTATTATTAAAATACAACTATGTGTGTATATATTCTTAGCTACCTTTGTGAATACATATATATTATTAATTCTACATACTTATACACCGTATAAGCTACATGTAGACGAGGCTGAGTCGATGCGTATAAATAGTTACATATATGTCTTAATATTTATGCCATATATGTGTCCATTGTCTGTATGTGTGTATGTATGAGTTAGTGCGTATGTGTGCATGTGTGTTTATGCAAGTGTATCTAATCCTTTTCCGATAACTTTTCTTAACATTGAAATATCCATGTGTAGCATCACGCTTGCTGTGCTTATTGTACGTGTGTATGAAAAGGTGTAGCATGTAAGAAATAATGGAATCCTTGTTGTGTGACTATAGCGTTTATAAGACGGCAACTAAAACATTTATATACACCAGTTGTGTACAATTGTAAAGTGAAAGTAAGGGAAAAAAAAGAAAAACGAAAAGCTGGCACATGCAGACGATACGACAATTCAATAGTAAGAAGAAAAAAAAACAAAAAAACAAGAAACTGTTAGTTGAAAATCTTTCAATAAGATCACTTGATGCACTTGTTGAATAGCTCAAGGTAACGATGCTTGAATCACTTCAATGTGAAACCATTGTGAATGTAGAGTTTTATATCACTCTGATTATTATAGCTCGTTTGCTGATAGGTTATTGAGCACATAGCGTAATTGTTAACTTGGCTAATAGTTGCATCAGTCGTATTCATAACAATAGAAGCATGTATATAAATTTAATGTTAATTCATAAGAGGATTGACACAATAAGAACAACAACAACAACAACAACAACAACAATAATAATAATAATAATAATAAAAAAGATCGTGCCTGATTGTAGATGCAGCCTGCCTATTTGACACAAGAGTACAAGAAAAGGAGTGGGAGAAAATTAACCAATACCAGGACTTAAAGTGGGAGGTAAAAAGGATTTGGAACTGCCATGAAGTCAAGGTCGTCCCGATTGTCATAGGCGCACTAGGTACTATCTCAAAGAGTTTCCAAGGATGGTTAAAGAAGATTAGTCCAGCCCCGCTCTTTGGAACACTTCAAAAGGCATGCTTGCTGGGAACAGCAAGAACCCTCCGATAAGTCCTGAATATCTGAGGCTGCAGGTAGCGACTTGATATTCATTTCAACAAACTTTCCAGTTAAATAACATCAATGACTGAGACTCAATAATAATAATAATAATAATAATAATAATAATAATAATAATAATAATAATAATAATAATAATAATAATAATAACTTTAACCCATCAGTGGTTGGCATCCTCTGGACAGAAATCGGAGACTGAAGGACTGATTATATCAGCACAAGATCAGTGTCTGCCAACAAAAAATTACCAAGCCAACATAATAAAAAATGGATGCAGCCATTATGCCGTGTATGTAAAAAACAACTAGAGACCATTGACCATATAATTTCAATGTGCAGTCCTATAGCTCCAACCGAATACCTAAACAGGCATGACAGAGCTGCACAATACATACATTGGATAATGTGTAAGCATTTTGACCTGCCCCATCAAAAGAATTGGTGGGAACATCAACCACTTCCCATACTTGAAAAAGATCACATCGCAATCTTGTGGAACTTTAGCATCCAAACAGACCAAAAAATAGATGCAAATAGACCTGATATAATATTGAAGGACTTTAAAAAGAGGGTATGCCTGCTAATTGATATGTCCGTTCCAATAGACAAGAATGTATCTAAAAAAACATTTGAAAAATTGAGCAAGTATAAGGACCTGGAGATAGAAATTGGAAAAATTTGGAAATTGAGAACTAAAACAATACCAGTGGTTGTAGGCGCTCTAGGAATGATACCTAAGGGGTCTAATGATTACTTATCGCAAATCCCAGGAAACCCGCGTATAGGAGAAATACAAAAGATAGTACTAATGGGAATATTCTGTCAATATAAGTACATCACAAGTCTAAACAATTAAAGATGCATGTGTGAGTATGTATGTTCTTTCTTGAACGTGGCGGACCTTGTTGTCTCTTGAGGTTACTGGTTGTGACTTGGTGATAACTCGTATGAACATAAAGCAAGATAAATGCAGCTATAATAATAATAATAATAATAATAATAAAGCGTTCTAATCTAGGCACAAGAGGCCAGAAATTTCAGGGAAGGGAACAATTGATTATATTGATGTTGAACTTTATAACTTGCGGTGACAATTCGTGTTATGATTCAATGCATTGTAGAATTTACTTCCCTTTAAATATTTAACTGTGTGTTTCCTGGGTTTAGGCGAAGAATTGGCCTCGACGAATTGGAGTTGAAAGAACGTCGGATAGAACACTTTGCGTTATTTGTTCCAGCACTCTGCTTTCTGAGTTCAAATCTCGCTGTGGTCAACTTTGCCTTTCATCCTTTTGAGGTCGATAAAAAAGTACCACTCTAATACTGGGGTCGATTCTTCTTCTATATCTCTTTCTCACTTCCTCTCCCTCTCGTTCTGTCCTTATCTGGAAGAGATCTGCTGTGTTTATTCCTGGAGAAGGATGAGCTGCGCCAGACGTTAAATGCCCTGGAAACACCGAATGACACTTCGGTGCCCCTATGAGTCCATCATGGAATTCTACATACATATATCGTGGTTTTAGGATAGGTACACTGTATTACTGCGTGTCATAAGAAGCAACTAAAAGGGTTGGGTTGAAAAAAGGCATCTGATCGTAAAACACTACCTCAAAAAGAGAAACATGACAAGTTCATGTTTTTACCACTTAGACAAAGAGAGGAGAGCAGTACATGTGCCTCTTTATTTTTCAATGGACTGCAAGACTAGTCAACACAATATATTTTCGTCCAATTTTCATAATATAAATAAGAACAAAATGTGAAACAAAAGAACGATGAAGCACCTACCTAACTGGATATAATCAAGTATTTAATAGTTTAGGTCAGAGCTTTCTAAACCTTTCACATTGGTGACACACTTTTTTAAAATAAAATATTTCATTAGTCACGTGTCTAATTGTACGTAGTTGTCAGATCTTAAATAAACCTCAGATGTATGCATCTGTAAACTCGTTAAAACAATTATCAATTTTGTTTCGTGACACACCTATAGGTTTTCTGCGGCACATTAAAAAGTCGTAACACATAATTTGGAAACCTTTGGTTTAGAGAAACAAAATCGATTCCTATTGATTAAGAAAAATTGTTTAAGTTAAATGGAACTAATTAAAACTAAATTCCATTGATGTATATGTGTATATAATTCTAATGTTTTATATTATATGTTTATGTGGATGAGTATGGAGGTGATACTATGCATAAATATGTCTGTGAGGATGAATATATAAATATATACATATATACATATATACATATATATATATGTGTGTGTGTGTGCGTGTGTATGTATATATATATGTGTATGTATGTATGTATGTATGTATGTGTGTGTGTGTATGTGTGTATGTGTGTGTATGTATAGTTTTAGTTGGATATTTAAGAAACTAGCAGTTCCATAGTAATTGATGACAAAGGTACGTATTCTTCATTACCAAGGGAAGACTATGGCACTGGTAGTTTCTGGAATGTACAATTAATACCTTGTATTAAAAGATACAAATTACCTATATCTTTACATATTCAGGGCTCATTCTTTCGTAATAGGAACAAATATTCAACTAACTATATATATCATATATATACCTATACCTATACACACACACACACATATATATATATATATATATATATATATATATATATATATATATATATATATATATAAGCGTGTGTATGTGAGTTTGTGAGTGTACGTGTGGATTGTGTGTAACTATGTGAATTTCCCCTGCTGATATTTATAGCATATATGTATGTGTGCATACACATACACACATACACACACACACATATATATATATGTATATATATATATATATATATATATACATACATATGTGTGTGTGTGTGTGTGTATCACACATATATATATTTTTATATACATATATATATATATATACATATATATATATATATATATATATATATATATATATATATATATATATATATATATATATATATATATATATATATATATATATATAAGCAAAAGGAGAAATCCTTAAAAACAATGTTGTGGTCGTTGTTTAAACAAAAAAAAACTTCTTTTCTCCCTGCAACTTCAATTAATCTATTCAATTCTTTGCTTTTTACTGTATTCTACGACTTAATACCATATATATTTGGTCGCTTAAGCCAACTGGTGTGATCAACTTTAAAGAAGGCTAACCAATTTTTATATCATGTCATACGTCATGTATCATATATATATATTCACTATGGAGATATTTTCGCATTCCAAACAAACTTTATCTATGTATGTATATATATATATGTGTGTGTGTATATATACATATATATATATATATATATATATATATATATATATATATATATATATATATATATATATATATATACATAAGCGTATATACATGCATACATATATATGAGAGTTTATATATGAATATATATATTTACATGTATATACACATACATATATACACATACACACACTCACACACACACAGTCATATATATATATATATATATATATATATATATATATATATATATATATATGAGTGTATGTCTACATGTTTGTGCGTTAGTGTGTGGTTCATATATATATATATATGTTTGTATGTATATAAGCATATATATATGAGTTCTGTTTCCAAATCCATTTCAACTTCTACAAACAATTTATCAAAAAGAAACAAGTTTTTTTTATGATTAAAATACATTCCTTCTTCTTTCCATTTGCTATTTACAAATTACATAAATTAAATGACAGTTCATTAGTGTTGTGTGAATGAAAATTGAAAGCCTTTATGAAATTGTTGTGTATGCGGTTGTGTCCTTCATTTGTGTGTTTGCGCGTCTGTTATATACCTGTGTTTCTATATGCGCATTTATATAGGAATCCATGGATCCAGTATATGTGTGTGTTTGTGTATATGTGTGTTGGTGTATGTGTGCATATGTGTTCGTGTGTATGCTCCTCTGTTTCATACCTTTGTTTATATATGCACATTTATACAGGATTACACGGCTGTAGTACATATATGTGTGTGTATGGTTGTGAGTCTGTGTGTGTTTATGTGCGATACGTACGTAAGTGTGTGTGTCTTTGTGTATGAGTGTATGTGTGTGTTTGTGTGTGTGTGTATGGTGCGTACGTGTGTGTCTCTGTATAATAAAGTGAGTGATAAAGAAAGGTACGATTGGGATATGGATGTAGGCAGGTAGATAGTTGAAATAGTTGTATGTTTATAATTATTAATGTATATATATATATATATATATATATGTGTGTGTGTGTGTGTGTGTGTGTGTGTGTGTGTGTGTGTGTGTGTACATATACATATATATAGAGAATGATATATGCATACATACGTAAACATATACAGACACACGCATATTATATTTATATATATATACACACACACATATATATGTGTGTGTGTGTGTGCGTGTGCGTGTGTGTATGTGTGTGTGTGCGTGTGTGTGTGTGTTTTTACATATTTGTATATATACATATATTTATATATCTATGTATGCATGTATGTATGTATTATAAACACACACTATGCTGTCATTTTCTCCACTTCTCTCTTTTAAATATTTAAATCATGATTAATAAAGCTTAATATTGATTCGGACTGTGAATATAGATGTAGTTAACTTGAAATGTATATAGATGATGATACTTATGATCATCATAAACATCATCACCATCCTCATTATTATCATCTACACCATCATCATTATCGTGGAGATGAAGGTCTTAGATTAACAATGTTGATAATGTATATAAATGATGATGTTAGTAGATAGAAAGAGAAGTAGGTGGATAGGTAGATAGATAGATAGATAGATAGATAGATAGATAGATAGATAGATAGATAGATAGATAGATAGATAGATAGATAGATAGATAGATAGATAGATAGATAGATAGATAGACATACAATAAGGGATAAGGAGCAAATTCAAGGTACGTCTTCAGGTTCCCTCACACTGGTCAGATTCCTCCAGTCAATTTTCAATTGAACTCTACAGGACATTGTTGGTTAGAACAGCATAAGCTTTTAGTCATTCAAGAGGCTTTTAATTCTAAGTGCAAAATTTATGACATATTGAATTTGACAATGTATGAGGAATGACAGACAGGTGTGTCGGCTGGGCCTGAGTGCCGAAAATAGTTCAACAAGGTGAGTAGAGGGGCGTTGAGATAGTTATACAAGAAACAAATGGTGGAATGCAGAATATTCAGCCTCTGCAGTGATGCTAAACAAAATAGTTCGCTAATCCACTATAAGTAAGATAGCATAGTTTCTAGATAAGTAATGTGAATCCTGTCTTCAAAAGCATTCGTACGACAATTTGCTGTTTGAAACCATGCATCTTCGCAATATTTATTCCTTTTATGAAATGCGATTTCCCAGAGTACTTACTCAGCGACGTAAACAATATATTTTTCCATTAGCAGAGTGGGTTAAAAGAACATTTGTACACCCTAATGGACCTTCACGTTGCACTAAAACCCTTGCATTATTCCACCAAGGGAGTACATTGTCGTGTTTAGTCAACATTATATTTAACATCTAATATTCTATTGTATACATCCACTCGCACAGTACCATGGTGTGTAATACCCTCATGCATTAATAACATCTGTATCCATAAATATTCATATACATATACATACATGCATACATATATAGTATGTAGTGTGTACGCGCCTGCCTGTATGTCTTTATCAGTAAATGTGTGGACTCGCATGCATATTCTCCGAAAATATTGGAATAAAATAATGCATATATGCATAATAAGCATTCATTTATACAATTATATTTAGAAACTTACATGCACATACATATATATAAGCACAGACACATGCATATATGAAAAATTAAATGCATACAGGCATATAGGCATCTGAACAAACGGATACACAATTTCAGAAAATGATTTAAACCTTTGCAAAAAAAAAAATAAATAAATAAATATAAATGAATTTGCACAGAGTAGGTCCTCTTATTTTCAAAATTTCATTAGAATTTGAAACAGATAATATATATATATATATATATATAGAGAGAGAGAGAGAGATACATATATATATATATA
>OZ024755.1:14043481-14048481 GCA_964016885.1 Eledone cirrhosa
TATATATATATATATATATATATATATATATATATATATATATATATATATGTGTGTGTGTGTGTGTGTGTGTGTGTGTGTGTGTGTGTATAAATACATATATATATATTCACATGTATATATTCATATATGAATACATATATATATATATATATGTGTGTGTGTGTTCATATATGTACCTGTGTGCATAGATAGAATGATAAATAGGTTGGTAGGTAGGTAGGTAGATAGATAAATAGATAGATAGATAGATAGATAGATAGATAGATAGATAGATAGATAGATGATAAATCTTATCATCTCTAAATGTATAGTGATAATATAACAACATATCACATAATATAGCGTAACAAACAGAGAATTGTGGAAATATAATTAAAAATAATATTGTTTTTTAGTCCAATATTCACACTTCTTTTATTTTTATAGAACGAACGAAGATAATTTGTTTTTCCAAACGATTTATTTTCTTCGCGAAATTTGGAAGAATATATTTGAAAAATATACAAAATATGACAGTTAATCTATTTTATATTTATTCCATGTCATATTTTCTATGTTTTCGAAATTTATTCTTCAAAATTTCTTAAAAAATTATAATTCGTTAAATTCGTTCTATAAATATATAAGAAATAATAGATTTTCATGTTTTCTAGTCAAAATGGTTCTAGTCAGCCCAGATATGAATTGGATCTTTAGTTTGGCACGAGGTTGGTGGAATTGATAGAACTTCAGATTGAATGTTCCCTGTATTTGCTTTTGTCGCTTGCCCTTTGAGTTCGGTAAAATTTGTCTATCTTTTGAGGGTTGATAAATAAAATATTAATCAAAGGACGTCGAATTGACGTAATGGTTAAAGAGTTGGAAGAGATATATTTTCGGTATCTGTTCCGGTTGTTTGCATTCTGCGATCCAAATCCTGCCTTCTGTTACAAGCTGGCCTCTCGTTGAAAGTAATTGACGGAAAAATGCAATCATGAACATTCTCTGATGACAATTGAAGTGTGTTCGTTTCTAGTCTATGCAGGAATAAAGATTAGGAGTCGAAGTTGTTTACGGCCATCATAGAATACAATCAAATAATGTGTGCATAGGTGAGGAGTCAGAGTTTACTGCGGGATTAAATGCTAATTATGGAAGCAGCAGAACTATTATGACAGGAATTTATATAGTAATATAAAACAATGCAGAGAGCAAAGTGATGTTGGAGAGATGAAATAGTTCCGTTGTAATGTAATATGATGTGAGCTCAATTTTTGTAAGAAATGTATGAACAGGGAGGCTTTTAAATTTGATGCCAACATTATTTCGACGATACTGGTGGAATATTTCCCACGAGAATGAATCTAACAAAATGAAAGGACTTCACAATGTGTCTTGAGGAACCCAGCCGACAGAATAGGTTATCCTGAAGGGTAGCGAGAGGGATTAGCTGAAACAGCCAGTACAATTCACGTGGTTCGTTCTTGCGGTAATTTGCATCCCGGTCACAGTATGTAGGGAGATTTGTTCGGAGACCCAGGACGCCAGATGTTTCTGCCACTATGGTTTCAACGAGAAAAAAATTTGGAGAGCTGTACTTTTTCAGCTTATGATCTTTAACCTGTCGGAAAACGAAGCCCTGGATTTGTGTCCTAAAATACCACCAACAACACTGTATCTTAAACTACCACCACAAATACTGTATCCTAACACCCTCCCCCCATTATTTTATCCTAAACTACTACCACAAGTACTGTCTCCTAAATTACCACCACCAGTACTGTCTCCTAAACTACCCCACCATTAATGTATCCTAAACTACCACCACCAACATTGTATCCTAAACTACCCCCACCAACACTCTCTCCTAAACTACCACCACTACTTTATTTTAAACTACCACCACTACAGTGGCTGTCTAACCCATGTGCCAATCCTAGCATACAATACACATGATCTTTAACAATATATCTCTGATTAACTGGCAATATCTCAAATTGCGCAATATCTAAATACTGTTATAGAAACAGCCAGACCTGAAAATGTACATTGAATTAAATGTTGTTACAGAAAACAATTTTATAGACGTTGTAGGTTGAAATAGAGACTCAGAAGCTGGATATTATTGATCAATACATATATGATATTAAATAGGTGTGGGTGGTTCTGTTGGGTTCCTTCAAATAACAGTTTACCATTTTAGGGAATTCTCATTGAACGGTGTACGTATGTATAGGTTTTGGTGTACTGTGTCTAGATTATAAACAAACAAAACTGACATTGAATGATGACTGTTGGAAAGATGATGCTCATGGTAGAAGTATTGGTAGGGGTATTGGTAGGGGCATTGGTGGTGGTGATAAACTCGGTGACCGATTAATTGTATCAACCAAGTAAATTAGCAAAGTAGACAAGAGTGGGATTTAAACTCGTAAGACAAAGATCCAGGACAAACCCTGGAAAGCATCCCATCTTGCTCCCTAATGACCCCATTATCTTACACTGATCCTCTATTTGACGGCCCCACAATCCACCAACTTACATTGATACTCTATTGAACAGTCTCACAACCCACCGTCTTACAAATACTCTGTCTAACAGCCCCGCAAACCACTTTCTTACACAGATACTCTATTTATCGAACCAGAATGGATGCAAGACAAGGTTGAACTCGGTGGGATACAAATTCAGATCAGATTCAGTTTGGGAATTACGTTAAGGGTCAACGTTACTACCTGGACTTTCAATTGGCCGATCAATTGAATGCTCATCGACGAAACCGACGGAGAATCAAATCCTCATTAGTAATATATCCCTCATCAAACTATGCACTACATCGCAGATTATATAGTAAATATATAATATAGCTAGTGAGCACATCCAGATATATTGTGTGTATCAAGTCACATGTTGCATGTCAGTACTGTACACATTAGCCTAATCGAAGGTCAACTGCTGTTCAACTCCGATCAATAAGCAGTCAACAGCGAGTTCAGAAATACCCGAGTAGCATAATGATGAAAATCGATATTCAATATGGGTGGTACATTAAGCAGTAGCTAATCAATATATTTGCTTAATGTCTAATGTAATTAAGTATTCCCACAACTGCATATCTCCCGAATGGAGATTGTATCTCTGATTGTATGAGGTTCGGGTTTGTCTGTTAATAAACTAAAATGGCAGAGTTGGTCTGTCTCAATTTCAATTCAATACATTATCATTGTGTTCTTATTCTTTCCAAAACAAATGCAACGTGAAGACGCGTGGCTTAGTGGCTTAAGTGCTTAGAGTGTTTGGTTCAATATCGTACGGTTGTCAACTTGATTCCCGGTGGCACATTGTGCCCTCAAGCAAGGCAAATTACATGTTGATCCAGTCCGCTCAGCTAGCAACAATAAGATGTATCTACCTATAATTCAAAGAGCCAGCATTGTCACACTGAATCTTCCTGAGAACTGCGTTAATAGTACACGTGTCTATAGAATGATCTGCCACTTGCATGTTAATTTCACGTGCAGGTGAAGCACAATTGTAACAAAATGTAGCTGGCAGTTAGTGTTACACAAACACATTTTGATACTTACCAGTTTACTAGGATTTCTAACATTTGGCACACTATTACGGAGGTAGAATGGAATTCAGTTCATTTGAACGACCCTGGAATATATCTGGTACTTTATTCTATGGACCTCAACTTCTATGAGATTTTATGCGAAACAACAGTAATAACATGGTACAGTACTACTGCTTCCCTATCACGAGCCATCATGGATAGTGCTTTTCTTTGATGTCTTTGTTGTTAAGCGAATAAGAGAAAATGTTTCCAAGATAACCTATTAGAGTTATCTTTAACGTTGGTAAAATTTAGACTGTACACTATAAACCAACGTTGGTTTGGTTAACACTGTAACTACAAATGGACCTTGTTTTAATTCAAACTGTACACTGGAAACACACGTTGATTTAATTAACCCTTTAACATTTAAATAACTCTATATATACTATTGTATTTTCACGGTAAAGGCTTTATCTTACATAATATCTCACATAATATCGAATCTGTGAGATTTTGATATTATTCATTTTGAGAACAATACCTTGGCATCAGTATGACCAGCTGGTTACAGCTGGTTTGAACAGAAAGAGGTGAGAGAGTTCTGGCCGGTTATGGTCGGTTTAAATGCTAAAGGGTTAAAGCATTACACTATAAACGAACGTTTAATTGAAACTATACACTACAAACTATAGTCGCTTTAGTTGAACTAAAACCTAGAAACCAGCGTTGGTTTAATTAAAACTGTACACTACAAACCAACCTTGTCTTAAATGAAATTTATACATGAACGAAACAATCACTCAATTGTACAATAAAGATGCTGTACCTACTCGGTACCAACGCAGAGATAAATAGTCTCAGCCATTGAAAGTTAAATGAACAGTTCATTGAGAGTGGTAGCATGGTACGAGAGATTCCAGAGCGTGAAATTTGGGACGAGGGGAGGGATATGTCTCACCAAACATGATCAAACATAGCATGGATTATGAAGGGAGACTTAATATATGCGTGGAATTGGTTTAATTCTATGCATATATTGGTACAGTTTATTCGACAGGCCTCCACAGCGTTTTGTCTATTAAATTTCGCTCACAAAGTTTCACTGGTTGACTCCAGATTGCAGTAGTAAAGACGTGCTCCGGGGGCTGCTCTGTGTCAGCAAACCCAAAACCATGAGAATTTAAAGTGAACTTCTTACCCATACGGCCAGATAAGAAAAAATAATATAGTTGAAACTTCTATTGTCGATTTATCGATATGCTAAACTAAATCCCTCCAAGGCGGTGCCTCAGCATGGTAGTAGACAAATAACTGAAACTAATCAGAGAGTCAAAGAATAAAAGAATATTAATGAAATATGTTATTTGTAAGTATAGTAGCTTGAGGACACTACCAGTTGTTGGTTGGTAGAATGATATAAAGTCGGAAACAGTTCAGATATAATCACTGGCAAACATAC
>OZ024755.1:14050981-14055981 GCA_964016885.1 Eledone cirrhosa
GAGCGACAGTAGTTATAATCCGAAAAGAAGAAAATATCAACATCATCGGTAACTACTGAGCCGCAGGTTTTATATCGGAGTCATCCCAGTTTCATGATTTGCCTTCTCCTAGAAGAATGCCCTGACAAAGGCTAGGGTTCCTTCACTCCTAGTGGTTTAACCGCGTGATCGGGTGTCCAGCCCGACTATTTCTATTTTCCCGCGCATATACATACACATGCACCCATGTCTATACACATATACATACATATTTACATGTGTATATACATATTTACACACTTTTGGATGGCCGTTGACTCTTATGAGTTCTTCCGCACTTTGTCAGGTTTTGTTTTTTGTCCTGCAGGGTGTCCAAAATCACCAGTAAACTTGATGGGGTTGCCGGTTTAGTCGCCGACGACCCGACCAATCGACAGGTTGTACTGGGTTACATGTTACTAGTAGCACTCAAGAGTGACCCGACATAACATAACATATATACATACATACTTACATAAAAACATGCATACATACATTCATACGTATATAGGTACACACATACATATTTACATACATATTTAGGGGTATAAAACTGAAGAAAAGCAAGCGCACAGGGATTTTACAAGTCCTCAGAGATCGGAAAGATCGATGCAGTTACGCTTAGAATATTGCAATTTCAAAGAGTTTGGAAATACGTTGGTTTTGAGGGTTAGAGTTAAATGCTTGAACGGCTGTGTGGAGGTTAATATGTGACATTGGGGATTTAGACATAACATAGGTGATGAGAAAAGGTGGTGGTAGGTGAATGATTCAGAAATATTTAAGTGAGGGGGGGGGGGTTACATATGACCAGCCAGCACTTAGGAGCAGAGATCAATAGAAAAGACAAAGTAAGGAGAGAGTATGTTCTTGGGACAGAGACGTCTGTGAGACTGAGACGTCTGTTAGACAGAGATGTATGTTAGACAGAGACGTCTGTTAGACAGAGATGTCTGTTAGACAGAGACGTCTGAGCGTGTGAGACAGAGACGTCTGTGAGACAGAGAAGTCTGTGAGACAGAGACATCTATGAGATAGAAACATCTGTTAGACAGAGACATCTGTTAGACAAAGACACCTGTTACACAGAGACGTATGTCAATATGGTGCTCCTACGACTCCATCAGGAAATACGGGGCCATACCATGCCATAGTATAGAATATAGCGTTACTTAAATCATCACTTGTTAACTGTCGGTATCAGATACAATTTCTGTTATACATGGTGTTCACCATTTTCATTCATTTATAGATAAACTTGTACTCTTTATAAAGTTAGTCTCCTAAAAACCAAAGAGAAATTCAACTCTACGCAATGAAGCATGATGAACAAATGAAAATATGTTGAAAGATTGTTAAGAACAATATGGGTTTCAAGCTCCTTCAGAACCATTTCAGCAGTCTGAAATGACTGCGTAACGTTTTGTTGCCATTTTGATCATGTTATCAGGGGCACTTATAAAAGTCGATCAAAAGCTTTAGGAGGATTCATAAACACATATCCTCAAAACAGTTTCTATTTGATTTGGCACGTATGTACGATGTGTAATTTGAACCGTCTCTTTATGTGTACAAATAGAAAATGAATATTGCAATAGTTTATGCTGACAAGATAATACGTCGCCGTATACAATTGTTAGAAGCATTGAAGAAACGCAAGGGTAAAAATGTATTAGTGGCAGAAAATACGATTAAGTTTGCACCAGTTACTGACAGATAACATCGAGGTTGTTTCAATCATTCACGGTCATTTTTATAATAAATCTCCAACAACATGAAACAACGATTATTCACGCCATCTTCTGTTCATAAATCATCAAAATCACGACTAGACACTTTTAACTTTATGCCACAAGTAAATTTCTGAACTTAGTACCTGAGCTTAATCCCAAGTTTTCAGACGTTTTAAACTAACATTTTCCAAAATTGTTGCAGCTTAGAAATATTCTGTACAATGATGAGCGACATATTTAACCAGACATGAAACCTTTAATCGAATGCTCAAAAGTAATTCCATACAACCTCCGTGGTCGTCCGGTTGCTATATGGAAACCAGAAGACTAGGTTCATTAACGATTAAAATGTTATCACAAAGAGATACAGAAACATGAGTAACGATGTTCAAGAATCTTATTGTGGATCCAGTTTGGAAATTCTGTTAAACGTTCCTCCCGAGGTGAGCCTAATTAAATTATTTCTTAAATTGTATTTAATAAGCTGTATTGCTTAGAGTATGCGGGATTATAATTAGATACACATCACCACCATAAGGCAGTATTTGGCATAAAATAACTGTTAGGTAGAAAAGGGCATCCATGCGTATAGAAAGGTATAAGGGTCCAAAAAGTTCAGCTTCTCTTTCAGGAAACTATTTCAACATTGTATGTATGCATGCATGTATGAATGTATGAATGTATGAATGTATGTATTTTAAACTATTGGTTGCTATTTGTACAAAATATGTTCTGTAACTGTTTATTTGTATTTCTTATATTTGTTGTTAATGACTTGATCAGTAGCCAACAATACCTTTCATTTGTTTAGAATTATTATTACTACAACAATATCATTATTGATACCATTTATTAATTGAATAATTTATATTATTTTACATGAAGAGGAAACTTTCCTCACCTTCAACATAGCAGTGAACAAGATAAAAAAATTGTAATTGATCTAATACAATCACACCCTCTCAAACATAAAGACCCCTTAATTGAAACTCAAAGTATCACCAATATATATACATACACACCCATATATATATATATATATATATATATATATATATATATATATATATATATATATATATATATATATATATCCATATGAATATACATATCCACCCATATTTATATGTATATATATATGTAATAATCTGTTAATGTTTCTCATTTACTTTATGCTTTTTGCGCGTGTGGGTGTATACATGCATACATGCATAATACATACATATATCCATACATACCAACGTATATACATACATACCAAGCTGCATACATACATACATAATACATACAAACATACATGTATACATAGCCAAATTCATATAAGCCACATATATATAAGAGAAAGTATAAATTTGTATCTATTTTGAAAGGATGAAAGGTAAAGTTGATATCTGCTGGATTTGAACTCAAATCGCAGAGACCCGCAACGAACACCACAAAGCTTCAATCGGACATTCTAATGACTCGTTAATCATAGTAGTAACGTATAAAACAGAAGTACTTTCTTTTATTCTATTTTGCCTTATTTTGTTTTATTTGGAATTTTGTTTCTTTTACTGCTTCTTTGGGGTGGAGCAGAGAACTATGTTTATTTATAAGCGATAGAATTATACACTGATGAATTTTTTTTATTCAAACACTGAATGCAAAATGACGAAAAGTTGATCTCAGTTGGAGCTCAGAGAACCAGAAATGTTGTCCTTCGTCTAATTACTCTGCCAGTTCACTGCCTATACTCTTTGTTTAGAGCTGTCACTGAACGCAGACATGTATATATGGCTAAGAATTTCGATTCACGCACACGAGATTCTAGTTTTGATTATAAAGCGTGATATCTTGGATAAGTGTCTTTACCATAGCCTCTGATTGACTCAAGCCCTTTGAGTAAAGTTTGGAAGACAGAACCTATGTGTAAAGCATGTTGGATAGATTGTAATTGTAATCCTAGAGCTTCCACCTTGATAAATATTTTGACATTCTGATTTAGCTTGGGAATTACACATAGCTGTGGAATAATCAACCATTTAATGCAGAATGAATTTGTACGTGTAATTCAAAAGTCCGGCTATGTCACATATTGAACCAAGCTGATTCAGCTTGAGAATTATGTTAAAGGTTACACGTGTCTGCGGAATACTCAACTACTTACGCATTGATTGATTGATTCACGAGTTGGATGTTCAGATAATCGAAAAAGAATTCAATGTTCATCAAAGAAAATATGCTTAGAACGCGGTGAGCGAGAATTTAGAATCGCCGTAACATTGACTGCATAATATAGTATAATACTGGGGCGTATAGACCCAAAACCCACCGGAATGAAAAAGATGGGTATCAACACTCATGGGAGTGTGTTCTGATACCCATCTTCTTTCCGTTCAGTAGGTTTTTACGCCCCATAATTAGACTATATTATGTAGTCAATATTACAACGATGCTTCTCTTTCTATTTCAATTCAATGTTTATCGTTGAAACCGACGGAGGATCCATCATTATCACCATGTTAAATTTAAAATCATCTTTTTCCCTAGAAACATAGTTTCAGGATTTAAAATACCCAGTGGGTCTCTTCAGACAGTTATCTTGCTTTTCACATCATTCATGGTTTCATCCATCTCTTGTTTCCTATGAATAGTTATGGACTTTTGTTTTTATGTCAGTATTTTGTTTGTTTTTCTTTATCGTTATTCAATAAATTATTCATTTTCCAATATGATCATATACACAATTCCTATCGATACTGCTTAGATCGATCAGATATTGACAGTTTCTTTCTTCGGTATTTGAAGCATTTTATCCCTTTTATTTTGTTCGTTTCTCTGCTGCTGTTGTTATTTTTGTTGATGCTGTTGTTGTTGTTGATCATGATAATGATAATGAGGAGGGGATGAGGAGCATGTTGAGATTGTTATTGTTGTTGATGATGATGATGATGATGTAGTAGCAGCAGCAGCAGCAGCAGCAGCAGTAGCAGTAGTAGTAGTAGTAGTAGTAGTAGTAGCTGTTGTTGTTGTCGTTTTATCTCTTAATTTAAACAGCGAAGAAAGCTTGGTCATACTTGAGCAAGAAGTATTGTAGCTGTCACGATAACTACTTTGACAGTTGATGTTTATTGTTGCTGCTGCTGTTGTTGTTGTTGTTGTTGTTGCTGTTGCTGTTGCTGTTATTTTTATTGCTGCTGTTGTTGCTGCTTTTGCTGCTGCTTTTGCTGCTGCTTTTGCTGCTGCTGAGGCTGTGCTGTTGCTGAT
>OZ024755.1:14060981-14088481 GCA_964016885.1 Eledone cirrhosa
TATCTCTTTGTGGAGGCTGTTGGAGTAGTTGTAGAAGAGACACTGAGTGTCAAAGCCAATGGATGTAGTGTGTTGGTGTGTGAATTTTTATAAGGGTTGATGTAGTAACTATATAAAAGAGGATGTAAAATAAACAGGAAGAAGACAGCGTGTGTATGTGCCATAGTAGTTATAGTGCTGACTGTATTAGTATTTTCCAGTCAGTTGAATGGCTTAATGCCTGGTGTTTGCTAAGATGTGTTTATACATATGCCAGCAGCATATCCCTACATGTAAGCAGTATTTCAATGAAATTCTTTGAAGAGATATAGAAAATCGAGAGAAAAATATTGTTTTTAACCCCAAATAGATATAGTACTTGTGGTACAATTTTTGGCAATGTTAGTGTAAAGATGGTGATTGTTATACGTCCCAAATATGAAATGTGAGCAATTTTTCAATGTAACTCTTTCAAGTGATATAGAAAATCGAGAGTAAAGTATTGTTTTTAAGTCTAAATAAATATCATAGAATTTGAGGTAGAATTTTTGGCAATGAAATCAATAAAGTGGTGATTGTTATATGTCAATTCAACATTTCCCCTTTGGAAATCTTTAAAGAACAACCCTAATAAATTTGCTAAATTTACGAACATTCTTATCGTTTACTAGAAGGAAAATAAATTTCTTCAGAATGTAATTGATGATTAGATTATCACCCTTCACAGTTAAAGCGATCACTATAAATATCGAGGGATTTCTTCCCTGATAATGAAGATGGTGTTTTAAATAAGATGAATAAATTATTTCCCTTGTTTTCCTCGCTGCTCCTATCAAGGTGTCCAAACATATCCGCAACAAAGTGTTCTTCAAGAATATAAAGAAAAATATTTTTATGGTGTGTGATAGAATTCTTAAATGAATATAGATTATGTAAAATAAGACTGCACGCAAACCTATACAATACAATGAAAGAAAAGACATATCAAGAGACAATTGGAAATCGAAACCTCAACCGTTAACATATATTCGAGCTCTTTCTCCCATTAAGACACTGGTATCGATTCCTTATAAATGCAACATGACTGGATGGTTAAGAAGCTCGCTTTGCAATCATGACATTCTGGGTGTGGTCCTAGTGGGTGACATCTTGGACAAGTGTATTTTACAATAGCCTTGACTTAATCCCAGTCTTGTGAATGAAACTAGGTAGATAGAAACTGTTCAGAAGCCTACTGGATTAACTGTACACGTAATTTTCAAAAGCCTGCTCTGTTACGTATTTTGTCTCGCTGATTCTGTCTGAGAAGCATGTTAAAAGGAAGTACTCGTGCCTGTGGAACACACAGTCATTTACATGTTTGTTGAAAAAGGAGGACATTCCATTGATCAAACAATTAAATGTTCATCGTCGAAATTGATGGATATCCATTTATCATATATAGATTTATTATCTAAGCTTATTTTTCACTACATATGTTCTTTGAAGACAATTGGCTCATTTAAGAAGTATCGGCATTTGCCTTTCTTTTGAACACCATTACTAGTTTTTGATATTGTGAACTTGACTCACACTGGATGACAAAAATCTGGCCCCGTTTATATTTGTATCTACATTGTTCGTCCTTTGGCAAAAATAAATAAGACTCCGGATTTATTTAGTTAAAACCATTAAACACCACATATCGAAAATTCATTATCTTCTGATGTTTCTGTTTTGAGTTACAGTACATATTCCAAGTGATCCCCATTTGAATCCATACATTTTTGAGACGCATTTTGAAGTTTAGCAAAGCAGCATTACAAACAAACCTAGAGATAGATCTGATCGCCTCCCTGATATTTTCTTTTAGTTCAGTAATGGTTCTGGGATTGTTGCAATATATCCTACCATAAATGTCAAAATTCTTTGAGTCTTTATTCTGAAAATGATTACAAGCCCCTGAAGAAAATACTTCGTTCGTATTTGAGAAAAGCTTCTCTCTGTATTTGTCACACCATTCGTTTTCTCTCTTAAACTAGAGCAGCCAGATGCACTTTTGTGTATAAGACATTGATACCATTCTTCTCAATGTGTTTACTGTTTATCGTACTTTCTAGTTCCAAATCAGTTTTGTCTTTCTCTGAAAATTAATTGACATAACATTTGTAGAGGCTGAACTACGCCCCAGTTTTTTCCTAAGTTCTACTACTTTGTAGAGCTTCTTCCACATATTCTAGGTTTTCTTTGAAAGTGTGTATATATATTTATATATATATATATGTGTGTGTGTATGTAAGTGTGTGTGTGTGTGAGTGAGTTTGTGTATGTGTGTGTATCTGTCTGTGTGCCTCCGTGAGTCTGCGTGTGTCTTTTTAATTATTTGTTTGTATGTATATGCGTGTATGTATATATGTGTGTGTGTATGTATGTGTGTATATATATATATTGGTGTATATATATATATTGGTGCTACTGGTAACATGTATTCCAGTACAACCTGTCCCATAGTCGGGTCATTGGCGACTAAACTGGCAACCCCACCAAGGTTTCTTGGTGAGGAGGGTGACTTTGGACATCCTGCAGGACTAAAAACAAAACCTGTCAAAGGGCAAAGGAGCTCTTAAGAGTCAATGGCCATCCAAAATCACCGGGAGAGATGACCCCTTAGCCTTTGTCAAGGCAGAATTCTAGGAGAAGGAAAACTCTGATATAACACCTGCAACCCTGATGGTATCCAATGATGTTGACTTGTTCTTCTTTTTGGTAAATATAATCTTGGTTAAGAGAGTGGGACTGGCTTTGTGCAGTGCCTTTGCTCACTATAAAAGCTTCACGGCACAGGCATTGCTTTATATCTGGAGATCTCTCTGCACTTGTCGTCACATGGTACCAAGAGCCCAGCACTATGTGTCAATAATTGTCACAAGAGTTTTCAAGTCGCTGGCTGGACTAAAAAGTCACACTCGTTCAGCGCATCGGTAAGGGTTCTCCTACATGGATATAAAGTAGTGGCCATACTCGAAAACGAGTTGGCAGCCACCATATATATAAATATATGTGTGTATATATATAAATATATGTATGTATGATGTATATATACATACATGTTTATATGTATGTGTGTGTCTGTATTCATGTATGTATGCATACATGCTTGTTTGTATGTGTGTGTATGTATTCATATATGTATCAACCGGTTTGCTACTCAACATTTGTTGTATTTAAATAATTCAAAATTCACACACATTTGTCTGGTTTTCGATCTCAGTTAAGGTGAAACGAACAAAGTATTTTCTATATGGCTTGTAATCTTTTGCAGAATAAAATCTCAAAGAATTGTGGCGTCTATTTACCAGAAAAACGGGCGTAAATATAGTTAAAGGTCTCTTCAGAATGCCTAAAGCAACGCAATAAATGTCAAATGTAAACCCCCCAATAGGACAAACTCTTAATCTATGATACAACCTTATTACAGTTTCTGTTTATTTTATTTTATAGCTTTCACTTTCCAGTAACTAACATTAGGTTGCTTTTGTTGTTGGCGTTGAGAATAGATTTATTTGAACGTTTGCGTCGATATATATCTCTCATGAACAGGCAGTCAATTTGCAGAGTCGTTAGAATGCTTTACGGTATTTTTTAAGGTAAATTGCTTTGCTGTTTGCAGGTTCAATCCTTTGGTTCAATCCCCATACTTTACAAGGCTCAGCTGAAAAGGTCATAGGCTGACTATGAAGGTGTGATGCTAGAGCTATGAAATATTGCATACATTAATTTCAACTCTTCTTATCAATAACTGCATTGTTTGTTTCCAGTTACTGTGTTGAAAAATAAACCTCATTTGGTCATTCTATGGGAGTATTGTGGTCAGCCTATGCACTTTTCAGCCGACCTTCGTAGTTTAAATGTAACATGTAACATGTTCGTGACGTCACAAGCAGAACAATTAAGTAAAATCAGGACTAGTAAATGCGAGGATATCCTGAACATGGACAATGGATGTGTTGCCATAGTCGATCAGTGAAAACTGCTTCTGTCTGTTAGTGTCATCTTAGCTGAGCATTAAAAACACACACTTGGCCCTTACCAATCAGTAGTTTGTTAGTGAATGATGCCTTAGCAGAACAGTGAAAACACTCTTCTGAATCTCAACAGTCATCATTATGCTAGTCAGTATTGCTCGGATACCAGGACCAATTTTATGACCCAGTCCGTTTCTGGCAAAAGTAATAATTTCAGCGAGAGCCCTATCAAAGAGAACGTCTCTACTTTCAGAACCCATACTATTGGTTTCCTTAAGAGTATTGACCATATAAGTGATGATTTAATATGTGATAGCAGCTAAATATCTCTCAAACAACACATTATTTTCATAAATAGGGAAGTAGACACATGTATCGAGGATATAATTCTCAGATATACATTAAAACTGGTGAATGCAGCGTGGCTGCATGGTTAAAAAGTTTGTTTCCTTATCATAAGGTCACGGGTTCGACCCCTCCGTGTAGAATCTTGGGCAAGTGTTTTTACCATAGCCCCGGGTGGACCCAAGACTTCTGGGTGAAATTAAATTTGGCAACCCATCGAATGTGTTTTGACCTAATGTAGCAACCATGTCACCATGAATGTCCTAGGGGGTTAAAACGTTTTTCTGCAGGGACTTGATAACACCACGATTCCAAATTTTGTCTATTTGCAAAAGAAGTGACTGCTAGTTATTTTTGAAGTTTTCTTTGAACAGTCAGATATCAGAAACAATGAAGTTATTAATAAAGAAGAGTTGAAATTAATGCATTCAAAATTTTACATCTTTGACATCACTCCTTCATAGCCAGCCTATAAACTTTTCAGCCAACTATCGTTTGTCTTTAAAATGTTCTGAAGACAGTGTTTGAGTGCATGTGTTCTTAAAGTGTTATCAAAGTGTCCTGACAATACAGTTTCAGTGTATATATCCATAAAGTGTTCTCAAGACAGAGATTCAGTGCATGTACACTTAGTGTTCTGAAGATATAGCTGCAGGGCATGTGTACTTTAATATGTTCTTAAGATACAACTAAGAATTGATAAATCAGTTTGATCAATGGAACAATCTATATTAATATTTGCAATAAGGTATATTGATATAGTATTTATATAAATTATGCTATTAATTATTGTTAATTGATAGAATCAGTTGAGCGTAGTATGAGATGTCTTGCGGTTTGTTCGATCTCCTTTTGTTCTGAGTTCAAATTTCGCTGTGTCCTACTTGGGTGCTAAATTTAATCTGCCACCCAGTTTAATACCAGTGCCTCGTCATTTTCTGTCTTTAGTGGAGTCCACTCAGTTGAAATCATTCGAACCAAGTTTAAGGATATCTTCTTCTCTTCCTATCACCAATCACAAAGGCCTTGCAAACTTCTATGGCAATTGCCTTTTCCTCTCTCACTAAACTAAAAGTCTAAAGTCTAAAGTCTGTCTCGGGCAATAGCTGGGAGTTTAACCCTGCGATGAACTGGCGTCCTGTCCAGTGAGACGTCTTGTACTCTCAATCGTTTCACGCCACGAAAACTGGGATGAGCACCGGTCTGATCAGCCTCTGGGCTTGAGACAGACCTTAGACTTTAGATAATTCATTTCGAGTGACAGCCGCAATGCAATCATTTTGTACAATCTTCGAGATATAGGAGAAATATTTCTGATGCTAGAAGCCCCCCGATTCTTTCAGATCCACTAAGAGAAATCAAACATTCAGTATCTTAGTAAATCTTGTATATCTAATGTTCAATTGTTAAAAGATTACTTATGAAAATATAGGACGTCAAAGATCGAATTCGAAACAAAGAATTATTTTAAATGGTCACAGCTGTCTCTATATAGATGTCACTACTTAGTTGTAACTAAGCTTACTGATCTGCTAGGAATTTTCTTCTTAACATTTACAAATTATATTTGTTATGCAGTACAAACTCAGTGCACTGAACTGGCAGCAGTTTCGTTCTAGAAATGTTTAGTTATTTTTGTCAGACCAGAACGCTCATAATCTTTGAGAAACTGAATGGAAGAGAGGGGAGATAATCAAGAGTAATTGTTGGATAAGGATAAAAAGAAAACTTTATGAAATAACACTGAGACTTAATGATTCGTAGAATCAGGTAGTATTTTAAAAATTAATGCGAGGCATGATACAGCTTGGTAGACTTTTATATGCTTACGGACAATATTTACAATGTGTGGAACAAGTCACACAAAGTATTAGAACAAAAAAAATCCTTTTTAGCGTAAGATTAACATCTAATACAGCGAGAAAATAATTTCATCTCCTATATGCATTTTAATAAGAATAACATAAACGTTACTTATAACGTAATGGAGATATGAACACGTGAACTCTATCACCAAAATCCTAATGCAACAACCTCATCTGTTGCTCAATTAATGGCGGATCGTGAAAAGTAAGGCACCATTACGCCTAGAGAGAAAGAGACGGACAGACAGAGAAACAGAGAGGGAGAGAAAGGGAGAGATGAAGAGAAGAATTAAGTGGAAGAGGATGAGAAAATGGGAAATGGAGAGAGGGATTGACTGTTTGACTAGTATGTCATGTAAGCGATGTCGTATGGAGCAAAGACTAGGTTGATAACTAAAACATTGAACAGAGAAGCCAAGATAAAGTGTGGCTGTATGTGAGTGTGGATAAGAGAGAAAGAATGTGTGTGAGCAAGTGTGTGTGAGAGAGAAAGAATGTGTCTGTGAGCAGGTGTGTGTGAGAGAGAGTATGCGTGAGAGTGAGCGTGGTAGCAGAGCCTTTGAATAGGGCATCATACAATCAAAGACTAGAAACATAGAACAGAAAAAGGGAACATGAGAGAGAGAGAGAGAGAGAGAGAGAGAGAGAGAGAGAGAGAGAGTTTGTGGCAGAATGTTTGATCTGTGCATCATACCATCAAAGAAGTCTGGAGCTGAGAGATGGTTGATGACTAGAAACATGGAACAGAAGTGTTTAGAACAGGATTAAGTATGGTTAGATGCGTGTTAGGAAACAGTAAAAAGAACAGAAAAACTGGATAATAGTGCAAATGAAAGTGTAAGACATGATAAAACACAACCACTCAAACACACATACACACAAGTGTGTCTACATATTATATATGCATGTGTGCGTTTATATATATATATATATATATATATATATATATATATATATATATATATATATATATATATATATATATATATATATACATTTATATGTTTCTATTACATATATATATAGGTGTGTGTGTGTAAGCGTGTGGTGAGTGTACTTGTATGTATGTACATGTACGTAAGTATATGATGTGTGCATGGGTATATGTGTAGCAGAGATGCCGGCTTGTTCAGTCTGTAGGAATGATTACTTGATAGTATCAATGGTTAGTATTGACGCTTGGTTGATGTAATGAGCAACAATACATTGTATCACCCACCATGTATTGCACAAAAAAACATGTTTTCTCACAAAATTCTCGTTTGGCTGGTATAATAGAAAATAATAAACCCCTCCCTTAGTTACGCGATACCAATAACTATTTATTCAGCAACAATTATCTTTAAATACACAACCCTCACGAGATTACACACAGCTTACATTAGTTTCATCATTCAACTTTATCGATTTCTCAGAAGTACAACAGCTTTGCGTTTGGTTATGTGTTTATTGGAAAGAAATCGAGAGTGTGCGATGTTCATGCTTGTCTGAAAGGCATTAGTGATGTCAACGAGTGAAAGAACTACATTTCAGTCCAACTACCAATAGAAATTTAATCTAGGTCACGAACTCGTTTCTCTTGAACATTCTACTTGATGGGACTTCCTACACAATAGTCTAAATATATATATATATATATATATATATATATATATATATATATATTTGTCTGTGTGTATGTATACATATATGTACGTGTGTAGGCATGCATCCATGTGTGTATGTATGTATGTCGGTATGCCTATATTTATGTATGAAGTTATGCATGCATATGTATTGGTCATTTTTTATTTTTTTTATTTTGAGTTTATTCTGTACGGCCACCTTCCCGTTGGCAAACTTTTAAAGAAAAGGAAAATTCTGTCGTCTCTTTGCGGAAATTGTTCATACTTTGAGTTTTAAGAATGATTTACAGATTTTAAAGATAGTAGATGCCGTGACCATTTGTAGTTTATGAATTAAGGAGTTGCGTTCTTTCTCTAAAACTCCAAGTTCAATCATATGGGCTGGTATTTACGTGATTATAACGTCATATCTGCTGTTGATGACTTTTTTTTACCAACAGGATGAAAGCTTTTTCAGTGATAAGATTGTGTATTGTGATAAAGTTGTGCTTTGTGATAATGTATATTATAAGAATTTTGCGTATTGTCATAATATGTATTGTGATAATCTCACTTATTGTGATAACATGTATATTTTGATAATATCGTCTATTGTAATAAAGTTTTGTAGTGTGTGTTTAGAGGTAAGTTTGGTGAGTGATTGGTATGACGTATCGATAATATGTGTGTAAGAAGAAATTGATATAGTTCATTGTCTCTTATTGTATTAGGCAAGTAATCATCAGCTTGTGAAAACAAGTAGAAGTTAGACGGGCGGCAAGTTAAGACAAACATGCTGCGTTGGTTATAGCTTGTAATAATATTATATTAATGGGTACTGATTGAAGGATAAATGGAGATGGGGGCGTTGATGGGGAGCAGACATTGGGATAGCTAGAGATAGATAAATATGTACAGAGAGAGAGACAGAGAATGTGTGTGTGTGAGTGTTCGGAGGGGGAGATAAAGACAGTTGGGTAGATATATACATATAGATATGTCAAGAGAGAGAAAGGAATAGAGAGTAGGAGACAGTGTCATAGTTAGAGATAGATAAATATGTACACAGAAAGTGAGTGGGAAAGAGTGTAGAAGAGAGATAAAGACAGTTGGGTAGCTAGATAGATAAATAAGAACAGAGAAATAGGGAGAACGATAGGGATAAAGGAAAGAATATTATGCACAGAGAGAGAGAGGGGGGATGTAGTTAGAGCTAGATAAATATGTACAGGGGGAGAAAGAGAGAGGGGATAGAGACAAGAAAAGAACAGACAGATAATATGTACAGAGAGAGAGAAAGAGACGTAGACAGGGATAAATAAATATGTACAAAGAGCGAGAGAGGGGGAAAGAGAGAGAGGGGGGAATAGGAGAGAGAGAGAGATGTAGTTAGCAATAGATATGTACAGTGATAGAGAGAGAGATGTAGTTAGCAATAGATATGTACAGTGATAGAGAGAGGTAGTTAGAGATAGATTAATATGTACAGAGAAATAAAGAAAGAGAGAAACAAATAGCGAGCTAGAGAGATTGAGAAAGAGGGGTTGTAATAGGTGGTGAGAGAGAGGAAGAGAAGCGAAAGTAATAGAGATCAGAGAGATAATATAAATGAGAAAACAGAGATAGACTGAATTAGTATATAAATGTGTATATATATATATATATAATACGGTGGCTATGGTACTAAGAATATTAAGAAACGCATATTTATGTAGGATGATAAATATAATATATATATATATTAGTAAATGTGCACGTGGAAAAATGAGTATATACGACAAACGAACAAAAGCATCTATATATATATCTCTTCTTCAGCCACTTCCGAAAAATACAATTTCGTACATTGAGGTGGGATTTTATTATTATTGCCAAGTCATACAGCACATTAAAACATGTTTCAAGCAAAACAGGAACAACAAAATAACTAAACAAAACTATACACAGTACAGGTGAACAAAAATGTCTATGTAACATGCATATATATATATATATTTGTGGAGGAGGTTGCGTGTGCATGTGCGTGTGCGTGTGAATAGATTTCCGAAACTAATGATATACAGTTTCATAGCTGCCATCTAAGGATCTTCGCATCAATAATGTTCCCTCTGAAACGATCGAAAAATAATAGATTAAACAACTATTTTCCCTTGTCTTATTCTTTCATTGTTTAACATATTATATATATACCCTTGGAGATCAATAAATACGTAAATATGTATGTATATATGTATGTATGTATGCATGTGTGTATACATACATAAATACATAAAAACCTACAAACATACTCCTACACACAAACACACACACACATATACACATATATATATATATATATATATCGAGAGACGCAGAGAGAGAGAAAGGGTAGATCGGGTTAGAAAGAAGGAAAGAAAGAAAGAAAGAAAGAAAGAGGTGAAATCGTTTTTGATGAATGATAGTACAGCAGTGATGACATCGTTTGTGATCGTAGACGGTACAATTCACGTTAAAAGCTTCTTCACATCTATCAAAGAAGACGATGGGTAGATGTATTCAATCACACACACATACACACACATACACACACGTACACATGCATGCATATGTACATACTACATAGATACTCATACATATACACACACACTAACATAAACATAACTCACAAATTCACAAACTCACACATAACATACACACATGTAATTTATACATGTTTGGGGCCTAAAAGTTAAAGTAATTTCTAGCAAGTGGTGGTAGTGAGGGTGATGGAGGAGGAATAGGAGGGGGAGCAGGAGGAGGAGAATGTAGCACTGGTCATTGGGGTGTTGTATTGGAGTGAATGCAACGTGCTTCGAATGAGAATACCCAGGTATTGTTAATGACGACTGTAATGTATATAGCTGGCTAGGTATATGGCCTAGAGCAGTCATGGGCAAACTGCGGCCCGTTTGGCTTTCTGAAAGGCACGGCTAATTTCAAAACAGGTCCCGCACGCCTGGCCTAGAATATGGCTTGGTGTATGACAGAGTGGCTGTCTCTCTGAGTGTGTGGTTAGCCGGTTGTGTGGGCGGCTCTATGGCTAACAGTATGACTGTGTGTATGGCTGAGTGGGGGTCTGGGTGAATCGTCTTTAGGTGTGTGGTGAGCTTGTTGGCTGTGTGTGTGATTAGCTGGGTGGATGGGTGGTTCGCTGGGGGAATATTTGGTTGGCTAGGTAGGTTTTTGGCTGGATGTATGACTATGACTGGGTACGTGGATTGTTTGGTGGGTTGCTGGCTTGGTGAGTGGCTGGATGTATGGCTAGGTGGGTGTTTGAGAGGCTGAATTTGTAGCTAGTTCACTGGGTGGATGGATATACCACTGGTTAGCTGGATGGTTGGATAACTGGTTGGGTGGTAGATTGGATGGCTGGCTGGATAGTTTTCCGGGTGTGTTACTGGATGGGTGACTAGCTGGATGGCTGGGTATTGGGTTGTGTGAATAACTAGCTGAGTTGCTGACTGAGAGTGTGAATGAGTGGGTGGTTTGGATTATCTAATTGTTTAGCTGGGTCGCTACTAGTTTCTTTTCTGTCTGGGCGTATGGATAGGTGTATGACTGGGTGTATATTTGGCTAGCTAGAGCTAGTTATCTGGTGAGGTTGATGGGTGTTTAGCCGAGTGGTTGAATGGATAGGGGGATGGGTTGGCGGCTGAATGTGTGTATGGGGGTGGACGGTTAGGGGTAGCTGGCTGGATGGTAATTGGACGGGTGTGGCTCAGTGGCTGGCTAGGTTGTTGACTGGGCTAATGACGGACTGGATCTTTTGCTGTCTGGATGGACGGGTGTGGTTGGGTGGCTAACTGGGTGGGCGAGTGGCTGACAAGAGTGATGATTGGCTGACGAGATGGTTGGATAGTGTGCTGGCTGAGTGTGTGTTTGGGCGTCTGGCTAAGTACATGGTTGCTTGCTGACTGGCTGGGTGTATTGCTGGGTGGTCAAGGGTAAACTAGCAATTTAGTAATCAATCTTAATTAAAGATAATAATACGTAATGGATTCTGGTGGAAGCTTTCTCTTGATGACGTCACCCCACTCTCCGCCTTTATTGCGGTTAATGTTGTCATCATCACAATCATCATCACATTCTTCATCATCATCACAATCATTATCATCATCATCATCATCATCATCATCATCATCATCATCATCATCATCATCATCATCATCATCATTATCATCATCATCAGCATCATCATCATTATCATGAACCTCATCCTCATTACTTCTATTATCGTCATCATGATCACCATCATCATTATTCTCATCATCATCATCATCATTACTACCATTATCGTCATCTTAACAACCTTTATTCTTTTCATTATTATTATTTTCGGTGGATTGGCAGTATCAGTAGAGAGTCGGACACAATGCTTTGAAGCATAGAGTTACGCCCCTTTATGATCTGAGTACAAATCCCGCCGAGGTTAACTTTGCCTTTCATCCTTATGGGGTCGATAAAATAAAGTACCAGTAATTTACTGGGTAATTGCTGGCCTTGTGCCTAAAATAGAAACAATTATTATTATTTTCATCATCATCATCGTCAACATCATCATCATCAATATCGTCATAATCATAACCAGCACCACCCTTATCATCATCATTATTATTATCATCATAGGGCCGTGGATTGGCAGTATTGGTAGGCGGTCGGACGCCATGCTTTGACGCATAGAGTTACGCCCCTTTATGATCTGAGTTCAAATCCCGCCGAGGTTAACTTTGCCTTTCATCCTTATGGGGTCGATAAAATAAAGTACCAGTAATACACTGGGTAATTGCTGGCCTTGTGCCTAAAGTAGAAACAATTATTATTATCATCATCATCCATATCACTGCCATCACCACCAATACCACTATTCCCACAATCATCATCATCATCATCATCATCATCATCATCATCTCCAGGTTTGAATACAGTAGATTTTTACCAGGGAAAGATAGAGAGTGAGAGAATGAAAGTGAGAAAGAGTTACAGAGGAAGAATCAACCCTATTGGTACTTTTTTTTATCAATCTTGAATAGATGAAAGGCACAGTTGACCTCGCCGGGATTTGAACTCAGAAAGCTGAGAGTAGAAACGAATCCCACAAAGCATTCTACCCGACGTTCTAACGACTCTGCCAATTGGCCGCCTAGTTATGTTACAAATTAACTCGAAATTCTTGATTATTTTTAATGTTATTTGGACATTCAGTGTCTTTCATTAGAAATATGGTAATGGAAGAGTTAAACAGAGGATTGTAAAAACAATCAATATATTATATTTTATCGATCTATAGTTAAAAGATGTAAATTTTAGATTCCTCTGAAAATGAGTCTGCTGCTATCAGTCCACTGAATAGCCATTTTTAGCTTTAAAAATATAATAGTTGAGACTATCGGAGCCACATAATTTATTATAAACAAAAATACTTACAAGAAAACATGAATTTAGTTAACTTTTTTCTTATTCAATGCGATATTTGTCTTTGAATCTAATCGAAAATTACTTCAATGTCAGGATCACGAGTCGTGACTATTATTTTAATACAGCATTGTATATTTAATAAAATAAACTAAAACTATTTCAGAGATCCTATCAGCCACTCAAGATAGGCTGCGGAGCCGAAGGTTCCTTAACACCTCACTTGGACAAAAACCTCACTTGGACAAACACCTTACTTGGACAAACGATTATTTTAAAAGAAACACATTAAAATATTTTGAGGGAATTTATTACTTATTGGATTTAAAAAAAACGTTTTTAATTTTTTTCTTTTGTTTTCTAATAAAAGTTTATGATTTCAATACGTTTTCTTTTGATAAAATTTCTAAAATAACTAGAGTAATTTCGATACGTTTGTTTTAGTAAAACTCTCATAAAAATATTTATTATACTAGTACTTCCTTTAAAGAAATGTTTAAGTAGAAATGTGTTAGAAGAGGTTGATTTTGTCAGGAGGTCATTAATTAAAACATATCAATACAGTTTTTTTAGTATGACTGGAGGGTCGGACACAGGCATTGTTGGCTGGGTAAAGAACTTTGCTTCACAATCAGACAAATACGTGTTCGATCCCACTGTGTGTCATTTTGAACAAGGTCTTAAAATAAAGAACCTGTTAATAAAGTGTTAATTACATAATAATTATTTTATTATATACTCATATGTTGTAGCATGTTTGGTTGTGGTGTTAAAATGTTCTCTTTACAATTACAATAATTTGGTTTTCGACTTATATCCCACTGCTTGGTTCCTTGAGCAAGTCTTTTCTAATACACCAAGCCGATCATTGCCTAGAGAATATATTTGGTCGACAGGAAGCCCGTTGTGTATATATATATATATATATATATATATATATATATATATGCAAAAGTTTTATTTAAAATTGTTGGGTTACAACGAGTAAATATTTTATAACTGATATAAAAGCACTCAACAGTTTTTGGAGTAGGTTTACGATATTAAACAAATGGAAACTATATTTATAAAACCATATTTATTTCGTTATATATATTTCTGGGATATCATATTAAAAATATGGTATGCCTTCCTCAGACAAAATACAATATATAAGCTGTTTTATAAATAATTTTGACATACCTTAGAATAATGCAACTTCCATTTAAAAAGTTGATTTGGTAGTGAAACTGTTAAGGACAGTTATAGAGAAAGAAAGACGAAGAAAAACGAAGATAAAAAGAAGAAGGTGAAGAGATGTATGTAAAGAAAAACAACAGAGCGAGATAGAGAGAGAAGGAGATATGGGAGAGAGAAATATATTGAGGAAGTGAAAAAATAGTAGGCAGCTTGGGGACAGATGATCACCGTACAAGTGAGAGGTTAAGGAGGGAAGGGATACAGTTAAAATAGCCGACACATAAATCACGTCCAGTGTAGAGGAGAAAAAGAAAGAAAGATGATATATTTAAAATATATTATGTCTCATCCATTTGAATTATCAATTTTTATGAATTAGGTATTAAAATGTAAACATCAATATTCATGAATGAGACATATCAATAATGTGTGAAAAAAATGACCCCATGCTTAGTTTAAAAATTCTTAGGTCTATAAGCAAAATCTGAGACAAAACTTCAAACATAAGTATATATGCATTCTCATGAAAAAAGAAAAAAGAGAAAAGAGAAGGTTATCTCAAATTCAAGTTGATAATTATAGACACACATGTGAACTTACGTGATATGCTCCGCAGATTCTTATTTTTCATGAAAATCTTCATTGCGTTACAAAAGATTCCCCCATACACATATGTACATACATATATATATATAGACATAAAATATACATTAACATTTATAGTAATATTCCTGCCCTCACTTACATGATTATCAATCAAGCATAGAATAGACAACAGATATCAATATTAAAAATTAAAAACGCCAAGAATATCTTCGTCACTCCACAGAGTATCTAGGGACGTAAGAGAACATAGTATGCCACGCATATCAGTCACATAAAACCACCCTTCCAATTTATTTGACAATATGTTGTCAAGTTCATTAGAAGCAATCAGAATCAAAAGCAAACAAAAACCAAAATTGTTCAACAAACCTTATTTAGCAGAAATCATTCAAAACTTATTCTACAAATGCTCTTATATTTATTATAGAAGTTTATCTAACTTAAAAATTTATTCAAAAGATTGGGAACATCGCCAATTTTAGGGTAGTTTAATTAATCTCATTAATTATATATTCATGCAGAAAGGTTTTAAAAAATTGAAGGAATCGAAAGATTTATCGCCAAGTTTCATAAATAGTTAAATATCTTAAGTAAATATACTACATTTTATACTACATTTTAAATTTATATTTATATTTAAAAGTTGAGTTCAATCTATGTCTGCAGCAGCTGAATAAATTGGTTCGTAAATTAAGGGAATTTTTAGATTTTAGTATAAAGAATATCTCCTCCGCGCAGAGGTCACATGTCTCAGAAGAGGAATTAAAAGGAATCCCTTTTGAGACTATATATATATATATATATATATATATATATATATATATATATATATATATATATATATATATATATATAAATGGAATAGAATGAAACGAAATTTCATTTCTCACTCTTAGTACGGCACTTACATACTTATATACTTATATACTTACAATTATAACAATATATATATACATATATATATATTGTTATAATTGGGGATGGTCATATTGTTATAATATTGCCAGAAATAATAATAAAACACACTCACTGTTTGGTTTGGATTGGTGTTCGCTTCTGTATCTTTTATATCTCCATGGTTAATTTATCTGACAATCAATGTTTATCATTGATTGACCAACAGTTAAAAATACAGATATAAATATATTTCTAATTTAAGCACAGGGCTAGCAATTTATCGACCCTGAAAGTTGACTTCGACGAGATTTGAACCCAGATTGCAAATAGCTGGAACAAATAACCAATTGTCTATTCTCCAGTATAATCATTTACTAAGTTTAAAGTGTGCAAGTGTATCTGCTATTTGAGAGTAGTTCAATCTATGGGTTAGAGTATTTAATTAGAATAACAAGAAATATTTACTCTTTTACTAGTTTAACATATGTAAAATTGTTGAATGAAGATCTAACGTAAGATTCAATAGTGTAATTTCTTGTAACAACTGGAAAAGACAAAAATCGATTATATCCATCCGAAGCACTCGGCTAAGTCTTAACATCAAAGTGCTTGATGCTTTAAACAACGCTAAGTGCTCCCATGGGTCTGCGTATGCTCTTAACTTTGAAAGACATGAAAAGTCGCCGTCTTCTTCTGTATTCTCCTCGAGAATGCCACCATTTGTATACTTCTGACCTTTTACCAGGTCGCCATGATAATTCAGTTATATTTTCTAGCCTGGGGCGCTGCTCTTTCAACCGATTTCCATAATGTGCATCAAGAGGAAATATTCCATCTGATAACTGACAGCACACTACTGACCATATCAAAGATTATTCATTTAGCATTCAGCTTTCCTTTCCCACCCTCCTCCACCTTTTTTTTATCTTTCAACATCTTCTGCAGTTATTAACTATGATGGCAGCTCAATGATATTCTGTAGATAGTTATATAAACCTTAGCGGCTGCAGGGCTTAGTTTTAAACTACGTCACTTTTCTGCTTCAATAACCTACGTGCCAATTCATACTCGGTCAGTGAACCAACTACATGGTTTCTACAGCTAATTTCTATTAGTGTTAGTTTAAACGAAACATTTCCCAACATAGATTCTAGTTAGTGAGAGAAAAATATCCGGAAAAGATAAAATTGCGTTAAATCGTAGTTTATAGATGCAAATTTACTTTCTCAGAGCAGTTTTAATGTGTAATAATTAGATGAGAAGGAAAGCAAATTCACAGAAAGTCAGAGAACATCACAGAGAATCTGATTCCAATCTGAAGTCTGTAACATGTTATTTAGAAGTTGTGGCTCCCTAAAGAAGAGGTTGTTGACAAAATATGTGTTACGTACGGTCGTTCTACATGTATCACAGTCTGACATTCTACCTATGCTGCAGACAGGAAATTATAAGGATTTTTTGCAATAGACCCCTGGTCTGTCACAACAGCAGCAGTGTGTTGTTCTGTCACAATAGCTGTTCCAACATTTGTTCTCTGACAACAGTAGAGTCTTGTGTTACAACACCAGTTACAGCTTTTGTTCTGTCACAACAACAGTACAGCTCTATTACAACAAAGTTACAACTTTGTTACACCAACTGTACGGCCCTGTTACAAAAACTGTGGTGCCTTTTTACAACAACAGTAGAGCCTTGTCCTGTTATAACAACAAGGTAGTATTCTGTTACAGCAACAAACTAAAGGACAGAATTTGGCAGCTGTTATTCGACCTGATTATTAAAAGTAACCGGGAAAGCTATAAAATATGTGATTCACCATTCTTATAGTGATCAATAAACAAAATATTCAGAAATGTTACATGAAATTGTAGAATGCAAAAGTGAGGCATGTCACTATAGGTGTCGTTTTTTCACATACGGCGTCTAATGAATGTTAACACTGTACAAAATTATGTTAATTAAAAAGTACAAACATCTTGTTTCCATTCCCAGTCTCATATCCTATGGTATAATTCAATTATATTTTAGGTGTTAATTAAAGGTGTTATGAAAGTTTGCATCATTCTTCACCTAATTCTCCAAATGAAAATTCTAATTTTCAATAAACATATCTTGTATGTATGTATACGTCTCTATTCTGAATCACAAACAAATTGTATATGCTTTTATATAGGCCTCTTTTCTTAATCAGGCTGTGTAAATATTACAGCTAATATATATATATATATATATATATATATATATATATATATATATATATATATATATATATTAGCTGTAATATTTATATACAATTTGTTTGTGATTCAGAATAGAGACGTATACATACATATATATATATATATATATATATATATATATATATATATATATATATATATATATATATATATATATATATATATATATATATATATATATATATATATATATATATATATATATATATATATATATATATATATATATATATATATATATATATATATATATATATATATATATGGAGGGGTGCTGTACCAGTACATTATATTTTACGCGAACACGGGCATGGCTGAATGGTTAAGATGCTGGCTTCACAATCACGAGGTCATGGGTTCGATGCCGCTGAGTGGAACTTGGGCAAGTGTCTTTACCATAATCTCGCGTAGACCCAAGCCTTATGAGACAAATTGATTAGACGGAAACTGTGTGGAAGCCTGTCAGGTGGTTTATACCTGTAATTCAAAGGTCCGGCCTTGTCATAACGTGTATTACACATAATCGGGAATTACATTAAAGTTATATACGTCTGTGGAATACTCAACCACTTATAACCCTTTTGATAACAAACCACCTGAAATCGACCCTGCTCAGCAATACTAAAATGTTTATCTTAATATATTTATATTCTTCTAAAAAGCTTCTATCATCATTTTATTTAAGAACCTTTGTTAAATTATGCCCCAAAATCTAATTTAACAATGTAAAATTTAATTTTCTTTATTAAATCACTCTAAATTATTGATTATTTTCAAAACGTTTTCAAAATTATACACTTTTGTCTTTCATTAGATATATGGTAACGAAAGGGTTAATTCACGAACTAGGCGTTATCGTCAAATACGACGGAGGTTCCATCACCGTTATCATCATCAACATCCTCACCATCATCATCTCCATCATTATCACCACCATCATCACGACCATCACCATCCCCATCCCCTTCATCATCATTATCACCACCATCACTACTATCACCATCACCATCGTCGCCACCGCCATCATCATACTATATACAATACTGTATACAATATATATATATATATATATTTATATACACACACACTCACACACGCGCACGCACACGCATGCGCACACACACAGGCACACACACAGGCACACACACACACGCACACACACACACACACACACAGGCACACACACAGGCACACACACACACACGCACACACACACGCACGCACGCACACACACACACACACACACACACACACACACACACACACACACACACACACACACACACACTCACCAGTACGTTGCAACCGTATATTTCAACAACTAAATGAGCTATCTAATCACATCGAGAACGTGTGTAGTGTAATAAACGACAAGCACATATTTTACGATAGCAAACTAACGGTTCTACCTAATTAAATGTATAATTTATGTAGAGCATTCTTCTCGGACCATTGTCTTAATATGTTCATTCTGTTCAAACTTAGAATTCCTGCAATGGTGTGAGAACCTGACAAGACTAACTACTACTGTGTCACACAATTCTGGTTTAACACATAATTTTTGAATCTTTGTTAACCCTTTCGATACCAAACCACTTACAACTGTGTCTGGCACAATCATTAAAAAAAAACTGTTTATATTAAGAGTTCATCATCATCATCATCATCATCGTCGTCGTCGTCGTCATCATCATCGTCATCATCATCGTTTAACGTCCGTTTCCCCTGCAAGTAAGAACTGAACGGGTAGGTCTTCACAGACTGTCAGTGAAATTTAAGAAGGCAATGAAATAACGGTTTCTGATTTAGACACAAGGCCAACAATTTTTTTTGGGGGGGAGGAAAGTCGATTAAAACCAGTACGTTACAGTTGCTTTATTTTATCGATCCTGTGAGAATGAAAGGCAAAGCTAACATCGGTGGGATTTGAACCCAGAACGTAAAAGGACGTAACTATTCTGCGGAGCATGGTGTCCGACGCACTACCGATTAACACAACTTGTAAACGAATACAAAAGTCGGATATTTCTTGAGGAAGAAATAGACCCAAATATCATTCTTTATCCTGCTGTGATGAGCAGAAAGTTGTTATAAATGGGTACACAGCAAGCTCTCGTAATAGAAGAAGAAAAAAGCACTTTATTAAATTCAATTTCCAACGTTCGTCTAATTTCTCATAATGCCTCACTCGCTGACTCTTTTTCTCTCTTTCCTCATACAAACATATATATATATATATATATATATATAGAGAGAGAGAGAGAGAGAGAGAGAGAGAGAATAGAAAACGAAAAATCAGTGATGCATCTGAACTCAATTTATTGTGTTACAATTGTTTCGCCGGCGGACAGCTCGAGGCGCGATCATTGTGTGGATCTGTCTGATTCTGAATCTGCGGGTCCAGAATCAGACAGATCCACACAATGATCGCGCCTCGAGCTGTCCGCCGGCGAAACAATTGTAACACAATAAATTGAGTTCAGATGCATCACTGATTTTTCGTTTTCTATTCTATCATACTATGCTCTGTAAGAGCATAAAGTGCTGAACCGGCATACCGCCCATGGAAGCATCTTAGCTACTATCAGACATAATAGACGTTATAGACTTTGACAATAACTGCAACGCCTTTCGTTGCTCTGGGGTTAGTGAAGAAGGTTGTGTGGTGGTAATAATGTCACCGATGATGATCCATACATTAGTTTATGCTATTTACATTCAACTCTGCGTTGTTTAATGCCGATCACCCGTACATTTTATTCCAGTATTTACATTGAACAAAATGCTGAATTAAATAACTACTAACCAGAACTACAAATATACCTTACTCTTGTTTTATATACCAAAGTATGTCCGTTTAGTTGTAGAGCGGGAGGAGGAGGAGGAGGAGGAGGAGGAGGAGGAGGAGGAGGAGGAGGAGGAGGAGGAGGAGGAGGAGGAGAAGAAGAAGAAGAAGAAGAAGAAGAAGAAGAAGAAGAAGAAGAAGAAGAAGAAACTTCACACAATGGCGTCGTGTGATATTTGTTCGTCTAATTTGATGCCGGCGGTAATATAATTTTAGCACATTTCGTTTCTTCTTCGGAATGCAATCATATGCAGAGTGAAACGTAGATATTTTTGCACTTTGCTAACACGAAATGCTTCTGGGAGACATGGGTGTGGTCGATTTATTTTTCATTTAATGTACAGCTTCAATATTTACAAACTGCATCAGTTTCTATCTTCTATTTCACAAAAAGGTAGCGGACTTGATAGTAATGTTTAATTTGGTTGCATAGAGAATTATATTCAATTCTTATGCTGCTCGTAATTTCATAGTTTCTTAGATATGCATCTATTATAACTAGTGGCATAGCTTGGAAAAAATGCTTAGGATTTAGGAGAAGATACTTTCTTCTGCAAATGAAGTGTTATGTATTTGAAGGGACAGTATCCCCACACGGTGGTACTATTTCTTTCAAATGGAATGTTGTGTATTTGAGGGGACATTAGCTTCACAAGTTATACCATCTCTTTGAAAAACTGTTGTCTCACACAGTGGTACCATCTCTTTCAAATGGAGTGTTGTGTAGTTGAGGGACAGTAGCTTCATACAGTGACACCATCTCTTTGAGGGATAGTGGTCACATATAGTGAAGGTTAGTGGCCACACATAGTGATACCATCTCTCTCGAATGGAATGTAGTGTATTTAAAGGACAATAGCCTCACATTGTGATACCATATCTTTCAAGTGTTATGTTGCGTATTTAAGTGACTGAAGCTTCACACACTGATATCATCTATTCCATCTGGAATGCTGAAGGACAGTAGCTTAACTTCACATATTTTTACTATTACTTTCAAATGGAATGTTGCTCGTATTCCTTTCAAATCAAGATCTTACACATTTATATCATCGATAATCTATCGTATTATTCCAATAAATTCATGACATTATTCAAGTCTTCTGAATCTAGTAGATTGGGAAACTGTAAAAGGGAAAAGAAATGATAAGATACTTAATTAAATAATTTTAAAGGGTTTTCAATACTTGCTTTGCTCCTTAGGAATACAAACCACTGATTATAAACATGTAGCTGTTCTGTACAGCAGTTTATCCCATTTAAAATGTTCTTATAATCATTACAATCCAGAGCTAACTCTGCCAAGTTAGTTTCTATGTTTAATGGAATTGAAAAACTTGATTGAATTACGTATTGGCGTTTTAAACTGTAGAATTGCAAGTTCATATACCGTAATGTCATCGAGTAGAATTCATTAAATCCTCCCTACTCATTGCGCTGTACATATATGTATATCCCCACAACATAGACGCACAAAAACGTAAGCATACTTATATACTCACACACGCGCATGTACGTACACAGGAGCATAAATATAGAAAGAGATATAACTATTGCTGCTGGGGAAGACAGTAAGATGGATATAAGATATCGAGACTAGTAATAGGTGGTGGAATAACCACTCTCTATTAGTCAATATATCAATTTATCATGATCAATCAACCCTCTGAAACGATCGTAAAGCAATAAACGATTTAGGAACCTATCTTCGCTTTTTCATTTCATTATTCAAAACACATACACACATATATATATATATATATATATATATATATATATATATATATATATATATATGTATGTATGTATATATATATATATGACTCTGTAGTTAGATTAGAATCTTCGATAGAACCGTGTATGATAAAAGTATACTACAAAAAATATAGCACTCACCGCATGATCTCGTTGGAATCATCTCTTCAAGACTGCATGGAGTTCTAACTACGTTATTGACCCTACCACAAACAGCTGGATACCGGAGAGATATAGCTATGCAAGTGTGTACATATACGCTTGCATGCGCATATATCAAATATATGCAGCATGCATATATAAAAAGAAAAACAAGAATTAGTAATTTCAAAGTTATTAGGTGAAATAACTATTTTAAGAATTTCCATTTAATTTGTTCCAATCTTTATTTACTTCGTTCCACTCTTTATTTCTTTGTATTCATGTTATATAGTTTTTAATGTTACCGGAATATGTAATGGGATTGTCGTTATAATTGGAGAACGATTGATTATGAATTCGGTACTTTATATGTCGGTCTGATGGAGTGAAATAACCTTTTTCCTCCAGCTATAATTAGTTACATAATTCTCTGTGTATAAATATTTGCATAATACTACAGCTGTGAGAAGGATCGTTACAGAAAGTGTCGTTACACAATAAACGGATGTTTGATTGATGCCTTCATTGTTTACTTGTATTATATTCTGTGATTGCATGTTCCAATTCAGCGGATAAAATTGTACTGGATTTACTGTAGTAATGGAATATATATGAGCAGTCCCTGGATTACATAGTATTTCCATTTCGCCTTGTAACTCAGGTGATTGCATCGGGTACTGAATGTGGTTAGCGCCCGGATTATTTATAATCTTCCAAACCTAATTATACACACACACACACATACACACACACACATATATATATATATATATATATATATATATATATATATATATATATATATATATATATATATATATATATATATATATGTATATATATATATATATATATATATATATATATATATAGAGAGAGAGAGAGAGAGAGAGAGAGAGAGAGAGAGAGATAGAGAGAGAAATAGCTAGAGAGATAGGGAGATAGAGAGATAGAGAGAGAGTTAGATATATAGATGAATAGATTGATAGATAGATAGATACACTCATTCGTACATACACATGTTGGTGTGTATGTATGCCCCTATATACATGCACAAACATACACGCATGCACACATCAAACCCAAGCTGCAAAACAAATCTATAAAGCTGTTTAAACTTATTGACGAGGAAAATAACTAATAATTATAAAGAGGCAAACCAGAAAAGGACAATAAGACGACTGGTACAAAAACGTTGCAGTGGGTAAAAACTAGGAAAAGATGCCAAATTAATGTGTCAGCGCAGTTCCCAAGAAAGATGCGGAAAGAGGAAAAAATATTCATTAAAATCTTTATAAGTCGCAAAGATTAAAAGAAAGAGAAACTAAATATTGTAGAGAATAATTTCTGTTCGTAGGAGATGTTACCAAGACATGGAAACAAAATCAATAGCTGTCTTTTGTTAACAACTATCATTACAGTTTTGATGGTAGAGAGGCGGGAATGGAGGTACGCAGACGACATTATGGTTTTGATGGTAGTGGGAAGAATATGGAGGTAGTGGGAGAGAATAGAGATAGTGGGAGGAAATGGAGGTACGCAGACGACATTACGGTTTTGATGGTAGTGAGAAGGAAATGGGGGTAGTGGGAGGGAAATGGAGGTAGTGCGAGGGAGATGGAGGTAGTGGAAGGGGAATGGAGGTAGTGTGAGGGAAATGGAGGTAGTGGGAGGAAATGGATGTACACAGACGACACTACGGTTTTCATGATGGTGATGTCCATAGTGGTGACGTCGTTGGGGTTCCCGTAAATGGTGGTGGTGGCCTCGGTGGTGTGCAAATGGAGATAGGCAGGCGATATCAAAATTTTGATGGTAGTGACGTTGGTGTTGATGACGTAGATGGTGTAGCCGTCGATGGTAGAGACGTCGGTGATTGAGAAAAAGGAGTTGGTGGTGATGGTGACGAAGATGGGGGTGAAATGGAGGAAGGCAGACGCCATTAACATTTTGTTGGTGGTTATATAGGTGATGCTGAGGTTGATGGTGGTGACACCACTAGTGGTAACGTCATTGGGGTTACATAGATGGTGATGACATCGATGGTCTTACATAGATGGTGGTGACGTCGTTGGTGCTACATAGATGGTGGTAACGTCGATGGTGTTACATATATGATGGTGAAGTCGATGGTATTACATAGATGGTGGCCACGTCGATGGTGTTACATAGATGATGGTGAAGTCGATGGTGTTACATAGATGGTGGCGACGCCGATGGTATTACAGAGATGGTGGCAACGTCGATGTTTGATGAAATGGAGGTAGACAGACGATATAAAGTGAACAAATATGTTGTGACTACAAAACTTGGCTCTTATTGCTGCTGCAATTTCTTTCCAGCATTGATTTTACTGTGAAATATTTTGCTGCAATTATTCACTGCTCGACGTCCATTAAAAACCGAAGATCCGAGGTTCAATATGGAGAATACAACTGCTATTTTACCCAATTACATTTTTGAGTTCTTTGAGGAATTTGTTCTATCTTTTTCGTTCTTCCTCACTCTATCTATCTATCTATCTATCTATCTATCTATCTATCTATCTATCTATCTATCTATCTATCTATCTATTTATCTAACTGTCTCTCTATCCTCCTCTCTCTTTCTGTCTGTCTCTCTCTCATACACTCATACATACATCATATAGTCAAACATACATACATACACACATACATATATATACTCAAACTTGTATGTATATATTTATAGTTTTTCCCTATCGTCATTTATTTGTTGTTCATCTTGCATGTCTGCTATTTACATATTTATGTATTCATATATTTATTATTATTGTTAATATCCTTCATCATACATATGTATGTATGTGTATATATATATATATATAAACATGTATATATATATACATATATATATATACATATATATATACATATATATATATATATATATATATATATATATATATATATATATATATAAATATATATTAAACATATAGAGTGCTCAACTGGCATACCGCCTATGGAAGCATCAAAGATACCATTGAACACACATATATATATATATATATATATATATATATATATATATATATATATATATATATATATATATACATATATATATATACATTCATATACATATATATATGTGTCTGTATATATATATATATATATATATAAACATATGTATATATATGCATATTCATATGTATATATGCATGTATACATATATATATACACACACATATATATATATATATATATATATATATATATATATATATGTGTGTGTGTGTGTATATACATATATGTATACATGCATATATACATATATATATATATATATATATATATACACATATATATATATACACCTCTCATGTTCTGGAATCATCCTATTCCCATTGATGTTTCATTCAATTGACAAATTGACACAACACTATACTTTCGTTAGTAGTTTTAACTTGATTGTCTAACATCCGAACTAATTAGTAGTGACGTCATCTCTGGTAGTTACTCAATCAATCAGGAAATTCTAAATATAAAAGAAATAAACAACTTGTTGACAGCCAATCGTTGAACAGTTGCCTAACTTGGCAAATCATTGGTGCTCAACTCCTAAATGAAGAATCTTTTTTTTTTTTTGCCTTAAATTGTTCATAATTATCTGCTGTTACATGGCGTAAAACGGTCTCAGAAAGTGCACTTAGCGTGATGCATTTCTTTAATAAAGACGCCTTCGTGTGTACGTGTGTACGTGTATAAATGTATGTATATTTATATATATATGTGTATGTGTGTGCGTATGTGTGTGTATAATATATACATATATATATAGAGAGAGAGGGGGTGAGAGAGAGCGCAGAGAGAAGAGAAATATATAGATGGATAGACATACTTTGGGATATTACGATCACCAAATCACACAGAAACACACATATATATACACACACACACACAAATATATATATATATATATATATATATATATATATATATATATATATATATATATATATATATATATATATTTATATACATATATATATATATATTTATATACATATATATATATATACGCAAAAGCACATGTTTTATGTTTGCATGATCGAAGCATACTTAAATGTGTGTGCGTGTGTTTATGTGTGTGTGTGTATATGTAAATGTATGTGTGTGTGTATATGTCTTTCTGAGCGTATCTGATTGTTACATACATTTACCAAAGCAGGGAGCTATAGATTCCTGGGGAACGAAAATATATACCAGTTTTAGTGATATCCAGCAAACCTTTGATGGTCTTAATTGATTTTGTACATAGTGAATCCTGCCATATTATTAGCATTATTGATTATCTACCCAAAGGTTCAATCAACACCACCCACTATGAAGACTGAGTCGGTGGTTCTTCGAAGAAACAAACATAAAATAACGATGGATTTTCCCCACCTCCATTTTGGTAAGTTTTCACTGTTTTCTCTCGTAACACAAATCAATGGTTGTACTTTGGTGTAGTTATTGATATTGTTAGGAGTGAAACCTGTGGACGCAACATGGCTTAATAAAATAGAAGGGTGGGCTAAAAAGTTCATAGTTTGATTACGAATGAATGATGCTAAAGCTGTGAAACAGTACGTAAACAGAATT
>OZ024755.1:14093481-14126980 GCA_964016885.1 Eledone cirrhosa
TCTGTCTCCACAATTGCTAGCCTAGTGCCGCAATTAGAAACCATTGTTTTTATTGTTGTTAAGGTGATAGGTTGGCAATATCAGTAGAGCATCGGACAAAATTCTTTGTTGTAGCTCGCATTATTGTTGTTGCTCTTGTTGTTGCTGTTGCTTTTGTTGCTCTTATTGCTGTTATCATATGCTTTTGTTGTTGTTGACGTTGCTCTTGTTGGTGATGATGCTGTTGCTGTTGTTGTTGTTGTTGTTGTTGTTGTTGTTTCTGGTCTTGTTGCTCTGGATGTTTTTGTTGTAGCATTAGTTGTCGTTGCTGCTGCTGCTGCTGCTGCTGTTGTTGTTGTTGTTGTTATTGTTGTTATTATTATTATTATTATTATTATTATTATTATTATTATTATTATTATTATTATTATTATTATTGTTCTTTGAGTCTCAGTCATTGATGTTAGTTAACTGGAAAGTTTGTTGAAATGAATATCAAGCCACTACCTGCAGCCTCAGATATTCAGGACGTATCGGAGGGTTCTTACTGTTCCCAGCAAGCATGCCTTTTGAAGCGTTCCAAAAAGCGTGGCGGGGCCATTTTTCTTTAACCATCCCTGGAAACTTTTTGAGATAGTACCTAGTGCGCCTATGACTTCATGGCAGTTCCAAATCCTTTTTACCTCCCACTTTAAGTCCTGGTATCGGTTAATTTTCTCCCTCTCCTTCTCTTGCACTCTCGTGTCGAATGGGCAGGCCACATCCACAATCAGGCACGATCTTTTTTCCTTGTCCAAAAGCACCAGATCAGGTCTATTGTGTTACAGTTTCTTGTCCGTCCGTATACTAAAATCCCACAGCACCTTCACCTGATCGTTTACTATCACCGACTCTGGCTTATGCTCATACCACTTCTCAGAATGTGGTAAATTGTTTACTTTGCATAGGTGCCAGTGGATCACCCTGCTCATCACATCATGTCTCCAGCCCTTATAGTGAGTCTGGGCTAGGTGTTTACACTCGGATACAATGTGAGCCACAGTCTCCTCTCTCTCTCCACAGATACTGCACAGTGGGCTAGCCTCCTCCTTGTAAATATGGTGTTTCAACCACTTTGTTTTGAGGGCCTGCTCTTGCGCAGCCATTAGTATTCCTTCTGTAGCCTTTTTAAGGTCTCCTCTTTTTAACCAGTTCCATGTCTGTGGATCTCTGAATTCAGTTTTCTCAAAGAAGGTACTATGAAGGGATTTTTCAGGAAGGCTGCTCTTTCTCCTTGTTGTTATTTCCTCCTTGGACATCCCCTGGTCTATTGTCCTCTCCTTCAGTACAATTCTGAGCATTGGCTCCTTACTATCAGTCACGTATTTGTGTAGGTTGTTTTTCTCCATCTGAACACAGTCCTCTATGCTGATAAGACCTCTTCCGCCTTCAGATCTCCTTAAGTAGAGTCTATCGACATCACTCCTCTTGTGGAACATATTGTAGATAGTCAATAGCTTCCTAGTTTTCCTATCCATTTCTTTTTGTTCAGCAACATTCCATCTCAGAATTCCCGCACAGTTTCGGGTGGAGAGATGTTACATTTTTAATCCAATACCCCTGCACACCATCTGGGCCTGGTGATTTCCAGTTGGTTAGTTTTTTGGCCTGCCCCTTAAGAGTTTCAACTGTGATACTTAAATCAGTTTGTTGGTGTGCCTGTTCACTAATCTCCTTTTGTACTGTCTCAATCCCCACTACCTGGTCATTATGTTTAACATCCTGCTCCCATATTCCTCTCCAGAATGTCTTAGTTTGTTCCGCCTCAGGGACCAAGTCGTTGCCTCTTTCTTTCCCTTCAAGCTGTCCAAACAGCATCTTCTGGTTGTTGTCAAACATGCGGTTCTGTCTACTGTCTATACTGACTGACTTATTATTATTATTATTATTATTATTATTATTATTGTTGTTATTCCTTGAATCTCAGTCATTGATGTTGGTTAACTGGAAAGTCCGTTGGATTGAATATCAAGCCACTACCTGCAGCCTCAGATATTCAGGACGTATCGGAGGGTTCTTGCTGTTCCAAGCAAGCATGCCTTTTGAAGCGTTCCAAAAAGCGTGAAGGGGCCGATTTTCTTTAACCATCCCTGGAAACTTTTGGAGATAGTCCCCAGTGCGCCTATGACAATCGGGATCACTTTGACTTCATGGCAGTTCCAAATCCTTTTCACCTCCCACTTTAGGTCCTGGTATCGGTTAATTTTCTCCCTCTCCTTCTCTTGCACTCTCGTGTCGAACGGGCAGGCCACATCCACAATCAGGCACGATCTTTTTTCTTTGTCCACAACCACCAGGTCAGGTCTATTGTGTTCCAGTTTTTTGTCCATCTGTATCCTAAAATCCCACAGCACCTTCACCTGATTGTTCTCCATCACCGCCTCTGGCCTATGCTCATACCATTTCTCAGAATGTGGTAAATTGTTTACTTTGCACAGGTGCCAGTGGATCACCCTGCCCATCACATCGTGTCTCCAGCCCTTATAGTGGGTCTGGGCTAGGTGTTTACACTCGGACACAATGTGAGCCACAGTCTCCTCTCTCTCTCCACAGATCCTGCACAGTGGGCTAGCCTCCTCCTTGTAGATATGGTGCTTCAACCACTTCGTTTTGAGGGCCTGCTCCTGCGCAGCCATTAGCATTCCTTCTGTAGCCTTTTTGAGGTCTCCTCTTCTCAACCAGTTCCATGTCTGTGGATCTCTAAATTCAGTTTTCTCAAAGAAGGTACTATGAAGGGATTTTCCCTTAAGGCTGCTCTTCCTCCTTGATGTTATTTCCTCCTTGGACATCCCCTGGCCTACTGTCCCCTCCTTCAGTACAGTTCTGAGCATTGGCTCCTTACTATAGGTCACGTATTTGTATAGGTTGTTTTTCTCCATCTGAACACAGTCCTCTATGCTGATAAGACCTCTTCCACCCTCAGATCTCCTTAGGTAGAGTCTATCGACATCACTCCTCTTGTGGAACATGTTGTAGATAGTCAATAGCTTCCTAGTCTTCCTATCCATTTCTTTTTGTTCAGCAACATTCCATCTCAGAATTCCCGCACTGTACCTAATAATAGACACAGCTCGGGAATTTACTGCGCTTATGGCATTTCTGCTGTTCAGATGTGACTTCAATACGCTCCTTACTCTCCGAATGTATTCAGTTCTTAACAATTCCTTCATTTTTTTGTTCTTTATGCCATCAGCCTCCAGAACGCCCAAATACTTGTATCCTTCCTCAGAGTCAATTTCCTTTATCATCTCACCTGTTGGTATCTGGATCCCGTTACTTCTGCTCAACCTACCCCTCTCCATCACAATGACTCCACATTTACCAATACCAAACTGCATACATATATCATTGCTGAAAATACGGACAGTGTCAACAAGCACATCCAACTCCTTCTCACTTTTCCCGAAGAGCTTAAGATCGTCCATGAAGAGGAGGTGATTGATGGTAAGCTCTCCCCTTCCCAACTTGTATCCTGCTCTCACTTTTCGCAGCATAATGGTCAAGGGCATCAGGGCAAGGACAAACAACAGAGGGGACAGGCTATCTCCCTGGAAGATACCTCTCTTGATCTTCACGCTTCCCAAGGATACTCCAGTTGATGTCAACTCTGTCTCCCAGGACCCCATACTCCTGCCTAGCAACTGTCTGATGTTATCTGCCACCCTGAAGACCTCCAGGCTTTTGGTGATCCAGGAATGAGGCACCATGTCAAATGCCTTTCTGTAGTCTATCCATCCCATGGCAAGATCAGTGTGTCTCCTCCTGCAATTCCCCATTACCATCTTATCAATAAGTAACTGGTCCTTTGTACCACGTGACTTCTTTCGGCATCCTTTCTGTTCGTCCGGTAACAAGTTGTTTGTGTGGAGGTGATGGTAGATTTCCTCAGACACAATGCTCGTCAACAGTTTCCACATTACGGACAGACATGTGATAGGTCTATAGTTGGTAACTTATTATTATTATTATTATTATTATTATTATTATTATTATTATTATTATTATTATTATTATTATTAACTTAAATAGGAAAGCACGCAGTATATTATAGGTTCGGAAAGGGCTCCTGTAAATAAGTAAAGTTCATATAAACAACACCGTCTAAAACCATTGAACACCAGAGAGACCAATTAGTGAGCTTAGAGTTATTGTGGAAAAATATCTCGGTCTAAAACTAGCTGCAGGGGGATTTCTTCTGGTTAATAGAACATACTATAAATAGGTTAGAGATGTCATTATTAAAGAAATTAAGAGAGAGAAGTAATTAATTATAAATACTGTCGGATCTCCGTCAGTTACTTTGAAGAGTGTTTCAGCGAGTGTCTTGCTCAAGGATTTCTGGTTAATAGCACATACTATAAATGGGTGTTATTCAAGAAATTAAGTTAGAGAAGTAATCTATTATAAATACTGTTGGATCTCCATCTGTTACAGCGAGGAGTGTTCCAACGAAACATCTTGCTTGTGAATGTAATTGTCTTGCTCAAGGACTTCTGCTTAATAGAACATATTATAGATGGATAAAAGATGTGGGTGAGATAGGGTAAAATCCCGACCGCAGCACCAAGCGATTTCAGCAGTGCAGAATATATATTTATATATATATATATATATATATATATATATATATATATATATATATATATATATATATATATATATATACATATATATATATAATGCGTTAGTGTATCTCAATCCTAATTCGAACACTAATTTTAATTCTAATTTTAATTATAACATTAACAATCACGTATTCATCTTTCTACACCTCTACATTCACCTGAACGAATAATAAAACACAAATCATTATTGAACAAGCTTTATCTCGTTCATTGTATTTTATCATATTCTAGCTTTTCCCTCTCAGCTCCTTATAGCTTACTCTTTTTATCTTTCTCTGAACCGCACGCACTACAAAAAATTAGTAAACTATACAACCCACTATATGTGTTTGTGTGTGTGAGTGTGTATATGTGTGTATGAGTGTGTGCGCGTGTGAATGTGTATGTGCGAAAGTGTGTGTGTATACATATAAGGATGAGGCTCAATTTAACTTAGTTGATAATGTGATATGATATCCAATAGGATTTAAAATACCAATTAGTTAAATTGAAAAAATATATGAGAAGAACTTCCTCCAATTTGATTGGGTGGTGAAAGTCGAAGACTTTTGAGAAGTTCACAAACGTTAAAGCTACATGTAAAAAATTCTATATATATATATATATATATATATATATATATATATATATATAACGAAGGAAATGTGGTAAGGAACCAGGTGGACCATATTAGCCGTCGAAACGGCTTGAGCTCAGCTGTCGAGGTCTTACTGGTTCCTATATATATATATTTTTTTTTTTTTTTTTTTTTCTTTACTTAATGCGAATAGTTACAAATACATGTATCGAAACTGGGTCACAGAATTATTTTACTGGAGGTTTGACATCTACGACTACAACACGGTACTTGCAAGCTAACACCACTGAAACATTTCAGTATGAAAAATGCTTCAAGCTGTTTTTCTTAAATTGATTGGTGGGGAGTATTTTTTGCTGAACTGGGTAGATAAATAAATGTAGAGTAAAACGTAAATTTAATAAATCACTTTAACGATGGTAGCCAATAATAACAACAACAACAACAACAACAACAACAACAACAACAACAACAACAATAGCAACACCAGCCATAGCAAGAACAGCAGCAACAACAAGAAAAAGCAGCAAGTTCGAAATAACAAATTTATTTAAAATTCGTGACCCGAGGACATTTTCTCATCTATCTAAAACAAAAAAGATTACTTTCGTGGAAAGCAAAGGGGACGTAAAGCTATTTCTTGAGAACACTGTAGTAATATATATACGTATATATATATATATATATATATATATATATATATATATATATATATATATATATATATATATATATATATAAGAATGTATATATGCATGTATGAGTGTATATATATATATATATATATATATATATGCACGTGTGTCTGTGTTGAATTCATATCAATACAGACACACTTAGGTGTAGATATAAATTTAATGTACACATCGGCTGTTTAGTGAACAATTTAATACATACACATACATATATATATAAATGTATATATACAAATATATATATATAAATATATGAATATATATGTGTGTGCGTGTGTATGCGTGTGTGGGTGTGTGTGTGTTTGGTTTTAAATGGTTCTCAGTACGTTAGTAGAGTATAAGTATATTAATTGTATAGTAATGAATTCTAGAGGAGTAGAACTGTTTCATTCGTAAGAAATCATCAAGCAAGTCTAATGAGTTTTTACGAATGAAACATATATGTATATATATATATATACATATACACAGATACATAACATGAGTATTTTTGAAATGGTCTTAGTCTAGTGGCCACACATATACATATAATCACACATATATATATATAGAGAGAGAGAGAGATAGATAGATAGATATGTGTGTGTATTCTAGTATATATATATATATATATAAATATATATATATGTATTCAATATATATATATATATATATATATATATATATATATATATATATATATATATATATATATATACATTTAGTTGTCATAACTCCCAGGTCTGCTCTGACCCGGAGTAGTAGTACCTGTTAGGGCCCCATTTATGGATTAAATAACTACCTTATTCGAGTGGCGCCGGTAAGGTATTGTCAGCCATTGAAAAGAAAAAATATATATATATATATTACGGTTATTGTTTGTTCCCGTAAATTAGCGGTTAGACAAAAGAGACCGATAAAGTAAGTACCAAACCGGAAAAATATGGACCCCGTAACGATGAAAGGCAAACCTAACCTCGGCAGGATTTGAACTCAGAACATAAAAGACCGTAACTCTATGCTGCAAAGCATGCTATCTGACACTCTGCCGATACTGCTAATCTAAGCCGCAACAACAATAGCAACAACAAGAAAAAGCAACAATGAATAGATGAATAAAAGAATTACGGAATATATATGTATATATGTACAGGATATATAGTATAGTTTATTTGGTGATACCTGATGATGTATTCTGTAGTTATTCATGGTTTCCCACCAATGTCTGTAGGGATTATAGAATTTAGTGATAGTAAAGCTAGTTGTGACATTGTTATAAGGTGACGAGCATTAAAAGGTGACAAGTTGTAATGTTATACGAAATTATAGGGAATTAGAAAAGGAATATTGGTAAATTGCTTGAATTCACCTTGGATTAATTACAATGAAGAAGGATTAAAAGGAATATCATAAATTATGTTACTCATTGAACAAGAACCGAAAATGAGACTAAAGGTAACTTAAGTGAGGTTGGTATTATGGTTTGAAATGAGGTTGAATAAGGTTAAATTATTATATGAGTGAACAAAAGTATTATGAACTTTATCCTAAATACAATGGTAGGAAACCCAAGAAAGGAGATGAGCTCCAACAGGTTTAAAATGCCCAAGACACGCTGCATGTAACAACGGCAACCCTACGATTCCGCCAGGAGTTACGGGTCCTTACATACAAACAAATGAATAAATGAATTTTGGAATTAGATGAAGTTAAATGATGCGTACGTCAGCGTTGATTAATAGTGTCAAAGTTGAGGAAGAATACAGTAAACTATTATAAGCGGCGAAATGGTCGTTAAAACTTCGGATAGAATGCTTTGTGGTATAAGTTTTGGCTATTTGCTCTCTGAGTTCAAATCACACCGAGGTCAAATTTACCTTTCATCCATTCGAGTTTGATAAAACTGTACCAGCCCAGTACTGGTTACTTCCTGTAATATAAGGGTTAATATAATAGAAAATATTTGTCGGTGTCACTTAGCTGTAAATAGTAAGTCCGGCTTACCATGCAACAGTGGGTTCATGTCTCAAGGGCGGGGCTGAGAAAAATATTCTCCATCTTTAGGTTTTATATGCCCAACCTATATGACTATTTTTCATAGTCAAACTACGTTGATACTTAATTCAAATTTATATATATATATATATATATATATATATATATGTGTGTGTGTGTGTGTGTGTATATATATAATTGGTGTTGGATGCTTAAAGTGTCCGTATGAGCACTCAATGCCCTCGTAGAGCAGAGTATGATATCACAGAAAAAAGAGAATCAGTGTTGCGACGAAAGGAATTTATTGGACATATTACAAATGTTTCTCGGGCGACCAGCTCAAGGCACGATCGATAGGGTGATCACACCTGACTCTGAAATGAACACGGTCGTCAGATACATCTCGATTCTACGAAGGAAAATCTGCTTCGTAGAATCGAGACGTATCTGACGACCGTGTTCATTTCAGAGTCAGGTGTGATAACCCTATCGATCGTGCCTTGAGCTGGTCGCCCGAGAAACATTTGTAATATGTCCAATAAATTCCTTTCGTCGCAACACTGATTCTCTTGTTTCTGTGATATATATATATATATATATATATATATATATATATATATAAATTTGAATTAAGTATCAACGTTTAACTATGTTAAAAAGAAACAACACCAACGCAAATGTAATCTTGAAAAATTTACATTCTATTGAACTGTGTTATGTGCTCATTCAGGTAATATTTGAATGCTTCAAGTACTACGGTATTTTTTAAATACCCATTCTAATATATGTATATGTATTTACACAGTGGGAGAGATACATATACATATATAAATCAGTATAGAATACTCATTCAATTAATGTATATAACATTAAAACTACTTATTTTACCGTGTTCAAAAGGTGATGTGGTAATACTTTTTAGTGTCATGAATATTATTCGTTCAAAATTACACAATCTTATCATTTTAAAGACTTTCAGAAATTTTATCCGTAAAATATGTTTTAAAGAGTAACGATAATTGCTCTTTCAGTTACAAATTGCCGAAGGATATCTTTCAGAAATTTGGAACAATAGATACCTATGACATGACTCCAAAATACGTTGATAATGTTTCCATGTTTTGGAAGAAAGCTTTGATTAAGAATTCTTCAATTTTATTTAAATATAATGTTCGTCAATCGATTTTATGTTCTGTAAAATCTATTTTAAATGTTTTAGCAGCGAAGCTCACTCAATGTTGTATTTTTTTACCTTTTTCTTAGTACGTTTTTTTTTAGTGTTTTTTTTTTAAATAAACATGGCTGCTTTTTAACTCCCCTTTGATACTAATTTAGCACATTTAACCTTGAAATATTTGTCAACAAGGGCTGTAGTAGAAGTCACTTTGATAATGTAATAATTGTTTCTACTATTGGCACAAGGCCAGCAATTATCCAGTACATTACTGGTACTTTATTTTATCAACCCCGTAAGGATGAAAAGCAAAGTTAACCTCGGCGGGATTTGAACTCAGAATGGCAAGGGCCGTAACTCTATGCGTCAAAGCATGGTGTCCGACCCTCTACCGATACTGCCAATTCACCGCCCTTTGATAATGTAATAATGATCATTGTGTGGCCGAGTACTCAGTATGGTGGCGTAGTAGTTAGTGTAATAGTGTAGTTGTCAGTGTGGTGGTATAGTGGTTAGTGTGGTGATGCAATGTAGTGGTGTAGTGGTTAGTGTGATAGTGTAGTGGTCACTGATAAAGCAGTGGTCAGTGTGGTGCAGTGTTGTGGTTTAGTGGTCAGTTTAGTGATGTAAAGGTCACTGTGATGATGTAGTAGTCAGTATTATAGTATAGAGGTTACTGTGATGATGTACTATTCAGTATTATGGTGTTGTGGTCACTGTGGTGGTGCAGTTGTCATTGATGATGCAACGATCAGTATGGTTGTGTAAGTGGTCAGCATTAGCTATGGTGAATATGATTTCATTTACGATAAAAGTTTTTTTTTCTTTTTCAATATAGAATGTCTGCCAAACGAGTGTTTAAAATAACAAACTGCTCATTACATTCAAACATTAAATAAATTAGTATTCTATACTAATTTCTGATATAGCATTGAAACTACTTATTTACGTATTTTTCCATGTTCAAAAGGTGATGTGGTAATACTTTTTAGTGTCATTAATATCATTCGTTCAAAATTACACAATATTATCATTTTAAAGACTTTCAGAAATTTTATCCGTAAAATATGTTTTAAAGAGTAACGATAATTGCGGTTTCTGTTACAAATTGCCGAAGGATATCTTTCAGAAAATTGGAACAATAGATACCTATAACGTGACTCTAGAAGATGTTGATAATGTTTCCATGTTTTGGAAGAAAGCTTTGATTTAAAATTCTCCAATTTTATTTAAATATAATGTTCGTCAATCGATTTTATGTTTTCTAAAATCTATTTTACCAACAATGCTCGCCCAATGTTGTTAATTTTTTTTTTTTATCTTGGTGAGTTTTTTAGTGCCTTTTAATAAAACATTACCGCTTATTAACGCGAATTTGTTCCCTTGAGTAATTTGGCAACACTGTATCTGAGGGGAAATATACGATACAAGGAATACTATACAAGAAAAAAGACGAAATCACTTACAAATGGTGGCATATATATAAGTATCTAGTAGAACCCGTAGATTCACTTACGTTTGAAATTTCTATCAGTCCAAGCATTAAGGTCTTGAAATATACGCACATCCTAGTACTCACAAGCGGAGTGAGCGTCTAGGATATACTGCGAGTAGAAGACTCCCCTCTGTATGGGATGCCATCCCGCCACTGGGCTAACCTTCAGCTGCTATTAGTATTTATTTTTATGTATTTATTTTTGATTACACTAAAGTGACGTGAAATGAAGTGTCTTGCTCATGGACACAACATGCCGGCCGTTCCGGGAATTGATTCTTTCTAGGATCTTGACAATGGACCCAACATCCTGGGTACTAGGTCGTGTTGGGAAGCTTTTAACAGGGACAAGGACAATATATATATATATATATATATATATATATATATATATATATATATATATATATATATAGCCTGGTATTTGAGGACATGCAATCCCTATATCTAATATTCGTTTCCTGGAGAGATTTTGTGATATGTGATTGCAATTGATTAGTGATTTGATTGATTGATTAATTAATTAATTCTGCTGCCATATAAACTCTACTCCCCCGGTTCGTTGTATTATATTTAATATTATTGTTATTATAATGGTTGTTGTTGTACATTATTTCTGAAATACTCACCACGCATATGTTTACTCCGTTAGTTTATTGTTTATTTTTTCACTAGTGTTTCTAACGTTTCTTGTTTAGATTTGTTGTTATAAAGTCTAAATAGGGCGGTATACGTTGCCCTAAAAAATACGAATTTGTAATATTTGGGCCTTTTGGCCCAAATATTTTACATTTATCTACACCACACCCTCAAATTACAACAATCTTTATTATTAATATTCTTATTGTTGCTGTTATCATCATCATCATCATCATCATTATTATTAGATCAAACCTACCACCGCCACCAACAACAACACTACCACCACCAACAACAACGTGTGTGATGATAATCGCCATTGTTTCCGCTTTCGTTTTAAAAAATGTGATCATACTTCAGTTTTATCGGAAACCGTGACATGAAGACAAAAACAAAAATGAAGTGGGCGATAGCCATTTTAATTCCTTTATTTGTTTATTTTTAAATGTGAAGCAAAGGGTGATTGAAAGACTTAGAAAAAGGATTGAAACGGTTGATTTTATTTTTATTTTAAATTATATTTGGTTTAAATCTCTGCTGATTATTTTTCGATGTACTGTCACATAATGAACCCTTGCTAGCTTAAAATTCCACTTTTCCGGGATTATATTTTTGCTGAAAAGAAATTACATTTCATTCAAGAAGTTCGAAGTGAATGTGCCGACAATCTGACTATATATATATATATATATATATGTGTGTGTGTGTGTGTGTGTGTGTGTGTGTGTATGTGAATATATATATATATAAATATATATATATGTATATATGTATGTATATATATATACACACACACATATATACACATACATATATGTAATATTCTTCTCTTCATATGTGTGAGTGTGGTGTATGTTTGTGTGTTTAAGTTTATTTCTACGACTCATGTGTACTCAGGACTAAAATGTATTTCTGTCCTTTATATTCACTGTTTTATATAATCGATAAATCAATAATCTAATTTTTTTAAATATTCCTTGTTTTTTTTTTTGTTTGTTTGTTTTTTTGGCTTTGTTTGTTTTGGGGGTTTGGGTTGTTTTTGTTTTTGAAACATTAAAAAGAAAAAAATGTATTTCGTTGTTTTTATTGTAGTAGAACTATTATTGTTATTGTTATTATTATAATTATTATTATTATTATTTTAGTTCTTGTTGTTGTCGTTGTTGTTGTTGTTGTTGTTGTTGTTGTTGTTCGTATTGCTTTTATTATTATAAAGAAATCATTATTATTTATATGCTTTTATAATTGGGAGTATTTCATTATATTTATCCTTATTTTATCGCTATTAATATCATTATTGTTGTGGTTAATAAAGAAAACATTATTATTATTATTATTATTATCATTACTATTATTATTATCATCATCACCCGCATCAGCACCACCTGCAGCCTCACCACCAGCATTATCATCACAACCATCATCATCACCATCAATCACCGCTATCAACATCACCAACAGCATCACCACCACCACTATCAACATCACCAACACCATCACCACCACCACTATCAACATCACCATCACCATCACCACCACCACTATCAACATCACCATCACCATCACCATCACCACCACCACTATCAACATCACCAACACCATCACCACCACCACTATCAACATCATCAGCACCATCACCACCACCACTATCAACATCACCAACAGCATCACCACCACCACTATCAACATCACCAACACCATCACCACCACCACTATCAACATCACCATCACCATCACCACCACCACTATCAACATCACCATCACCATCACCACCACCACTATCAACATCACCAACACCATCACCACCACCACTATCAACATCATCAGCACTATCACCACCATCACTATCAATATCACCAGTGCCATTATCACCATCACAATCAATATCATCATCATCATCTCCAGCCTCACCACCACGATTATCACGATTATCATCATCACGATTATCACAATTGTGTTTTATCGATCTGTTCGTTAGTGATTCCGGATTTCTCGTCAAAAGACGTTTTCCTTACATTATATTCCGGCATTCAAAATAACCTGTGGTTGTTGTTGTTGTTGTTCACTTCAAAATCATTTTCAAACTTTCACACAAATAACCTTCGCTTTTCTTCTTCTTCTTCTTCTTCTTCTTCTTCTTCTTGTGATGGTGGCGATTGAAGAAGTAGTAGTAGTTTATTATTATTATTATTATTATTATTATTATTAGTAGTAGTAGTAGTAGTAGTAGTAGTAGTAGTAAATGGCGGAGGTATTTTCGTTTTCCTCATCTTCCCTATATTTCCCCCATCGCGTTCCTTTTCTTTGTGTGTCTGTCAGTGTGTGTAAATATACACGTGTATGTGTATGTGAGTATGTGTGTACGTGAATGTGTTTAAGTTGGTTTGTTTATTTTTCCTAAAAATCTTCATCGATTTTAAATCGTATTCCTCTCATTGTCCTTAACAACTATTGATTAAACAAAACCACCATGGTCACTCGACCTGCTAGATATAGTAACCATAGTCAAATCTCCTTCAGATTATCTAAATATAGAAGGGGCCATACAAATAATTTTTATGTCTATAAATATATGTATAAATAATAGTTTACCTTTTGGTACAATGCCAGCAATTTGAAGTTGGTTAAATCGAACCCAGTGCTTCACTGCTACTTTATTTTATTGACTCCGTAAGGTCAAAAGGTAAAGTATAACTGAACTTGGATTTGTGGACAAAGAACGTCACTTCTTAATTCATAGGCTACAAATAGCGGCGATATCTGGAAACTTCAAAATTTGTAAAACATTCTTACGATTCAAAGGATGAACTCTTTACCAAAAGAGAGAGAGAGAGAGAGAGAGAGTGGGGGCTATGAGACAGACAGAGAGAGGGGAGCGGTGGGACAGAGACAGAGAAAGAGTGAGTGACTACAATTTGATATGTCATGAAAGTTTGTTTCCCTATTCTTGGTGTCCATTTGTTAAGTACAATGTATTTTGTCTTCAACATAGATCAACAGTTATGTTGTTCTCTACAATAACATTGGTTGTAGTCTAAACAGTCTATCCGGCATAATTCTATTTAAGACCCACACTATAACAACAACAACAGTAGCAGCATCAAGAACAAAAATAGCAGCAGCAACAAACACAACAGCAAGAACAGCAACAATAATAGAGATTGATAGATAGATAGATAGACAGACAGACAAACAGACAAATAGCTATATAGTTACTTAGATAGATATGTTTCTTTATTAGCCACAGCGGCACAAAAGAAGGGGACAAATACAAAGGGGGAAGTTTACATACAATAAAAACGTGTAAAATATTATCACAAATGCAATTTAAAAAATTAGTCGATTTTCCCCAATAGGGGGAGACATTACATATGGGTAACACATACCCCCGAAAAAAAAATGTGCAACCCTCATCTCCAGGAGTACGAAGAGTTTGTACTCTTTTCCTCTCCTCCTCTTTTTCCTCAACCTACAGGCTGATATAGAGAGAAGGCCCATTCACTCGGGCCATTCTCGCCACTTTCACCCACCTTTCATAAAACTTGCTGGGGTACAGCACCTCTCTCGCCATCCTGATTCTTCTTCCAAAGTGGTATTTGAAAAAAAGAATCAGTTGTTGGCCGGAGAGAAAGGTGTCTGACCTCAACCCTTTCAACCTTGTCCACCATACAACCTCTTTCGCCATAGCTATCACACAAAGGAGAACCACCTCTCCTTTGTTTTTGAAGGAGGGTGGCGGTTTTATCATGACAATGGACTCAGTGGTCAACCGGATTGGTCCCACCCGCGACAATAGTCGTTCTACATAGCCCCACAGGTCGGTGACGCCCGGGCAGTGTATGAATGCATGCGCGACGGTTTCTTCGTCTCGCACGCATCTCGGACAGATCTTTTTCGAAGGGTCGATAGATAGATAGATGTTTCAACACAATTATTTCTATGTAATGTTCCGTACATCAAATACGTTAGCACTGAAAAAAGGGTTTTCATAGCTTAAAGGGTCACAACTCCTTCTTATCATCAACTAGTAGAAATAAGATAGAGAAAGCTATCACATGTCTCGTGTGGCATTAATACGATTCTTGTCACAGCTCCTCCCATCAACTAGCTGAGGTGAGGGTAAGAGAAAGAGAGGGGAGAAAGGGGGCATCACTTGTGCTATTACCGTATTAATGCCTCAATTATGTTAATCAGTCAACAGAGAAAGAAAATGCTGTCATACCGTTGAGTGATTGAGAATTCTGAATTAAATTCTCCACAAACCCCATTTATTGTTTCATTTTATCAAAATGGCTGTTGTTGTTGTTGCTGCGGCTGTTATTGATGATAATGATGTTGCTAGAATGGAATAACAATGTTATTCACTCCACAAATGTTCAACCTTCTCTAATGTATCGTCAACGTTATTATCTTCGCCATAAATCCTTCCTCAATTTAATGAAAATGCTCTTATCTCCACAAAACTCCACCCTACTCCAATGAAAAAACCTGCTACTCTATCTCAAAAACTACACCCTTCTTCTCCAATGAAAAACAAGCTACTATCTCTCTCCAAAGCTAGCTTCTTTTCCAATGTTGATCCTTCAATATTATTCTCTCCACTGAAATAGAATGGCTTTATTCTCTCCTTTGGCCTTTTAATGCTCTTTGTATTAAATATGTTAACCCCGACTTATCTATATATCTGTATATGTGTGTGTGTATATCTATCTATCTATCTTTCTATCTATCTCTCTACACATATGAGTGTCTATGTGTGTCTGTATATCCGTTTATCTATCTCTCAGTTTCACTAGATAAATATTTCTAAGTTTCCACATGACACATGTGGTATTAATACGATTAATACTAAAGTAAATCCTTCTTCAATAAAATGGCATTAATCTCTCTGCGAATATTCTTTCCATAAATCTGGATCCTTTCTTGATAGAATGACAATGTTATTCTTCCCACAAACCTAAGTCTACTTTCTATACAATAATGCTATTCTCAACACAACAAAACTAGACTCTTCTTTAATTGAGTGGCACTACTTTCTTCATAAAACTAGATCCTTCTTCAATGGAATAAAACTATATATTTCTTCTGCGGAGTAACGTCCTTAAATCTAGATCCTTCAATGGAATCAACATGGTATTATTTCCACAAAATTATATCCTTCCTCAATACAATCATCATGATCTTCTATCCACAAATCTAGACCTATCAGTTGAATTATGATATTCTCTCCCTAAAGCTAAGTACTTATTCAATGGAATAACATGTTATTATTTTCTCCACAAACTAAAAATAGATCCTTCCTCTATAATGTGCTATTATTCCCTCCACCACGATACCATATCCCTCCTCAATAGAATGAAGTTATATTCTCCACCACAAAACTAGATCCTTCCTCTATAATATGCTATTACTCTATTCACCACAAGACTAGAGCCTTTCTCTATAACCTACTGTTATTCTATTGTCTTCATCACAAAACTAGAATCTTCCTCTATAAAATAGCATTATTCTGTCCACCACAAAACTAGATCCTTCTTCAATAAAATAACATTATTTCTCTGTTACAAAACTAGATCCTTCGTCAATAAAATAACGTCATTTCTCTGTCACAAAATTAGATCCTTCTTCAATAAAACTAGATCCTTCTTCGATAAAATAACATAATTCTCTACATCATAAATTTAAATTCTTCTTCAATAAAATAACGTATTTCCCAACCACAAAACTTGATCCTTTCTCTATAAAATAACGTTATATCTCTAACCACAAAACTAGATTCTTCCACAATAAAATAACGTTATTTCCTCACCACAAAACTAGATCCTTCTTCGATAAAATAGCATTATTCTATCCACCACAGAGTGGTGAATTGGCAGTACCGGTAGAGGGTTGGATGCCATGCTTTCTAGCATAGTTACGCCCCATTACGGTCTGAGTTCAAATCCCGTCGAGGTTAACTTTGCCTTTCATCCTTACGGGGTCGATAAAATAAAGTACCAGTAATGTATTGGTTAATTGCTGGTCTTGTGCCAAAAGTAGAAACAATTATTCTATCCACCACAAACTAGATCATTCCTCAATAGATTGACATTATTATTCTCTCCATCAGAAAACTAAAATCTTCCCTTTATAAAATAACATTATTCTCTCCACCACAAAAACCAGATCCTTCTTCAATAAAATGACATTATTTTCCTCAATATAAAACTAAACCTATCGGCAATAGAACGACAATGTTACTTTCTCCATTACAAATCCAGATCCATCTTCAATCCATCTTGACATTTTAATAACAAATTACACTAAACGAAATAATCGATTAAACTCAATTTCGTTGCTTTTATTTTTTCCCTTCCTTTTATTTTCTTCTTCTTTTTCTTAATCTTTTGCTTCTTTTTCCACTTCATCTTATTCTTTTTACTTTTTCTTCGCCTCCTTCAATTTCTTCTCCTTTTCCTTCTTTTCTGATTTTCTGGATTTTTCTTTTATATTTTTTGTTGTTGTTGTTGTTGTACATTTTAACATTTTTTTTATTTCTTTATTTTTATTTTTTATTTTTACGTTTTTATTGGTTATAAATGTTTGATTTTTTTGTTGTTTTTAATTAGGGTTTTTTCTCCTCAACTGAACATTACTTTCATTTAACACATTAAAAACAGCTGTTGTTGATAGTAATGATGGTGATTGGTTGGGCGATGTTGATGGTGATGATGACGATGATGATAATGTTAAGGAGGAGAAGGAGAAGGAGGATAATGGGGCATTGTGGTAGTGGTAATGGTTGTAGTGGTGGTGAAGATAGTGTTTGTTGTTGTTGTTGATTGATGTTGAAGAGGGGGAGGAGAATGAGGCGAAGGAGGAGGAGTATGGGACATCATGGTGTTGGTAGTAGTTGTGGTGGTGGTGGTGGTGGTGGTGACGGTGGCAATAACGCTGGTGGTGAAGATAGCGTTGTTGTTGTTGTTGTTGCTGTTGTTGATGTTCATTGATGTTGATGGTGGTAATGATGATGATGATGAGGAGGAGGCGGAGGAGAAGATGGGAATGTAGTTGCTGGTCGTCGTTTTCATGATGGTGGTGATGATGGTGACGGTAGTGGTTGTCATAATTTTGGAGGTCATGGTTGTGGTGATATTGGTGCTGGTGACGGAGGTGCTGGTCGTATTGGTAGTCGTGGTTGTGGTGGTATTGTGATGAGAAGGAAGATGTTGCTACTGTTGTTACTACGTTGTATTAAATAGTATTGTATGATATATTATAATATTGCTATTGTTGTTGTCACTGTTGTTGTTAACCCCAGGCGAGCATTCCATCTTTTAGATATAGTTTAGATAAAAGTATTCTTATGGTGTATGAAAATGAAATTGCATGATTTGACTGCTATTTCTAACAGGTTCAACGAAGATGTAGAGGCTCCCAGGTTTGTTCACACTGCAGTAGTTCTTGTAAAGAGGTGAAACTATCGTACTGGGGTGTGGTGTTGTGCTTTGGTTGTAGTGTGGTGGTGTGTGGTGTAGTGTTGTGGATGAAGTGTGCTGGGGTGTTGTGTAGTGGTTGTGGTGTAGTGGAGTGTGGTGTGGTGTTGTGCAGTGGATGTGGTGGGGTGCAGTGTTGTGTAGTGAATGTGGTGTGGTGTTGTGTAGTGGTTGCGATGTGACAGGATGGGGGTAGTGAATGTGGTAGGGTGGAGTATGGTGTTATGCAGGGATTTGATTAGATGAAAATGTGGCTGCTATTTCTAACAAGTTGTGTGACTCCCTCGTAAACTAAATCCATCCATCGTTGGGTCCTTAATGCCTGATAAAGTTGTAGGGACAACATCGTTACATAGTCTTATTTGTTTGGACCATTTTAAACATATGATTTGCTCAATTTAACCATCTTTAGGCCCTTAATACCTAATTGAGAAGTAAGGCAACATCGTAACATATAGCGTGTCATGGGTATTTTAAACCTGGCTGAGCCCATCCATCTCTAGATCTGAACATAGCCGATTTCTTCAACAGAAGGAGAAATAATTAAACTAAGAAAAATAGAGAGAGAGGAAGAATCGACACAGTATTGAATTAGTACACGAAAGAATGAAACAAAAAGCTGGCCTCGGCCGGAAGTGAACTCAGATCGCAGAAAAGCCGGAGCTAATATCGTAAAGAATTTTATCTGACGTTCTAATGAGTCTTCCAATTCGCCTGTTAATATCACTAAATACACTGTAATATTTTTGAGTGGTTCTCGTGTCCTCCTGGTTAAACCGAATATTAATTCCTGCTTTAAGGCTGTAGCTGATTCCATTATTCTATTTCCATATTCCCAATGCTGCTCGCTTCCATTCTTCTAATAGGGAAAGTTTGGTCTTTCATTTAGTCAAATATTAAAATAGAAACAATAGCAGACATTTTGTCTTCTTTGGCTCGTTCTTGGCGCGGTACGTTAATGAATTAATCATTTTGTGAGGTGACATTTTCTCAACATATAAACGGCTCATTGTCGAAATATCTAACGTGAGTTATTGTTAATACGATTATATCATTGTTCCTGCTATTAACCTCATCTTTAGAGACTTAAAATACTCTAATATTTATATCAACACTACGCTTCTATTGGTTTGATCGACATCAGGTGTTTTATTCCTGAATGTGTATACAGAAATGTTATTGTTGTTATAGAAAATATTAAACATTAATACGTACACTGTTCTCGGTTGATATAAGGTGACGAATTGGCAGATTAAAAATTCCTCGGTATTTATCCTGGCTCATTGCACTCTGAGTTCAAATTATGCCGATGTCAACTTTGCCTTTCATACTTTCGAGGTCGATAAAATACCAGTACTGGGGTTCATTTTTTACTTTCTTTCTCTGGAAAGAAATCGACAATGTTTCGACCTACGCACAGCGTAGCACATGATAACACCCATATCTTTAAAACACCCAAGGCATGCCCAATATATGCGAGAACAGCGTCCCGTGCAGTCACATATTGATAATAATGTCTAATTTAAGTACAAGCTAACTGCTTTGGCTGACTCTGGTACTTGACTGCTACTTATCAACCCCAGAAAGATGAAAAGCAAAGCTGACCTCAACGGTATCCGAACACAGAACACCAAAGTTTGTATCACAATACCACACGACATTTTTGTTCAACACTCCATATATTTTTCAAAGCTATGTGTGTCCTTTTACTTATAATGTTTTCTAATTTAGGCACAGGGCCAACAATTTGGGAGGAGGGGAAAGCCGACTAAATCGATCCAGTCCGTTACTGGTACTTTATTTTATCGACCCTCCACATAAAAATGAAAGGCAAAGGTAACCTTGGCGAGATTTGAACTCAGAACGTAAAGAGCCGGAATAAATGCCGCAAAGCATGTTGTCCAATCTATCGCCCTCCACTCATAATAATAACTTTAAGAAAACGAAGAAGAAAAAAACAAAAAACAAAAACAGGAGAAATTAAATCATTTTCATATGCTTTCGTCCACGCACGAAAAATTGTATGAACCAATAACCAAACCCCTAATGTGTTTTCTCCAAATAGCGAAGTTGTAGAAATTGAAAACACGTGATAAATGGAATTAGAAGAACAATTTAGCTGTCAGAAATTAAATTGTTAAAATTCTTTTCCCCCATAACAATGCCTTCTGTTAAATTAAGTAATCGTTATCTAGAAAAAGAAATATATATATATATATATATATATATATATATATATATATATGACAGTATGAAAACTGTTCCGAAATTGAGAGTCATTGGTTGAAGAAGAAGAAGAAGAAGAAGAAGAATTTCTAATTTATGCACAAAGCCAGTACTTTGGGGGAGGGGAAAGTCGATTGAATCGATTCCAGTGCGTGACTGGTACTTTATTTTATTGACCTCGTAAGGGTGAAAGGCAAAGCTTACTTCGGCAGGATTTGAACTCAGAACGAAAAAGGACCGTAACTCTAAGCCGCAAAGCATGTTGTCCGACGCTCTATCGATACTGCCGTAACAACAACACAACATCTGTTGATGGTGGTGCTCCAGTATGAACATGGCCGTTGTAATTAAAACAGACTAAAGAACATAGAAATAACTTTTTTCATTCCTTTCATCTTTTTTTAGTTTGAACTTCTCTCTCTCTCTCTCTTTCTGTCTCTCTCTTTGTTTCTCTTTCTCTCTCTCTCCCTTTCTCTCCTCCTTCATGCATCACTATCTATCCATCTATCTCTCGCCCTTCCTTCTCCCACTTACTCTTCCCCTTTCTCCTCCTCTCTCGTCATCTAGCTATGTATCTATCAATATGTATGTGTCTATATATATATATATATATATGTGTGTGTGTGTGTGTCTGTGTGTGTGTGTGTATGTGTGTGTGTGTGTACGCATAGATATATTGCAATATATACAGGGAAGAAGCGTAAGTGAGACATACATACATATGTCTTTCCTCGACACCAAAATTAGTTGTGTCCACCATTATATTAATTAAATTATATTTCATTAATGAACAGTCGTGTGTGTGTGTACGTGTATGTGTATGCATATGTGTGTGTCTGTATCTCTGTGTGTATGTGTGTCTATCCACGGTACGACACGGTCATTTCACCTCATTAACATCGTCAATACCCACGAGGAAGACACCGGTCACTCTATACTTCCAATTTCATCATATACATTGTCTTTATAACAAGCCAACGAAGGAGGCTTGGTTTACTAGAAATAGTACAAAAATATACCTCAAATAATACACTACAGTCTTGAAAAAGTCGTGGCATATTGACTAATACAATACACCTTTATATAGTAAAAGTAATGGCTTCTGATTTTAGGTACAAGGCTAACAATTTTGAGGTTAGGGAAAGTCGATTAAATCGACCCCAGTGCGTTATTGGTACTTTATTTTATCAACCCCGTAAAGACGAAAGGTAAAGCTATCCTCGGTGGAATTTGAACTCAGAATGTAAAGGGCCGTAACTATATGCTGCAAAAAATGTCTGCGTTTGTTCATAGATATTTAGACCTAGGGTTAAACATAAATGGCTTCTGATTTAGGCACACTGCCAACAATTTTGGGGGAGGAGAAAGTCTATTAAATCTACCCCAGTGCGGTACTGGTACTTTATTTTATCGATCTCATAAGGATGACAGGCAAAGCTAACCTCAGAGGGATTTGAACTCAGAATGATGTCCGGCGGGATTTGACAACAGCATGTTGTCCGATGCTCTAACTATACTGCCCATCCACTGCCTTTTATAGTTATGTGTCTGGGAAATAACTTGATGGTCATGGCCGGAACGCCTTTGTTCATATGTCTGCTGAATCAGGGGTGACCTGGGCTTAAATAAACAACAATATAATTTTAATATTGAATGTAATCTTATTTGAAATCACAAAACTTTCAAATATTCTAAATCTCGAAGTCATTCATAAGAAAGAACAGCTAGATAAATACTGTTTCATTGAATGTCTTTAATTAGCTTATTTTATTTAATTGTTTCTGTGATTTGACACTTTCATTGAAGTCTAGATGTGTCTGGAGTTTACTAATTTAACTGGCATAATACCAAAGTATTTTGCCAAAAATTGCAGTGCCTTAATATGTTTAGACGAAAACAGCAAAACCCCCGCTGCAACTTGATCATTTAAAAACAGAATTGACTGTCCTCCGTTAATTCTATGATTGTATAATGTAATGTATAGTAGTAGCAATCTTGAGTTTTGTGTGATGAGTTTTATTTTGATTTTTAATAAAATTTTATTTTAAAATTATTTTTGTTTTCTATAAGAATAAATGAAATAAATTATTTCCCTAAAACAATTTGTTTAATCTAATGTATTATTACAATTAAGGTGGTGAGAATTGTCTCTAAAATATAAGTATGAATTCCGTGATTTTTGGAAAATTGTGTAAGGCTTTCGCGACAAAACGAGTTCGTAAACCACTGGTACAGTTCGTAGCTTCTCAACCTAACGACATTTGGTCTTCAAAAACCGTCTATGAGTGCTAAAATTAACCAATATATGTTCTAAAGGTGTGACAAAGTGGGTGTGGTAAGAGCTAGTGTTACGGGCCAGAATGTCGTTGCAGGATTCGCTATAATTCCACCGTAGTACGATGAAACTTTTAATGATACTCCAACCATTTGTGGATTGGCAGAATTGGTAGGGCATCGGATTAAATACCATTGCGGTATTTGATCTGGATCTTTACATTCTGAATTCAAATACTACTAAAGTCAACTTTGATATTTTATTCTTCAAAGATCAATAAAATAAAGTACCAACCAAGTACTAAGGTTGACTCAATTAGCTTTGCCTTTTCTCCAAATTTACTGGCCTTGGAGAGAGAGAGGGGGATAGACACTACATCCCAGTCTGAGCGGTGCTTCAGCCATGCTCTGCGGACAAAATGGCAAAGGCATACCGCGGAGAATGGCTAGAGTCACTCGCAGCAATAGCCGCCCCACTACAGGGGCTTCTTCCTCAAACAGACCGCCGTATTTCCGGAGGAAAATTGAGGAAATTAGCAGTGCCGGAACCAAGGACACCAGAGGTCTCGACGGTAACCGGTACAAAGAGGAAGCAGTCGGTCAGACCCCTGTGAGTTGAATCAGCATGACACGACATCACAGCATATGATAGGACTGAACCTTTCACTTACAGGTACAGTCCATCCTATAGCCTTCTATCCAGCTTCAGTCTACCTAATTTCCTTCACAAAACCGTAGTTGAGCAGACTCTAGGATCAAACCTGGAACCTCATGAGAGTGATGTGAACCTTTTAACAACTCAGTCAGACAGTAGTTGACAAGACATCACTTATTTTAAACTACAGACATGTTATTACTTTACTCGAGGTCAGTGATTTTTGGAAAAACATCGTATTCGATGATGTGAAGTTTGATGAAGGACCGAATGTATTTTAGTAAATCAAAGTCGACATACAGATATTTTTTTCTGCTTTCATTCGGACTTTGTCAATATCAATAAACTATTATACATTTGATTGTTTTGGGGGGAGGGGGTTGTTTTGTTTTGTATTGTTTTTTGTTTTTCACTTTTAATCATGTTCATTTGTTTTGCTTTGACACACGCTTTTTTATTGTTATCATCATTATTTATTGTTGATATTATTATTAATAGTAATATCGTTATAAGTAAATAAATACATAATAAATACATAAGAAAAATTATCATTATTATCATCATCATCATCATCATCATCATCATAGACATTGCAGTCATCACTATCATCACCACCAACATCATCTTTATCATCATCACCATCAACATCTCCACCATCATCATCACCATCATCATCACCATTATTACAGTTGTCATTATAATAGTAATAATCATGTGTTTTATTGGCCGCAAGGGCCTCAGACGTTGGAAACAGTGCAGAAGCGAAACGAAGGAAAATAAATAGGAAACCAAGACCCAAGACACAGTAGGAATGAGGTTGAAATGGAGTAGAAGGGTTGAGTTTAGCAATAACAATAAGGATGCCGTAAGGTGGATTAGCAGTATCGGTAGAACGTCGGACAACATGCTTTCCAGCATAGAGTCACGACCCTTTACGGTCTGAGTTCAAATCCCGCCAAGGTTAGCTTTGCCTTTCTTCCTTACGGGAGTCGATAAAATAAAGCACCAGTAATGCACTGGGGGCGTTTAATCGACGTTTCCCTCCCATTCAAATTGCTGGTCTTGTGTCCAAAGTAGACACAATTATTATTATTATTATTATTGTTATTACCATTTTGTATTAGTAATTTAGTCTGACACAGATCGTTCCAGAAAAAAATCATATGAAGCAATCAAGGTTATTAGTAAATTATCAACAAACGTTAATATACAGTAATGGAAGTAACAGTGATGAATTAATAGAAAGAGAAGAGAGCTTGACTAAATCGTTGTAATTCAAATACAACCAGGATTGACGCAACAATTAGGCCAACTAGGCAGTCACATAAGAAACAAGATTCAAAACGACGCATTATTTACCTTAAAGGATCACCTTTTTATTCAAATTTATGTGATTAAATTGATGGTTTCATGCCATCAATAGATATATCATTAAACACCTTTGCCACGTAGCATCGTTGTGGGAATATACAAAATAGTGGAAAGGGTCGTATAGTGTTATGACCTGTCATATGATTTGATGTAGGTTAGTGTTGACTGACTAATAGAATATATAGGCTTAGTAATTTTCTTGATGTGGTCAGAGTAAGACCCAAACACAACGTTTCTCAGCTTGTTAAACTGTAAGTTGGAATTATTTTATTTAGGAGAATGGAGTGCATAACTAGAAGAGACGGGTATTGTAGGGTTAGTCTAGGGTGGTCCTGGCGTTGTTCCTACACTATACGCCAGTATTCGCTCAGCATCACTATCACACTCCATTTTTTTCTTTTGAAAAAGGGTTAAACCCCGAAATATGAAATACAAGGTAAAATTGTAAACTGTTATTTTGTTTTTCTTACTTTACTTTAGTTTTTACTATTGTATTTCTAACTTGCATTGTACCAAAACAATCCTAACTACACAATGCTTCATATAAACTATACTGCTTAATACAAATTTATGTTGCTGTTATTTTATTTTTATTTTTTTGTGGATGAATTCTCTCTCTAAAACAATTCATTGTTTCATTTAACATCTTAATAAAATCATAATGGGGTGGTGGAAGTTGTCTGTAAAATACTAACATCTGTTCTGAGTTTTCTGAAAAAACGTGTTAGAGTTCCATAGTAAAATATTTGAAAACCACAGATCAGTAGCGTAGTATGAATTGTCAGGAGCAAGGCAAGCATTGCGCCCCCTAACTCATGGACTATTTGCATTCCCTGAGACCCATCCACCCAGTCTAGTATTGAATCCCTAGCCATCAATCATATGTATTATTAAAGTACCGATGTAATTAAAATAAAATGTTTAATGCTACAATACACAAATTCATTTTAAATCGCCTGGTTTTAATGTGTGCAAAATGTTCACCGATAACGATTACATGAGCACAGTATGGTTGTAATTAGCGAGAAAAATACTTTAAAATGTTACTTAGCAACGATTTGTCGCAGTCATATTGAAAAGCTGTGTAGAATGTTCGAATATTGGGAGATTTTCTGTGTAAGGAGGAGAGGGTGCTGTTTTTTTTTATTATTATTTCTATTTATTAAGGGCGTTGGACTGACAGTATCGGTAAAGCGTCGGACATTATGCTTCGTGGCATAGAGTTACAGCCCTTTACGTTCTGATTTAAAATCCCACCGAGGTTAGCTTTGCTTTTTATCCTTATCGGGTCGATAAAAATAAAGCACCGATAACCTACTGGGGTTGATTCACAAAATTGCTGGCCTGCCTAAATCAGAAACTATTATTTCTACTTTTTTTTTCTTTAAAAAAAAATTGTGCTATTAAGACTCTTTCACCCAGGGCAACCGTCCATGTAGCCCCACTCATGTTACATTATTACCTATGATATAGTCTACCCATTAATAAACTACAAATAGAAATTAGACGAGGTAACGAAAATGAGGAAGAAGGGAAGTAGACGAAACTATGGGGAAATAGGAGGAGTAGATAAATAAAAAGGTGGAGTGAATAAATAACGAAGAGAAATTGGGAGGAATAAATTAGTATCAAGGGGGAGGGGGAGTAGGCGGAGTTAATGAATAAAAAGAAAGTGGACGGAGTAAATAAATAAGAAGAAAGTGGGCGGAGTAAATAAATAAGAAATAGGTGGAGTATATAAATAAGAAGTAGGCGGAGTATATATATATATAAGAAGTAGACAGAGTATATAAATCAGAAGTAGACGGAGTATATAAATAAGAAGTAGACGGAGTATATAAATAAGGAGGGCAATCTAGGATTAAATGATTAACAAAGTGACATTAGGAGGAGTAAAGGATATAACAAGCGGAAAGTAGGAGGAGTAAATGGTTTCTAATTAAGGCACATGATCAGCAATTGGGGGGGGGGGGGGGTACATAAATTATATGAGTGAAAATTGGGTAGTAATGGTGGTGGTGCTGGTGGTGGTGATGATGATGGCGGTGGCGGTAATGGTGATTGCGACGATCATAGTGATGATGATGGCATTGATGGTGACGCTGATGGTAATAGTGGCGGTGATGGTGATGATGATTGTGATGGTAAAGGTGATGGTGATGGTGGTGGTGGTGGTGATGGTGGTAGTGATGGTGGAGGTAGCAGTGATGGTGCCAGTCATTGTAGTGATGGTTATGGTGGCGGTGACGACAGCGACGACGAGGAGAAACGTTCAAATTTCACCGAATTATAAATAAATAACTTATTCCTTAACTATTTTAAATTTCCTATCAGACTAACGGATCAATTTATTATCAGATAATCCGTAATATTATCTGTTCAATTATCTGATAGGCTTGTTTAATGTGATTTCACTGATAATGTATTGATCTGGAGCGACATTAGCTAAAGAAACGATGTTTGACTGTAGCAAGAAGATGGAGATTTTCAGGGAGAGAATAATTGAGATTTTATTATAGTTATTGGATTTGGATTACTGGGAGAGTAACAACAATAATTGAGGGGATAGAGAGCAATTAACTGAAGAGATAGGGAACAGTGAGAGAGTAACATCACTAATTGAGGGGATAGGGAGCATTTTCAGATCAATGGGAGAGTAACAAGAGTAATTGTGAGGATAGCGAGCAATTTCAGTATCAGTGGGAGAGTTAGAACAGTAATTGAGGGGATAGCAATCATTTTAGATCAATGACAAAGTAACAACAGTAATTGAAGGGATAGCCATCATTTCATGTATGGCTAAGGGAGTTATTGGTTTCAATATCATTGGTAGGATAAGGACATTAATTGAGAGGATAAGAAGTATTTGGGAAAGCAACAACACTAACTGTACTGTCTTAAATAACAATAACAGCAGTAGCAGAAGAAGGAGTGACAACAGCAGCAAGGGCAGCAGTAGCTATGTTGTTTTATTACATACAGCAGAGGTTAACACCAACAACAACACTAATACCACCACCAACAACCTCATTAGTACTAGCAAAACCACAAACACAACACCGCCAACACGAACACCACCAACACCAAGACCACCAACAACACCACCGACACCAACACCACCAACACCACCAACACCACCAACACCAGCACCACCAACACCAACAATACCAACAAAAGCACCACCAACACCAATACCACCAACACCAACACCACCAACACCAACAATAGTTCCAACAAAAACAACATCATCATCAACAAATCAACAACACCAACAGTAACAATAACAACAACACCTGCCTAGCAATATATATCATCTTGTGGTGCCAACAAACATTGGTATCAATATTCTAAATACTTGTAAAAATATCGAAATATTGATTAATTTATCAGGTATGAAGCTTCATTGTATTTCAGGTTTTAGCTTTGTATCTTCACCGAAGATTGGGTATTTGGATTATTTTATGTCACATTACTGACGATAATTTAAAAATATATACAACTGACACTCGCAATCGCGTATGACTTGGAAGTATATACCATGTTTTCACTGAGGGTTATAGGTACCCAAGCAGTCACGGGTAGACACGATATCCTTTAGACCAGTGTTACTCAACCGGTGTTCCCTGGATCCATAGGGTTCTGCAAGTGGTCGCCAGGGTTTCTGCAAAAAACAGAAAAATAGATAGATATTAATATTGGTATATAATAACTTTTATGTATGAATTCTTTGAAGATTTCAAGGGTTCAACAAGGGTAAAATGGTTGAGAAACGCAGCTCAGGACCCTTTCTATCGTGGAACATCCAGGATATGGTCACTGGAAGTTGAGAAGGCTTCACCAGTTCTGGGCTGGTACTTTCTTCATCAACCCTGAAAGAGTGAAAAGCAAAGTAGACCACTGTGGGATTTGAACTCAAAGACCCGGAACAAATATCCAATGCTCTAACGACTCTGACAAGTTGACCGCCTTGTTACTGACAATGTATGTATGGACCTATGACTCTTGAGGAAGTCGTAGGTGCGCCATATTAACATACGGTGTTTCTTGAGCATGTTAAGCCTGGCGGAGCCCATCTCCTCTCCACGTCTAAACACAGCAGAGAAGGATAGAGAATGAGAGAATGGAAGTGAAAAAGAGTTATAGAGGAAGAAATGACCCCAGTTTAGACAGATACATGTTTTATCGACCTCAAAAGGATGAAAGGAAAAGTTAACTTTGGGAGGATTTTTAACTGAGAGTAGAGAACCGGAACAAATGCCGCAAAGCATTCTATCCGACGTTCCAATGACTCTGCCAATTCGTCGTCTAGTGATTGTTTATATTATATTAATTTCTAATTTTGACACAAGAACAATATATGTGAGGGAAGGGCAAAGTACTTGACTGCTCCTTTATTTATCGACCATGGAAGGATGAAAGACAAAGATAACCTCGTCGGGATTTGAACACACAATACAAAGAGCCGGAATGAATACAGGAAAGCACTCTAATGACTCTACCAATTCGTCGCCTTGTTACTGACAATAACATCTGTTAATTCTTCTCTCCAGACATTTCTTTAACTATTTTGTCTTTGTACGTGAAAAACAAATATTTTCTCTGATAACAAAGAAATACAACAATGATATTAAGAATCCATTATCTAGATTATCTCGTCTCCGTCTTCTTGGGCAAGTTCCATTTACAATAGCATCGGGTTAACCCATGCCTTGAAAATGAAAATGGGTAGATGGAAACTGTTTGGAAGGCCGTTGGATAGAGTGTAACTAATTCAAAGATTCAGCCTTGTCATACACTGTGGCATGCTAAATCTCACTGAGGATTACGTTATGGGTAGACATGCCTGTGGAATGCTCAGCCATATACACGTTCATTTTCTTAGCAAGCATTTCCGTTAATCGAACAACTGGAATTGGAAACTCATCGTTGAAATCAAGTGAGGACCATTCCATCCATCTATCTGATAGCCAGATTAATATATTACTTAAGTTAAAAAGTTAGCGTCCTAAACCCAGAGACTCATCATGCCGTTGTTTATTCAGGAGTCATTGGCGTAAAATTTTCTCGGTGGACAGAACGCTAATCCATCGCAGAGTTAACCCTATGTTAATTTTCATACCTACTTTTTTTTATTTATAATTACATTTATTTTATTTTATTCTTTTGCTGTTCCATTGATCGAATAACTGACAGTCATCGTCGAAACCGATGGAGGTTCATTCCGTCCTGAGAAAATTGAACTTGATTTCCGTGCTGTAAAGCGTGTTGTAGCATCAACTTAGTCAATAGATTAACATTAATGATATTGTGTTACATAAGAAAAAAGAAAGACAATAACCAAAAAGAAGAAGAAGAAGAAATAAGAGTGACAAAGAAATAGCAATAATATTGGACAAAAACTGAGTAATTAATGCAAGGCAGACTTCTTCGACAGCCAACTTGTCTGCTTACTGAGTATCACTATCTCTCCTCTATGTAATAAAATGTATATCATTGTTTATATATATATATATATATATATATATATATATATATATATATAGAGAGAGAGAGAGAGAGAGAGAGAGAGAGAGAGAGAGAGAGAGAATGAGATGCGTGTTTATATATATATACATATGTATAATATATATAAATATATTTACATATATATACATTTATGCATGAACATATATATATATATAAAGTGAAAGAGATAATATGTGTGTATATATATAAAGTGAAAGAGATAAAATGTATATATATATATATATTTATTATATATTTTTAATATACAAACGTATAGTTATTCATGTGTATACATATATATATATATATATATATATATATGTGTATGGATGTATATATACATACATACATGTATGGATGTATATATACATACATACATACATGGTGGCTGCCAACTCGTTTTCGAGTACGGCCACTACTTTATATCCATGTAGGAGAACCCCTACCAATGCGCTGAACGAGTGTGACTTTTTAGTCCAGCCAGCGACTTGAAAACTCTGGTACAAACACTACACTTGTGACAATTATTGACACATAGTGCTGGGCCCATGGTACCATGTGACAAGTGCAGAGAGATCTCCAGATATAAAGCAATGCCTGTGCCGTGAAGCTTTTATAGTGAGCAAAGGCACTGCACAAAGCCAGTCCCACTCTCTTAACCAAGATGATTTTTACTAAGTCAACATCATTGGATACCATCAGGGTGGCAGGTGTTATATCAGAGTTTTCCTTCTCCTAGAATTCTGCCTTGACAAAGGCTAAGGGGTCATCTCTCCCGGTGATTTTGGATGGCCATTGACTCTTAAGAGCTCCTTTGCCCTTTGACATGTTTTGTTTTTAGTCCTGCGGGATGTCCAAAGTAACCCTCCTCACCAAGAAATCTTGGTGGGGTTGCCAGTTTAGTCGCCAATAACCCGACTATGAAACATGTTGTACTGGGATACACGTTACCAGTAGCACCAACTGGTGATCTGACGTACATACATACATACATATAAATACATATGTGCGTACTTGTGGGTATAAGTGTGCGTGTTTATTTACATATACATATGTGTATGCGTGTGTGTATGTGTTATATTCAATACATGACAATTTCATAAATTTGTCTTTTGTAAAGATTTTATCGTAATTTCGTATGAGTTTCTTGCAGTCTGTGTGGTAGAACAAACTTCATAAATCCAGCATCAACATTTCTAAATCTTCCTAGGCACATCTTCAGAATGAAAACATTGAAAAATGCTCCGAAGACTCCAAACCTCGGTTTGGATGAAACAATTGTAAGCTAATAAATGGTTTGAACATATCTTTGATTCCTGGGAATTCTATATAACTGCTCTGTAGAACAACTGATGTTATTACATTGAGCTATTTATCTTACTGGTAATAAGGTAGTAATAAATTACTGTCTTTCACTGTTTAGGGTTTAAAATATATATAACTATATAAAGTTTTAGTATATACATAACCATAAATAGTATCCTTAATACTATATATATATATATATATATATGCATGTACCACCTACAATATGATTCATTTTAATTATTTCCATCTATTTCCTAACCTGTTGCATTCAACTTTTATAATTCAAACGCGGTAATCTTTTAGTTTCATACAAAATTTTCTCTCCTTTTACTTTGATTATACTCTTTTTTCTTTTCTTTTTACTTTAAGCATAAAATTACCTCCCCTTATTTCCAACGGCGGTCTTTTAGTCATTTGCTCTACATTGATCTAGTTAATGTAATCATCTTCGTATGAAAGATAAGTTTATTTAAGCTGTACTTTTATGTTTATCACATTATACCGTAATGTTCTACCTTACTTTTCTTTAAATATATATATGTGTGTGTGTGTGTGTGTGTGTGTGTGTGTGTGTGTGTGTGTGTGTGTGTGTGTGTGTGTGTGTGTGTGTGTGTGTGTGTGTGTGTGTACGCGCTTCTGTGTTGGTTTCTCTGTTTATCTACTTGCGTAAATTTCGTTAAATTTCTCTAAAACACCGCCACAATTTGCTTCTTATATATTTGATCTCATATATTTATATCAAATTATAACAATGTTAGCTAAATATTCTTATAATAATCATTAAATTCGATTTTACACACAGTATAATGTATAACACATTTTGTCTAACTTTTTCATTTACACGTATACTTATTTCAATTTTATGTCTCCTACTCCTTAGGCTCATCTTTTTTCAATGTCTAAGTATGGTTTATTTTTCAGCCTATGAACTTTTCAGCAGACCCTCGATTACAACCCCGGTACTAGATACTGAAAAGCATCCCGTTTGACTATTTAAAATTTCACCAATCCATCGCAACTGGATACTTTATATATCAACCCTGAAAGGATGAAAGGCAAAGTTAACTCAATGGTATTTGAACCCAGTGCTCAAAGAACCGGAACAAATACCGAGATATTTAATCCGGAGCAGTGTCTAGAAGACAAAAGAGGTATTTAAATACATAATGGAAAATAGGCGAAGTTATATTAAGAAGAGATTTAATATAGATGGATATAAAAGTATTATTTTAACGTAATGTAACTTATGAATAAATGATAAATAAAATATATATATTGAATAAACGTTTTCTATAATAAACGAAATGTTTTGTTATGAGGATCAAATGAAAATATATATGTAGATAAAACAAAAAATAAATTTGGTTGTAAAAAGGTCAAATTCCAGCCCTAAACAACTTAGAATCATTTAAAGACGACTTATTAGTATTAATTATAATTAATAAGTTAAGAAAAAAAACATCAGTTCTATTCTAAATGATATTAGCA
>OZ024755.1:14127180-14237180 GCA_964016885.1 Eledone cirrhosa
CGTCATTCTACCAGATATATCAATCCTTCACAAACACATACAGAAACCATTTGCAATGCACGTACACACACATATACATACATTCATGTATATATATATATATATATAGAGAGAGAGAGAGAGTCGTTTAGCCCATTAGTTAGAGCAGTAAGCTGGTAACTGAAAGCTGTGACCGCTGGCTACTTTTTCCTTTATTTTTAAGTCATGTATAGCAAACTACTGTATTTACAGCTATTTTCTGCATTTGAGTTTCTTGCATTTTCTATGACCCTTATAATCTCTCTCCACTTCGAAAGTTCGAACCTTGAATACTACACACACATATATTAATATAGAGAGAGAGAGTCTTCGGTGCTGAGACCAAGGAGACCACTAATCATGTGAGTACTCGATACATGGGGAGATGCAGAGTGGGTATATAAATATGTAAAATCACAACCGCGGCGCAATGCCACCAATTTTAGGGGAGGGAAAAGTAAATCAAATCGACTCATACTTTATTTTATTGACCCCGGAAGGATGAAAGGCAAAGTTAACCTCGGTGCGATTCGAACTCAGAATGTAAAGAACCAGAACAAATATCACAATGGCATTTTATTCGACCTTCTATCAATTTTTCCAATCCACCACCTGATAAATATTGAAAGTATATCTATAATTTTGTAAAAACAATTACAGCTGAAGCCCATATACATTTTGTTGTCAACTTCCTTGAAGCTGCATTTAATGTAGACAACATTCAATATGCATCTTACAAGAAAATGTGCATATTATGCACCTTTCAATGAAAAGCTGCTATATATTTACAAGTTATCTAAGCACCTAAACAATATAATTAAAAAATTGGATTAAAATTTATTCTTAATGGCTAATTTATCTTCTAATGAACAGCTTTTCAACAATATATTCAACTTTTATAATGAAGCATTTAGCTAAAGGGATTACTCAGAAAAAGTAATGCTATTTTAATACCTATTCAATGTAGAGTTTTAATTATAATTTGGTATAATCCATCATTCAACTTATTTATCATACAGTTCATTTTCATTAACAATAATAACAATTAATATGTACTTTAGCAATACGTTATCTTTGAAAATACACCATAGTATATGATAAATTGACAATATAGATGTAACTTATGTTGTTGTTCTTCTTCTTCTTCTCCTCCTTCTCTGGGAAGGGTTGGGTTAGTACTTTACTTATCAACCACGAAAATATTGTGATTCGAACGCAGGAGGTGGGGCTGGAATAAATACCGTGTTATTTAATCCAACGCTTTAACGACTTGGCCAATATTTAAATTATTGTACATGTGTTCGTCCTACTATAACATAGTTTTCAACCATTTCTAATAGATCACCACTTCACATTCCCAACGACTACTCGAGACTAAACAATTTTATATTTCATAATCTATATTTCAATATATTTTCATATCCTGAGTTGGTAACAACTTACTGTTATTTGTTTTCTATCTGGTAAGTTTGTAGAATGCTTGACTATATTTGTTTGGGATCTCTGTACTCCGAGTTCGAATCTTGCCGAGGTTAACTTCGTTTTTTTCATCCTTTCGGTGTTGATAAATAAATTACCTCTCCAGTACTATGAATCGGTCTAGTTCTCTCTCTCTCTCTGTGGAACAAGTCGGCTCTAGTCAAACCTAGAGAATAATGGACTCCAACCGACTTAAAGGTGCTGCAGAAATAGTGTATGCCATGACGGCATCCCTACGACTCATGCAGGAATTAAGAGCTCAATTATGAAGGAAAAAAAAGAAATATATATATATATGAGAGAGAGAGAGAGATTATTTAGCAACATCGTTGTCTCGACGTACACCAAATCATTTCTTTGGTTTGTTCTATGCAATAACATGGACATTACACAAATTTTCGAGGTAATATAATTCTGTAAATATATACTGTTGTTGTTGCTGTTGTCCCCATCGTCGACTTTATTATTGTCGCCGAGATCGATGGTGTTGTTGTTGTTTGGAGAGTTATCTCTGTTATATATTTATTTGTGTATTTAAGTAATTCTAACTTCTCAATGCCTGGAAATACAGATACTTCTATTAAATTTACTAGTTCAGGTTTTTCTTTAATTTTAATGCTATTTGATTATATATATATATACAAACAAGATAGATAGATAGATAGATTCAACCTTTATTTAGAAACTATTGTAGAAAAGTAATATTTTTGGTGTCGCTAATTTGTTTTCCCAATTTAAACAATTAAACTATCAAATTTCGTCGTCAACAAAGATACATTATTAAATAAGCATTATTTCACACTCAATAAACTGAAATTAACTCCACTTAGTTTCTGAATATCTAACCAAAGGGAGTCTTTAGTTCCAGTCTTTCTCTTTTGAATATATCTGCCGTTGCAATATTCCTGTGTTTACAAAATATTTTGCAAAAACAAATTATCTATCTCCTGAAACAGTTTTAATGCTATACTGTACAACAGTACACACACACATACACAACTATATATATATATACACTTTAATCACCACTGTATTTATAGGTGAATGTACTGACATCATGTTTTATGTACAATATCTTTGTGGGTAAAAAAAAGAGATCAGTTGAATTAGTATCGTTATTGTGTTAGAATTTAATCAGTGGCTGAGTACCCACTTTAATTGTCCACAGAGACACTGCTTATCAGCTCACTGTTACTAAGAGGTTAAGTAAACTGGATAGACAAACTTACACATCTACTACATTTCTGAAGGTTAGTTTGATTTTTAAAATAGCGATGTGTTGTCTCAATGCTATACTTTACTATAGAAAATACAGAGATTTTAGCGACTGCTGTACTCATAGACAGATGTAAACACCTCGTCTTCATATACAATAGCTTTGAGGACAGAAAAAGATAGATCAACCGTGATAGTGTCAATCTTGTATTGAGATTTCATTAACAATTTAGTACTATCCATTTTAACTGTCCACGCAGACATTGCTTATAAACCGATTATTACTTCCTATATACATGTGTGTGTCTTGATGCTTACGTAAGAAATAACTGAACGACTCCCTTAACAACAATAATAATAATGGTTTCTGATTTAGGCAAAAGGCCAGCAATTTTGGAGAAAGGGAAAGTCGATTAAATCAATCCCAGTGCATTACTGGCACTTTATTTTATCGACCCCGTAAGGATGAAAGGCAAAGCTAACCTCAGTGGGGGTTTGAACTCAGAGCGTAAAGGGCCATAACTTTATGCCGCAAAGCATATTGTCCGATACTCTACCGATACTGCGAATCCACCGTCCTCAACAATAATAATAAAAGTTCTATTATTATCAGCAATATTGAGTGTTGGAGTAGTGGAGTAAGAGTTGATGGGAGTTGAAGTTAATACTAATAATAATAATAATAACGCAACCATATCGAAATTTTATACTCATGACTCCTACAATGCTGAGAGCTAAAGATCGATAGTTTGAGAGAGCGAAGGAGAGGAAGGTGTGTGTGAGAGATAAGAAGAGAAACACACTCAGGGACAGATAGATATGGCCCGCAAACAGATAGAGGGGGGGGGGGCAGATGAAACCACATGCAGTGCTTCAAGTGAAGAAGAAAGCTTAGAATGTACAGAAAGATTTCATCAAGTGAATTGGGTATTCAGTAATGTGAATTTCACAGAAGCATCAGTATAAAGTGATGCCCACTAGAGTAGATTTTGTGCCTAACTTCAATATGTAATTACCTTCTCAAATTATATGACGTTAGAAGCATGGCTTCGCTCTTCTGATTAGGTCAGGAACAATTATGACCTATATGTGTGTGTTTGAGAGAGTTGTATGGTGGAAACTAGAAATATTTTTTTACAGTGAAGAGAAAAAAAAAAAATCAATGTTAGTCAATGAATTATATTTTTTCAATTTTAGGCAAGTACGGGAGATAAATCCACACATGTTCAGTTGTTTTTGTACTGTTTTCTTCTTTTTTGTGTGTTTGTTTTTTAATGTTCTGACTTCATCAGCGAAGCATAAACTTCGCCCTACCTGCTGAAATATTGATGAAAATGTAGAGGACTGTTCGACCAAAATAAAAAAAAGAGAGTATGTGTTTGCTAACAGTTAACAATGGTTTTATATATTTGTTCAACTGATAGATAAATCAATGTAGCTTTGACAAGCTATACCAACCGTTATATATATATATATGTGTAGTAAATATGATATGAGGCTTTGATTTTGACACCAAGAAAATAATACATACACAAAAGGTGAACGTTACAAATAAACTCAAAGAGATGAAAGTCACAAATAAATTCGAAAGAGAGAATAGCTTGAGGAAGTTGAACACAGCGTTCTACGAGTTACAAGTGTGTTGATATCTTTTACATACATACATATATGTGTGTGTGTGCATGTGTGTGAATGTGCATGTTTTAGTGGTTAGGGTATTCGACACCTGATCATAAGGTCGTGATTTCGATTCCCGACAGCAGGTTATGTCCACGAGTAAGACACTTTATTTCATACTCCTCCAGTCCACTCAGCTAACAAAGACGAGTTGTACTTGTAATTCGAAGAACCAGCCTTGTCACACTGTATCTGATAGTAAAAGGCTGTAAGGAAGTAATTGCACGATCTCAGATATGCCAGGCCATCGCAGTGTTAAAGTCTATCTCGAGCCGGAAGCCTCATCAGGCTGGTGCTTATCCAGGTTTCCGTGGCGTGAAGCAACTGAGAGTACAAGACTCATCCCTTCCCCCATGGATAGGACGCCAGTACATCACAAGGTTAAACTTCCAGCTACTGCTGCTGGGATTCATTCTTAACTGAGTATACTTGAGCAACGGGAAATGAAGTATCTTGCTCAAGAACACAACACAGAAATCGAACCCACATTATGATTGTAAGTCCAACACCCTTACCACAAGGTAACGTGCTTTCACATGTACATGATAAACATGTGTTTATCATGTACTTGGATAAAATAAAATTTAAAGCCAGATGATGGCAGCTCCATACCATCAACCCCACAGCATAACACAACTCCAGGCCCAACACCCTTACCACTAGGTTATGGACCTCCACAAACTATAACTAGTCGACTTTAAAAAGCAACCAAACGTGAAAGTTGTCGCTCATCAATAATCAAGCTTCAAGTGATACCATCATCATTACCATAACATAAATTATAAATTATACCATCAACATCATTTTGTCCGTTTATATAACTATTTTTTTTTTTTAAATAAGTCTTGGATATGCGCAGTTAGGTTATAGTAACAATTGACCACACGATGTAACCTAATGTAATAGTCACAGTTGACTGAATCAAACCACCAACTAAAAGTCAAAATATTTAAAAATAATGGTTCACACAGCAAATGTTATTCTTTTTATTATCAAAGTTGCTTTTATATATATAGTAGTAAAATTACGGGAGGTTATATCCGTAGTAAGTAGAGCACTCAGTCCAAAGGACGAGTTCGGTAGAGAGCTAATTCCACAGTAAATTAGCAGACCATACTTGAGGATTCGCGTTTCACCGAACGGATCTTTCAGTGATACACTTATACTCGAGTATGGTTAGCTAATTTGTTGAGGAACTAACTAACTCTCTCTCTGGATATATTTAACTAACGACGTTCAATAACACCGAAATATGCCCAGAGTTGTCAACATAGTACCAAACCTACACCTATTCCTTTGCCTAAACTTAATGTTTAATAAAACATTTCAATTATCTCTTCACCTGCATTGATCATTCGTCAAATAATTCTGTTTACCATCACTACAGATGTAAATTAAATTAATTAAAATAACTTTTCTCACCATATTAAGGAAGTTAGTAGCGACTTTACTATTTAATTTACTAATAGTTAACATAAATGCAGACATCATTAGTGCTAAACCAAAACCTCCGTCATATATCGAAAACTGTGGCTTGCCAAATATGTCTTGTTCTTCAGACAAATTATCCTCAGAGATTCATGTCTACCTTGCCAAAATAACATTAACAGAAAAAAAATATATTCAGTTAGCAAAAGTTTATTTTACAAAATCAGTGGCCCATAGCCAACATTAAATACATTATATATATATATATATAATCATATTACATCAGATAACGTCTCGTTCCGTTTCTTTCATGCCAGCTGTTCTATATTTTTCTTTTTCTTTTTTACAAAAATACTGAAGACGAAATTCAGCAACTATTCTTTTTTTTAATTTAAATGGGTTGCACTGGGCCACACCAGATAAACCATGTGTATATATGTGTGAGAGAAAGACAGAGAGGAAGCGAGAAAGTGTGTGTGTGTGCGTATGTACATATACATCATCATCATCATTTAATGCCTGTTCTCCTGTGTGTATATCATAATATATACACATTAGTAACAGACTCTTTACTTCTGATGTACTCATAGGGAGACCCATCTGACATATGATGTCTTGGGCATTTTAAACCAGGCAGAGTTCATTCTTCCCTAGGTTTGACCACAGAATAGTTATACAAGTAAGAGAGAGAGAGAGAGAGAGGGGGGGGGGGGAAGAATCGATATCAGTACTGGACTGGTACTTTATTCATCGACCGTGAAAGGATAAAAGGCAAAGTTGACCTCAAGGGAATTTGAATATAGAGCACAGATAGCCTGAACGAATACTGCGAAGCATTCTATCCGAGGTTCAAATGACTGCCAATTCGCCGCCTTAAATTAGATATATTTATATATTATATATACGTGAATATTATATGCATGAGAGAGAAAAACAATACAATTGAAAATATACTAAACTCTATATATATATATTAGATATATTGAATGATTCTATAAAGCAAAACAGCAATTGAAAATAAAATACAATTTTACTAATCATTATTGATATTAAGGAATTCTATGATTCCAAATAAACTAACCAAAAAATGGTAAAATAAAGTGCATAGTTGCAGTGTTAGCACCAGATCTTGAACTTTAAATATATCTCTATATACAAGTGTCTTGTCAATTGTGTTTTGGTCATGCAAGAGTGGTAGGGAGAGGTTACAAATTGTACAATTTTTTGTTACAAATTGTAGACACTTGGATATTAGAGAAGAGAGGAGGTGGTGAATATATGACACATGAAGAACAAGACGCGCAGACAAGGACTCAAACATTCCTCAGAAAATAGAATTTGTATAAAAGTGGTAATGTTGGAAAAATCTGCTCGCAAGTAGCTGGGCATTCCAAAGACACGTACATTTGTAACACAATTCACAGGAAGATTCAGTGTTACAGTGTGTGACAAGACTTGTCCTTTGAATTACAGGTATAACTCATTTTTTGCAGCTGAATGGACTGGAGCAACATAAAAAAAATAACTTGCTCAAGGACACAATGCACTGCTGGAATTGCTGGCCCTGTGCCTAAATGAGAAACAATTTCTTTTATTATTGGTTATACAGAGTTCAAATCCCGCCAAGGTTAACTCTGCCTTTCATCCTTACGGGATCGATAAAATAAAGTACCAATCATGCACTGGAGTCGATTTAATCAACTTTCCTCTCCCCCAAAATTTCTGGCCTTGTGCCTATATAAGAAACCATTATTGATTATACAGTACAAAGCTTTATATTTTGAAGTGTTTATATTTATCTAAACATATTCCAACCTAATTTCAAGTTTAGTTCTGCTCCAAACATGAGTTTAATAAGAAGAAAGTTAAATTCTTCCTGAATATTTTCAAATTTATTTGAAAACTATAGACAGTGTCTTTTATGAGAAATATGGAAACAAAAAGGGTTAAGCTGTCAATAGCATCATAAAAATCAGCAGACAAATTTGTTTAAATTTTCTGGATGAGAAGACTGATATTTAGAGAGTGAAGAGCACTTCTGGTTAATGGAAAATCTGACATTTTGAAATATTGTCACTAATTAAACATGGTGAAATAATGGCATTAATTAAACAAAAATTTCAAAAAACCGTTTTTGTTATATCTCATACCAATATGAGTGGTATCTATACCACCAAACTATAGCTGTCACTCATAATTGAGGATGACTTGAAAGCACGTACCATGATTTCACTAATAGATGTAGGTACCAATGTACGAGTCACAAGATACAAACACCTTCTCGATCTCAACCCTCCTCTCCTTGACCCAGCAGAATATCAAGGATGTAATAAGTGAAAGAGGAGAGAGAAGGAGCTGCACCAACACTTCAGTAATATTTTCATTACAGACCCAGAAAAGATGAAAGTCAAAGTTGACTACAGTAGAATTTGAACCTAAAGTGCATTCTATCCAATACTCTATCAACCCAGCCAATCAACTCTGTGCCCTGCTGCCATCGTACATCTAATTTCCATGTTTGCTTGGATTAGTTAGGTTATCATGTTCTAGTCAGGTGTTCCATTTTGGGGCTGGTTTCTATGGCTGGGTGGCCTTCTTAATGCCAACCATTTTATAGCAAGTACTGGGAACATTTTATCATGACTCCAGCACTACCACCTTACAAGGAGAACTGGGTGCTTTTCATCGTGGCACCAACACTACTGCCTTACAGTATGGACGCAATGTTTTTCATCGTGGCTCTAGTACAACCACTTTACAGAGTATACTGGGTACATTTATATCATGACATCATCACTGGAGATGTATTGATAAGAGTGGGAGGATACGTACCACTGAGGGGGAGAAAGCTTTGGTTTATTGGGGAGGCCTTGAAGAAAGTGAGTTGCACCATGCTGGCAGGGGTTATATAAGGTGAGAGTAGGAGTTACATCTTTCTTCCATGATGACATGGGTTGGGCAGAGAAGGTAAATTTGGAATGTGGGAGAGTTGGCGAAGGAAGTACAATATCCCAATAAAATGGTGTTCACACTAACATCACGCTTCATATATATATATACACACACACACACACACACACACACACATATATATATATATACACACACACACACACATATATATATACGCACACACACACACACACATATATATACACACACACACACACATATATATATATACACATATATATACACACACACACATATATATATATAAGTTTATTAAAACATACTAAAATATAAGCTTTCCCTTGAGAGATTTCATGAAATATTGGAGTAAGATAGCTAACAACTAAAACACCAAGAGAAATAGTGTATGTCTTGGTTGAACACTAACAAGAGCCTGTAAAAAAGGTCAGGAGGAATATAATACATTATAGATACATATTTAATTGCATGATAGATCTGCTTAATGGTATGGCAGACATGGGCATGCATTTAATGATGTGGTAGATATTGACACAGAAGGAGTGCGAGATTTGGGGTAAGTCTGTATGATTGCAACAGAATAAACACCTCTAAAAACATCCAAAGGCCAAGAGGCAAGGTGAAATTTATCACCCAATAACAAGAACAGTTCTCTCTGACAAGGTTCCACACACAGCTTTCTACAAAATTTTATTAACAAGGCCTTGGTTGAACCAAGTGTGCGGTAGAAGACATTTGCCCAAGAAACTAAAAACAACATTTAATTTTATCAGTACATTGTAGGCATGTACATATGTCTAATAACCTGGTAAAGGGGCTGGGTGTGGGTGTGTGCATTTGAGAGAGAGAGAGAGATAGAAAGAGCACATACATTTAATGGCACAATAGATAGACAAACATTTAATGGGACTGTAGATATATATATAGATATACATTTAATGGGTTTTGTCAGATGTAATAGACTAGTGGTTATACAGGGACATACATTTAATGGTCTGTTATATATATAGATATTCGTTTAATGGGTCTGTAGATATACACGAGCAAACATTTAATGGGTTTGTAGATATACATGAATGTCCACGTATGTGGACATTCATGTGGACATACATTTAATGGAATGGTAAACACAGAACAAAGTTTAATGGGACACAGTCAATATAAACACAAAATATTTATAAACATAGTTAAATATCACAAGAAAGAAAGACAAGTAAATAAACAATGGTGAGGTAAAATATATTACATACAATAAATACAGGTAGCAGGGTGGACAAAAACAACAAAGACAGGTATGAACAGTTAATTAATATTCAGGGATAGGTAGAAAAAGATAAAGAATATTTGGAAGAAAAGAAAAATGTTTGAAGACATTGACAAGAACCATTACTGTAAAAGAAAGAAGTGAAGAAACCTAAGATATTTATTTTAGATTTCTGTGCCGAAAGCCTAGATATTCTATGATAAATAACACAGCAATCTAATATAGTATATTGTTGGTTGAGACGAGGGAAATCTAGTATGGGAGGCAGTTAGAGTAGTAAAATTAAGACACTGCATATTGTTGTTGCAACAAAAAGTTGACGTGAAGTTAAATATGATAAAAAAGGATGGCAAATTCTAGAAAATAACTTAAAATTCTCAATGAATGGAAATAAAAGATTAAATACTAAAATAGACTATTTTTTAACTCTTAACATCCTGTAATGATTGAACAGTAAATATCTAAAAATAGACTTATCAATTGAAATGTTTATGGTGTCTTTACTAGAAGACAGATCGTCATGAAAATTAGCAGAAAAACTAAAGTAAAGACTTTAATTTTTAATGTGATGCAATCATAATGTTGTTTCTTATTTTTCAAGAATGTCTTCCTAATCTGGTTTCTTCATGCAGTTTATTAATTCCAATGTTTATAGTATCTTTACTAGTGAACAGATCATCATGAAAATTTGCAGTAAACTAAAGTAAGACTTTAAATTTTAATGCAATGCAATCATAAAACCATTTTGTATTTTTCTAGAATGTCTTGCTAATGCAATATTATGCAGTAGAGGATATTAAAAGTTAAAGAAAACAGATGAACAAGAGCACAAGCTATATTCTTTCTGGGCATAAAGAACTGAAGTTGATTTTTCTGGATGCAAATTAACTTTGATAACAAATTCAGCCAATGGCCAAGATAATAGATAAATAAATAAATAAAAACTATAAAATATATAAAATAAACTCATACAAAAGAAAATTTAAAACAAAAATGACACGAATAGATGAATAAAACTAAAATGTTATGATCCGCTTTCGTGGAAAGTGCAGAATAAAATGGCGAAAAAATACACAGACAAATGTGTCATTATTAATTTATATTCCAAGAATTGTTGCTACACTAAGAAATGGTCAATAAACTTTCAGGGGGATATTAAGGACTACGTGTGTGTGTGTGTGTGTGTGTGTGTGTGTGTGTGTGTGCGTTTACAAACATATTAAATAAATGTTTCTGTGAGTTTTAGAACTATACAAAGAGATTCTGACAATCAGAAAGAAAAAAACTACACAGAATCATATATACACATATATATATATGTATATATCTTTCTATCTCTGATTCTATACAGGGGTGAGAGAGAAAGAACGAGAATACAGAGGGGACAGAGACGAAGCGGATTAAATACACAGAGAGATGAGAGAAATACAAGGAGAGAAATAAGGGATACAGCGAGATATAGAAATACCGATACAGATAGGCAGAAGATGAGGAAAGAAGAAGTAGCAAGTCAAAAAATAAATACAGCTGTTATTAATCATGTTGGTATTCAATATTGAAAATAAATATTCAACATGCATCCCCCCCACCTCACTCAATATTTCAGAAATTTCCTCTTTTTTTTTTCACCTCCACCACTTTAAATACAAAATTTTTCTCCGTTTCCTGCTTACTTATTTCTAATTTATCATTTGTTAAAAAAGAATATACCTAAAATTGCCACCCTTGAAATACAAAGGATATCTGAAAAAAATATATATATTAAAAAAAAAAAATTAAATAAAACAACTGAGTATTTTAGAATGAAAAAGAAAAAGCAGGGGGTGGGGAGAAATCTAAAACAGATCACAGATGTTGAAAATAAAACAAAAAACATAACATAAAAGCATGCAATTACTGGTATCAATGGCTATATAGTAAATGTCTTGTCAGAAAGTTTCTGGTTTTGTTTTTGTTTTTTAAAAACAGTTATGTAATATGTATACATATATTTTGGCTCATGTATATATGTGTGCATGCATGTTTATACATATATATATATGTAGATATGGGTATATGTAATTATATATATATATATATATATATATATATACACATATTTAGGCACATGTATATATGTATGTGCATGCATGTTTATACAGACACAAGAACATATATATGTGTGTGTATGTTTAGATATTTATATAGTGTGTGTGTATACATACATATAACTATATTATCTTCCATCAATATTAAATAGCACCTTTACAACAACCAGCACTGGCACCATCAGCGCTACCATCAACACCATCAGTACCACTAGTACTAGTTCTTCAGTCTATGACAATCTTCATAATGAAGAGAGAGAGAAACAGAGAGAGCGAGAGTAGGAAGGAGAGACAGAGAGTGGGAAGGAGAGAGAGCATGTGGGAAGGGAGAGAGAGCGTGGGAAGGGAGAGAGAGCGAGTGGAAAAGAGAGACAGAGAGAATGAGAAGGGGGAATGCAGAAAGGAAGAAGAAGAAGCAGAAGAAGAAGCAGAGGGGACCGGGGTGCTTCACTGAAAGTATTTTATTACTCAAGGACAGCTCTGTCTTTGTTTCTCTAGACGTGATAAATTTGCGTATTCCTTTCGAAATGCCCTGGAAATAAAAGAAGAGTAAAAATGAAATGTCTTTGGAAACTGTTTTCGTTCTTATTGAATGAAAAGAAAACAAGAAATTCAATTATGTGCAGCAAACATCTCCAAGACTCTTCTAAATATTTTCTTTTCTCCAAACACACACACACACACTAGTTAATCAATATATATTTCTGATATTGATGGAAAGGAAAAAAAATAGTGTATGTAGATATGTGTGTGTGTGTGTGTATATGTATGTGTGTGTGTATATGTGTTATATAGCTAGGATAATAAGATTGCGTGGTGATATGCTGTCCAAGAGACACGTCCATCTTATGCTGGTGACTATACAGAAGATAAAGAGTCTAAAGTTTCTATGTGTAAATAATAAGAGAAAATTCTTTCTCAAGTTTAGAAAAGTTGTCTTTGTCTCGGAAAAAAAAAAAATCAATGTCTTCATCATTGTTGAATTGAAGATCTGCATTTACTGAACAGAATGAGATTTTGGTCCCTCAGTTAAACATTTCGGAAGTTTGTATACTCCCAGGTATACAAAGAAGTATATGGAAAGATGTAAGTGAAGAATCATCCAATAGGTAAAAAGAAAGCTGATCATCAGATCAGACCAAAGATACTATATGTTTCCATTGGTCTTTCTATTGCTGATGCTATCTACCAGTCACAACTCCTAGCAGGAGGCAGGACCTCAGCTCAGAACTCGCACAGCTCGAACAGACATTGGAAAGCATCATGCCTGATGTTTTAGCAATTCTGCTAATTTTCCTTGTTCTACACTGGAACTTTGTTTATCGAAGTCAAAAGAGTGAAAGGCAAAGTTGACTTCAACAAGATTTGAACTCAGAGCACAGAAAAGGCTGGAACAAATGCCAACACATTTAATCTAACAAAACAACTATGTTGAGGGATAAGACAGCAAATAAGGGTACAAGACATAAAACATATATTAAGAAGAGAAATATGAAAGCTGGCAGGGCATGAGATGTAGCATGAACATGACAGAATGGAGAGGAAACAAAAGGTGGGTAGGGGATTACAAAGACAAAGATGACGTAGGACAAAATAGTGAGAAGAGGTGAGGTTGATAAATGTGTGGACATTACATGGATGAGAGAGGCACAGGTAAAGCTAGCACAGTTGAAGAAGGCAGAGGAAAGAAATAGGTGAAGTTGATAAGTTTGTGGACATTACATACATGAGAGTGGGACACAACATTAGAACCCATCTAATACATGCAAGCATGGAAAATAAATATTAAATAGTGATGATGACATTTTATGCATGCGCATATACACACACATCTCTAACCCTTGCTAGGAAGGAAAACTGACATTAAACGATCACACACACATATACATACACACAAAAGGCTTCAGCATAACAGGTTCTGTTTACTGAATTTCACTAACAAGACATTGGTTTCAGTCTGAGGCTATAGTGGGAAACACTTGATCCTGACCCTGGTGCCACACAGTGGTGCAGGAGGGGGGGAGGACACGACACCATGTGGTTGTAAAGCTAACTTAACTTCTTAGCCACACTGCCAATATAAGGAGACAAACCAAGATGACTACACTACAAACAGCAATAAACCATTTCATGTAATGAAGAATTAAATTATTCATGATAAAACCTCAGATTGTTGTGGGTGTTTTTTTTTAATACTTTCTCACACACAAAAAAAAATAATAAATGATGATAATAATTAACAGAATTATATTTTTTGTTTACAAATAGACGTAACATCTAGAAGACTTTATCAGCTGTGCAGTTCTTGTTTTCTCCATAATTCTAGAAGATATAGCCGAAGTTATAATGAATTTGTTAATTATTCATAGTCTCTCATATTTTCTTTATGGCCAAAAATTAATTGAGAGTATACACACACCCACCCACACATACATATATATTATACACATACATATTTTATATACATATATATATATATAACGGCGATGAATTAGTTTTGCGAGGTTTTTTATATGAAATCATGTGTCGAAACAAATATTGATAAACTATATATATGTGTTTGTGTCTATATTGTATCTGTATTATTTTTGACCGTTGGTCAGTCAATGGCAACATTGAGGACCGAATAAATTAGATTACCGATATAAAAGACACAGAAGCGAAAACCAACCAAACAGTGAGTGTGTTCTGTTATTAATTCTGGCAATATTACACAAATATGACCCTCCCCAAGTATAACAATATATATATATATATATAATCATTAGCCTCGCTTTTACGTCGACTTTTCCATACTGGCAAGGGTTTGACAGGACATTTTGGGGCAATATTTTACAGCTGGATACCCTTCCTGACACAAACCCCTTTAGTCACTTCTTGTAACACACATGGATATGGAGTACCCATTCTAAACAAGATATACACAAATATAGACACAGCTATGGATATGTGGTTCTGAAGCTCACTTCCCAGCCACAGGATTTAGACGGGTTGGTAACTAAAGGGTTAATAAAAATAGATGCAGTTCTATAATGTTGCAGTATTAGGAGGTTTGGATTTGAACTCAAAGTGAGCAGAGAACTGAAACAAACACAACAGAACATTTAATCCTACGCTCTAGCAATTATTCTTAATTAGTCTCCTCAATAACCACTACTGCTGCCATGACCAACCAGTTTCATTCATTTTATTCTAATATTAGCTACAAGCTAAATAGTAACAGCCACCTTTATCCCCTTATTTCAACCACACCACCACTCAGCCATAACTCACATTATTAGAGAATGTAATTCACATAAAAGTCAACTACAGGCATTCAAAAGTTGATAATCTTTTTAACCCTTTTGTTATTATATTTCTAATGAAAAACACTGACTGTGATTTTCAAATAAATTTGAAAATAATAAAGTATTTGGAGACATTTAGTGAAATAACAAGCTTTCTCATGATTCAGCTGGTGTTTGGAAGATAACTTAACAAAGGTTCTATGAAATTATGGCGGAGGGTTTTCAGATAAATATAAACACTTTAAAATAAACAGTTCTTTATTTAAAAACAGGAGAGGGTCAGGTGGTTTGGTACCAAAAGGGTTAAATATATTTAAAATTGAATATGAAACAGAAAAAAAATAAAACAAAAATAAAATAATAGTATTCTCGTCAAACCAATAACAGTGGAGAATATCTGTCATCCTAGACCCTCACCCAAACAACCTCCCTACTTAGTTCAATCAGAGTGAAGATGGTCATCTGCAGGAACGAGTACCACAAAGTTGACTCTCCCAAACCACCTCCTTACTCTGTTCTATTGGGATGGATGTGGTGGTTACCTCCAAAATCAAGCCCTAACATAATGGACTTTCAGCGAATTTTCATTGACATCCTCTAGCATAATTCATTCACCAATTTGTCCACCAAGACCACAAAATATTTGCATGACACACTGTGATTTGCTTTGATTATATTCATGGAATGAAATTTTTCAGTAATTACACTAACTAAATCAAAAAGAAAATCAACAAATATTTTAAAATAGAGATAATATTTCATGTGTATATGAACACAAAAAGCTTGATAACATCTTGAGAAGAAAGACCAATATCATCACCACCATCATCAGCAGCAGCAGTCAGTCAATAGACCCCAATAATGAGAATAGTCGCTTGGGTGAGGGGCAGAAGGTGGGGGGAGATGTAAGAATTCTATTTCACCTCACATCTGATCTGTACTGATCAATTTTGATAAGTTATGCTGCTACCTCACGCAATATTTGCCAGGAATGAAATTTGAAAAACAAACAAACAAATAAATACATAAATAAATAAAAGACAAAGAAACAAAAACAAAACAAAGAAACAAAGAATAACCAGAAAATTTGATCACATGGAAATTCTGTTAATTTTCAGTTATTTAGAGAAATACTAGTTATATATTGATCCAAGGAATGATAGCAGCAGCAGCAACAGTAGTGTGATTGAGATCAAATGTGAAACATATTGGAACTGAAAACCATTACACTAACCAACCTTTGCCTCTCAGAAACGTTATTATAAACTACATCATCAACATTACCATCAACTACATGAATCACCAACAACATCAACCCCATCACCAGCAAATCAGGATCATCATCATCGTCATCATCACTACCTTTGCATTCGGGTTTCAAATCCTGCAGTGGCCTACTTGGATGGTTGACTCAAACCAGTTATGGTTTTCTGAATGGCTTGCCTAATTTCGAAATTAGCCTTGAATTTTTTTAGTTGTTTCCCACCTTACGATGAGCCACATCCAACATAGCCCACTGCTTATAAAATGTTGCCTGACTTAAACCATCACCTCGTTTAACACCACCACCTGGCCCATAGGTGCCTTTAGCAGAGACCACTCTGTTGTAAGTACTCAATTTAGATATCTAGTTTTAAAATATTCCCTTCCCTCCTCGCCCCACAAATCCTAGAGGCCCTAAAATGAGTCATGGGTACTGCCCTTCCCTCCTTGACTAATGAGTAAAACAGAATAAATTTAGACATAACTTCAAAGGGTCTCTCTCTCAAAACAAAAAAAAATAGATTGTATGATGCCAGCATATGAAATGTGATGTTGCATGGTAGTGACAGAATTGCAGAGAATACAGAGGATATGCAGAGGCTTGGAGAGAAATAAATGGAATACGCTCCAATGGCAGTGCAATATTGGTGTGCATGAATGACATAGCTCAGATGTGTTCGAGAGAAGAAAAAAAACTAGACATAAGAGGAATTAGATGTGATGTGCAAGAGAGAAGATTATGCTGGTATGGGGATGGGATGCGCAGAAATGATGATCATTATGTGAAATAAGTGTCAAGAGTTCTCAGTGGAAGGAAGCTGCAGAAGAAAACCAAGAAAAAAAACTGGTCAGATATAGTGGAAGCTGACTTTAGAAAGCTAAACCTCACAGAGGTTATGACGAAGGAACACAAATAGAAGGAAGCTATGCTGGAGAAGACTGCCATCCAACCCATGCAGGGATAGAAAAACAGATGTAAAAATGACAATATTTCGAAAACCTCTTATATCATTTCCTACTTTCAAATATTTTTCATACAGTTATCTAAATAACAAAAAAATAAATAATAAAATAAAATAAAATAAAATAAAATAAAATAGAATTTCTCCTTGTCAATACTTTATATTTCATTATCTGTAAAATGAGAAATAGCAACAGAAGAGTGAAAAATGAAAAGGTAACCAACTAAAGGTGACATTTCATTTAAGCAAACATACTCAATCATCTCTCTGAAACCAAACAGTTCTTCTAAAAGAAACAGGTAAATAATTATCCTTCATATAGCTAGGAGAGTATCTTGGATAAAAAATAAAAAAAAACATGAAATGATAGTGTGTTGAAGTGACATCATATTGGCAACAGAATATACAAGTAAAAACTACTGAAATAGAAGTCTTCAACTTTGATGTAAACACCAAATGCAGCATCCCGTTATTACCACCACCACCATCATCATCATCAATAACATTACCATCACCATCATTACCAATAATATCCTCATCATCATTCACAACAATACCCTCACCACCATCATTATCAACAGTATTGTCATCATCACAATCATTATCAATAATATTACCACCATCATCATCAACAATATCATCATCACCATCATCAACAATATTATCATCTTTCTCTTCCTTATTAACATCATCAATATTGTCACTGACACTGTCATCATCACCATTAATAACATCATTATCATCAGCAATATCAACAACATCAATTTAATGTATTTTCATGCGGATATTCAAAGATACTCACTAGAGATTGAGGAGGAGTCTAGCAGTGGTCAGATTGGTATGAATTGAATCAGATAAAATATGTGGAGTATGTTTAGTGAACCATGAGGGAACACACAATCTAACATTAATTCTTTCGTGACTGCATTTCTAATGAAATACACTCTTATTTCAATTAATTAATGAAAATATTTTCCTTAAATTATTAATTATTTCATTATTAAGATAGTAATTATGTTAGAATTTTAATTTAAATGGGAAACCTTTAAAATGGGTGGTTTTATTTCATAGAACCAGAGCCAGTTTTGGCCTGGTGGGTAACAAAGGGGTTAACCTTTTTGAAACTGGCTGCCTGTTTTATTTTAACTCTTAATGTCCTGTACTACATGAAGCTGATACAAAACAGCACCATGCATCAAATTAAAAATTGAAGTCTTTGGTCAAATACTGCAATTTTTCACAATGATCTGTCCTTAGATATTTTCTGCTAAATCATTTCAAGACATTAAGTGTTAAATTATTCCTAACCTTATATCAGTTATATAAAAACCAGTTACTATATTTCTGAGGAAAGACACTGTCTAATGAATTTCAAATCGTTTAAAAAATAATTGAGAATTTGGAGAGGAACATAAAATAGCAAAGATTTTTATAAAAAAAATATGATGGAAGCTTTGTAGATAAATATAAATACTTTAAACTAAACAGATTTGTATCATCAAACAAAAGCCGGTTTCAGGCAGTTTGAAATCAAAAAGGTTATATTTCAAACGTTAATCTAATAATGTAAAAGTTAGTTATTTTACTAAATCCTGTCAAATCTTTGAAAATTAATTGAAACCCAAGCTAAAATGGCTAAGAGTCAAAAACTTCTTTAACAGAACTTTAATAAAATGTTGATTTTCCACCTCTTCATATCAAACCAACTCTAAAATACTCCACCTATTATATGTCATATTCAAATTTACCAATCTGTACACTATTTCTAATTAGAGGTGACAATTTTCTAAACTTTAAAGTATTTCTCCTTTCCAATATACTGTACAGCAATATGGGTTCCAAAGATCCAATCCTACTGGTGTCTATTTCTTCTATTATTATAAACACCAAAGATCCCTTAGCAAAAGAAAAATGAAACTTTTATTGTGATTTAGCATAGATGTCTTCCTCACAAACATGGACTAACATATTAATCATTTGATAAGGACAATTTTCTCAGACTTCCCCCTATGTATTTTATTATATATAGCTGAAAAACTATACTGTGACTGGAGTCATGCTTAAACAGTTAAGCCACTGAAATAGCTTCAGACAAAATAAAATAACATATCACTCACCACCCCATGTACTGAGTTTTGTTTCACCTGTTTGCTCAGCCAAACCTAGACACACAGACACACAAGAAACTTTTACCATCTTTCAGCTAAATAGCTCTCTCATTTGTCAACCACTTTCAAATAATTTCAAAACCATTTTCTCCTTTACATCAATCAGCCTCTCAATCAGTTGTAGTCACTAACTTCAGTAAGGAAGACATGAAAATATTATTTGCCAAGTTTCTCTTTCCTACCAACACAAAGTAGTGTTTATTCACAAATTTAACAACCAGTTATTACAATTTAAACACAGCACCATCAGACATAAATAGTAAAACAAGACATCCACAACACTCAAACACACACAGAACCATCAGACATAGACAGAACCATCAAGCATACACAGAACGTTAGACACACACAGCACTATCAGATACACAACACAACCAGACATACACAGCACTCTATAGTTATTACCCTCACATACACCAAATTTATATACATACATATATATATAAATGTAATCTGAGTTTTTCGAATATTAGCCAGTCTGCTAATATGCAAATCAGGTCAATCAGTTACTGTGTATTTTTGAAAATAGCATATATTTTCACTAGCTTTGACAGTTTGGCAGGTGAACAGTGAGCTGTACTGATGAAGGGTGATACCCAGAAACATTAGTGTCTGCAGTTCTGTTCGCATGCCAACATAAGAGCAAGAATGAAGTGTTCATTCTACTGACATGGCTATAAAATTGAGGCTTGTTTGCATAATTGCAAACGAATCGAATGTTGTTATTAATATTCGAAAAACTCAGATTACATTTATTGTATTCAGCCATTTAGAGCGAAATTTTCTTTTTTTTGTATATATGTATATGTATATGTGTATATATATATATATATATATATATATAAGAAAAAAACAAGGAAGTTTCGTTTACATGTATAAGATATTTATTGTGTAAATGCGCATAACAGGTCGATACACAATACATATCTTATACATATAAACAAAACTTCCTTGTTTTTTTTCTAATATATACACTCTGCCAGTGCATAGAGTGCTTGCTTTGGTACAAACACCAGTAATTTACTGAATCACATACACTATATATATATATATATATGTATATATATATATCAGTCGAGCATTCAATGCCAATGTGGTATTTTACATTTGGTATTGCACTGTAGTCAGTATCCTTAAGAAGCAGTGTTAATAATAATAATAAAACATTATTATTATTATTATTACATATATCTATGCATACATACTGAGTCAGGTAACAGAAACCTTAAGGACATCCTTAAGTGTGGATATGACAACAATCTACATCAACAGCAACATCATATATCAAGGAAAGTCTTGTATTATACAATCTCTCTTGTGATTCTCCAGTATAACTCTATTGGATCTTATTGTCATATGTAATCTCAGCTGGAAATACCATATATATAACATATATACACAACAGATTCATTATACTTTCACCCTTGGATGGATCATCAGAAGTTGGGATCAATTTAATCAACTTATTATTTTTATTATCATTACTATTATTATTATTATTATTTTTTTACGGGGTTGATAAAATAAAGTACCAGTAACGCACTGCAGTGAATTTAATATACTTTCCCCTTCTCTGCAAATTGCTGGCCTTGTGCCAAATGTAGAAACAATTATTATTATAACAGTCAACTAACAGAATCATTAGAGCATTGGAAAACATGCTTTAATGTATTTGTTCTAGTTCTTTAAATTCCGAGACCTAATCTCATAGAGATCAACTTTGCTATTCATCATTTTAGGATCAATAGAATAAAATACCAGTCAACTACTGAGAGGGGGGGGGGGGGTCTATATAGTCAACTTTCCTTTGCCTTCAAATTACTGGCTTTTTGCCTAAATTAGGAACCAATATTATTACCAGCATTATTACTATACCCCCTCACCTAGCCACACCATATATAATTCTACCCAAATGAGCTTCTGAAATGGGGTGACTGGTTGAAAATCTGCCAGTGGAGAATATGTTGGATGGCTGAATGCCAGACGGGTAGGTAGGTAGGTAGGTAGATTAGAAGAGTAAGAGAGTGAGAGAGGTGGGGGAAGATGGCTATGCTATATCATTCTGTGGTGAATGGATGATGCTCCAAGTGATTTTTCATTGATGAAACCAGTAAATGGATCAGTAATAGAGAAGTTGGGGTGAGGAGGAAAGAGAGATATTTGCTAGCTATGAAACAAGAGCTGGAAAGTTGCCATAAAATGCAAGTCTGTAGTGTTTTAGTCTCTGTCTCTCTAGTACTTCACTGATGATGCTCACAGTAATATTAAAAAAAAGAAAAAGGTAGGCTTTCACCAAGGAGATTAATGTAGACATACAGATATACAGGCATAACATTTGTTGTTGATATACACGGACAGAGAATGACAGAGATGTTTGTTCAGTTTCACCAAACATAGATATTAAATATGTTAACTACGATATTCACTACCCTATCCCCCACCTTCTCTCTCTCTTTCATCATGTGTTAGTATTCAAGCTAATTCTTTCTGTATCTCTTTAACACCTGTAAGACAAAATAACTACCACTATAGACATTTGTGTGTGGATGTATGTTCTTTGCAGCTTGCATATGAATTCAATTGTTCTTCCTATACACATCTCTATACATTCTCATTCTCTCTAAGATATATCCTATCAACAGCAACACACACACACACACATATATATATATATATATATATATATATATATATATATATACACAAACATACATTCTGTATTGAAAAATGAACATAAAATGATATCGAAGTAGCAAATACTTGTCTGGCAAATGACTTGATCTGAGACCTTATGTTGAAATTAAAGCAATTAAAGAGTCATTTTAGCAATTGGAAAACCCACAAAAATTTAACATCATTTTACATTGACAGGAAATAAATGATAAATGTAACATGAAGTTAACAGTTTTGTTTTTGTGTGTTTCTGAAAGGTTAACATGATTCTTTATCGGCGTAATTGCTATACATACATCATCATCATCATTGTTTCATATCTATTTCCCATGCTTGCAAGAGTTAGACAGGTCAAGTAACCACGTCTTGTTCATTTTCAATAGAGTTTTCTAACACTAACCACATTAAAGCATGTATTGGGAGCTTTTTCTAAGCACCAGCACTACCACTTTACAGAGTGGACTGGATGCTTTTTGTCATGGCACAAGTACGACCACCTTACAGAGTGGTTGTGCTGGTGGCACAAAAAAACAAAACAAAACAAAGCAAAGCACACACTCCATCCTGTAAGGTGGTCCTGCTAGTGATACTAAAAAAAAGCACCCAGTCCAACCTGTAAGGTGGTCATGCTGGTGACATGGCAAAAAGCGTCCAGTCCACCTTGTAAAGTGGTCGTATGATGACATGATGTAAAAGCACCAAGTCTACTCTATTAGTTAAATAACAAAAGAAGAAAACAATAATAAAACCATGTAATAAAGTGTACTGACCTTTGGTAGTTGAATATTTATTTAATGTGTTGGCGGCCCCAACAGATTGGTAATCGGCCAGCTTTTTACCAATATTGATAGGGAGAGTGGAGTATTTCGATGAGGTTTCATCTTCCTGCAAGATAGGCACAGTTGATCTCATTAGTGGATATCATCATCATCATTATTACCATCATAACTACCAACACCACCACCACTACTACCATGATCATGACCATCATAACTACCATCCTCATCATGATCATCATTACTACCATCACAGCCACCATTGTGCTCATGACCATTGCTGCCATCATTATCCTCATTACCACTATCACTACCATCAACACAACAACCACCTTTGTCATCACCACCATCATTAACACACAACCACAACTATTACCATCAACATCCTCTTCAACACCAGCACCACAACTACCACATCACCATCACCACCAACACCACCCTCACAATTACCACAACCATTACTATACACCATTATCGCTAACAACATCATCATCACTATCCTGTGTTTCAATTTATTAAGATTCTAATTGAAATAATTTTTTTTTTCATTTTTAAATTAATTATCTTAAATACCTAATGTTCAAAATAAAAATCCAAAGAACATTCTCTTTAAAATGCATCAAAAAAAGCTAAAGGCCTTTTTTTTTAAATCCTTATTTAAACAATAAATACTTTGGTCTCCTGACAACACAACAATATGTGTCTCACTCTCTATGAAATGAACAGTAAAATTGAATACATGCCATCATTATCAAAATCAAACTCAATAACAAAATACACATGATCATGTGATTTCCACAATGCTGACTTTACAGCAGGTGCAGTTATACAACCTAGAATTAATAAAGGTCAAAGGTCATATTAGAATTTGATTTTTTTGTTTAGAATACATGAAATTTTTCCATGCATTTCCTTTTCCAGCAATTATAATATATCTGACTGAATATTCCTTTTCCATACAGCATAATATTCCTTTCTCTCTCTCTAAATGATTGACAAGATCCCAGGCCTTATTCGCTTACTGAGTGGGGTGGAACTCATCAAATCATGCCAAGAAAACAATATTTCCATTCGTTTTATTATATACTGGTCGCAACTTCTGGTAGAAAGAGCAATGCGAAATAAAGTGTCTTGCTCAATGACATAACGCATCAGCTGGTCCGGGAATCAAACTCAAACTTCACTATTGCAAATCCATTTCTCTAGCCACTAAGCCATGCACCTTCACAACATAATATTATATTATAGAAAGGTCAGTGAATATTATACATAAGATTTCCTCATCTATAATTAGGAGTGTGCAATATTGTAATTGTGCCACAACAAAAAACGCACCCAATTCACTCTGTAAAGAAGTCATTCTGGTGTCACAACAAAGAAGCACCCAATTCACCCTCTAAAATGGTCATTCTGGTGCCATAACAAAAAAGCACCCAGTTCACCTTGTAAAGTGGTTATCCTAGTGCCACAACAAAAAAACACCCAGTTCACTCTGTAATGAGGTCATACTGGTGCCACAATAAAAAGCACCTAGTCCAACATGTAATGTGGTGGTAGTGCCACGAAAAAGGGTCTTAGTACATGCTGTAATGTGCTTGGCATTAAGAAGGACATCTCGCTGTAAAACACCAAGCCAGAAACAGACCATATGAGCAAAATGTGGTCACCTTTTTCCCATGCATTATAATACTATAGACGAGTTAGTACATATATATACAATCTTAGATAGAAATAATTCAATAATTCTAAATTTTAGGAAATCCCTCTAAATTCTTCATTAAATATTTCAAATACAGTGTATATTATTAGAAAAATGAGTGATGCAAGGGTTAAACCCTAGACATATTTTTACTCACAGCCCCATAAATCCAAGTAACAGAATAAGCTGCCTATCCCCACCCATGCCATTGTGCCTGCAGCAAATTATTTTTAAAAATTCACTAATAAACACCCTGAGTAAATAAAAACTTTTTAAATGTTTCAACTTTATCAACATTTTTATATAATTGCCAGCAATAAATATGGAATGGGTGATGTTTAAGAGGCTGTAAAATAATGTTGTACACTTGAGAATATAAAATCAAATTTTTAATAAATTATGAAATTTTTACTAAAATGAAAAACAAACAAGATATCAATATTAAGATATAAATATATATATACACACACACACACATATATATAGAGAGAGAGACGTTAAACGATGATGATGGTATCATTTTATATATATATATATAACTGATGAAGGACTAATTTTATTCATATATATATATGATGATGATGATATTAACCCAACAGATATAAATATATACAGCAAACAACAAATTAAAACCTTAATGGCAAAAATAAACTTAACTAAATATTTACTTCACATAGATACCAAATACATTAGCCATGAGGTATGGTTAAAAGCAATCTATACCCAAAGTGCAATTCTCTAAGACTCGTGTCATCTATCCTGTTTTTTTTGTTTTTTTTCTTTGTTCAGTTATTACACGTTTTCTTTTCCCTGACTACCAGGCCAATGATGTGTTTTCACAATTAGAAACACTGCAAGGCAGGGAAAAAGAAAAATTATATATCTTGTATTTAAAAAAAAATCTATTCCTGTCCTATTCCTACCCAATGTTTGTGTTGATCCTGAAAACTTGGTGATATTTCTGATATAACATTCATATACTATGTGATTACATAAATATTTTCCTCTTCAATTATATTTTCACTACTAGTGAAGCAACAGAGTTGTTACAGCATCAGATTTAAAAATAGAAAAAAAAATGCTTCCTGGAAATTGTTCTGGCTTCTTGCACTCTGGGTTGGAACCCCACCAAGGTCCAACTTTGCCTAACATCCTTTCAGAGTCGATAGATAAAATATCACTTCAGGATGGAGAATTAACGGGATTGTTAGAACATCAGGCATAAGGCCTTACGATGGAATTTTCAGACTTTTGCATTCTGTGTTTGCCTGCAAAATTACTGGTGCCGAGCTGTATCTGCCTTTGATTTTCCCTTGGATAACATCGATGGCATGGGGAGAGATGAATCACATGTATATGAGTGACTGAACACCTTGCCAATGCTTATGCCTCAGAAAAGGAACTTAACAGTATACTGGATATATTCTATTGTGGAACCAACACTACCACTTTATAGAGTGTACTGGATGCATTTTACAATGACATCAACACTACAACTTTATAGTAAAACCATGCCAAAACGTATAAAAAGGAAAATTACAAGGGGGAGACCCTCCCTCAACCCTGAACACATCCTACCTCCCAGCAATTAGATAGAAATAACAATACTTACAGTGAGGGGGTAATCATCAAGACTAATTGAATCAGTATCATCTCCAAGAGCCAAGGATACTTCACTGATGTTCTTCAAAGTTGAATCAATTTCCTTCAAATGAGCAACACAAAACAATTTGTAAATTACATAATCAATAACAATACTATTAACAATCAATATTAATAATGGTTTCTGATTTAGGCACATGGACAAATATAATAATGATTTCTTTATTAACCACAAGGGTCCATATTAAAGAAAATATTAAGGACAGCACAGGTTGGTACAAAGCAAGTTTCTGCGTGTAAAGAAATATAAACAAAAACAAGGAGAAAAAATTTTAATGAAAGAAAATTTCCCAATAGTGGGGAAATCAATAGACAACAATTTAAATATAAAAATCACTACAGTGTGTAAGTACTTAATCACACAACTATCAAAATAACTATCAACATTGATTTATAATCCTATTTAGCTCCTTGATATCACACACTGTCTATGTTACTTCTCATTCATATCCATTTTTACATTAAAATGATGGTGCTAGTGATGATGATGAGGAGGAGGGTTAATGACAATAATCACAACAATGATAGTTGTAGCAGTGATGATGGTGCTGGTAGTGTCGATGATCATCACAATGATGCTGCTGCTGTTTGTGGTTGTGTATCAAGACTTTCCTGATTATTTAATATGAAACAGTTCTACTATGTAAAATAAAGATGCCTATAGTCTACTAACGTATTGAGTAACTTAGAGAGAAACAGACACATGTATACAGAAACAGACACACACATATGTACACACACACTGGGGGACACAAACAGATACATTTATACAGGAACACAGACAGAAACAAAGACACACACACACACACACACACAGTGAAAAACACACAAACATTGAAGAACAAAGTAGATAGCCAAAATCCTATTTACATTTAAATTCAGGGCACTGGCCAGCCGACGTCCAGAGAAACCATTGCCACGGCCCAAAGTGCCAACAGATGATCCTGAGCCTTCCCTTGCAAAAGGACTCAAACCATTTGCTACACTTGACAGAGTTCTTTTCAGCTGAGCTGGTGTTTTGCTAAATGAAAATGCTCGACCAACTCTTTTCCCGATTCTGCAAATAGAAATTAGATAAAATTATGTAAATATATAAATATATTCCATTTTACTAATGAGTAGTGAAAAAAAATAAAAGAATGATATGCAATATTCTTTAAAGAAAGAAAGGAGATTTAAATATTTTATTTCCTCTTATACAAGTTACATAACTTTTGAAATTTCCATTAAAATATCAGAACAAAATGTGCTACACTGCAGTTTATATGTTATAAATGTGTTTCTTAGTTTATAGGTTTTGTTAGCCTCCACAACTATCTCCAGATCATCTCTCTCTTTCTCCCTATCTTTGAGTATGTCCCTCTCTCTCCTTCCATATTTTTGCCTGTTCTTCCTTATATCTCTCTTCCAGTGTTTCCCCCCTCTCTCTCTTTCTCTGTGTCTTATATCTCTCCCTGTGTTTCCTCCTCCTCTCTCTCTCTCTCTTTCTTTCTCCGTCTCTTCTGTATCTTCCATGTGTCTCTCCCTGTATCTCCCCTCTCTCTGTATGTCTCCACCACTCTCCCTGTCGCCCCCTTTCTTTTTCTGTGTCTTTCATCTCTCTCCCTCTCTTATGTTACCAACAGTAAACCAACCATGAACAGAACAGTAGAGAGAGATAGAGATGCCAATTTGCAGGTTAAGTAGCCTGAAACCAGTCAAATGATATGCAAATTATATAATAATGCAACATAATGCCTTTGCTACTGTATCAACTGCTGGCATTTCAATCAGTCAGTCACTGTGACTACTTCACATTTTAAAGCATAAATACATTTTAAATTGATATAAATTTTCAGCTTTTCAAACAGTTTAAATGGTCGTTTCTACACAGAACCAGTCTTTCATAAAACTGCAGTCATCTATATATATATATATACATTGATGAGGTTATAGTGAATATTTGCCATAAACCCGTTTGCTCACAATTACGCATTCAATGAGATATAGTTTGAACGTGTGTTGAACAACTCTGTTTCAGAGTGCTAACCAAGTATATTAGTCATAATGTGGCATTTGCACTTATAAGTCTGGACCCAGGGTTTCTGCTAATACAGAAAGCTTCGATAAGTAGAATTTGCAACATATATACATATATATATATATATATAAAAGGGTATGGATATTCCAACAGGCACTAGGTACCTATAGAAATATGCAAGGTGTTTATAATATTTGTGGTTCGATGGTACTAATTTGAGATACCAGAACAATAAAAATGAGCGGAGCAAGCAATTTTCAAACAATTCTTTAAATAAATAAAAAAAACGATTTAAATAATCACCTGTTCTGTTGCTGTTACCGACGGTTTCACCAATCCAAAGATTGGAAACCCAGAGAATTTCCAATGAAAAGAATTAGATCTTCAGACAGCTTATTTCCATACTATAAGGTTGCTAATCTCACAGTAAGTCAATATTTCGCTTCCTGACTAACGTATGCAGTCAGGCCATTTTCCAGCCGGTAACAGCAACAGAACAGGTGATTATTTAAATCGTTTTTTAATTTATTTAAAGAATTGTTAAAAAATTGCTTGCTCTGCTCATTTATATATATATATATATTTATATATATATATATATATATTAAAGCTGTACGTAGATATCTCCCATCATTAATGAACCAAGACCCTGATGAATTTTTTATTATAGAGACAGGTCAGATCGATACAGATCAAAACTTCAGCTGATCAATAGTGAAACGTGCATCACACCTGAATAAATTTAATGATGATAGTCTCACACATCGATCCTACTTATTTTTAATATTTGTTTCTACTTTTGGCACAAGGCCAGCAATTACCCAGTATATTACTGGCACTTTATTTTATTGACCGCGTAAGGATGAAAGGCAAAGTTAACCTCGACGGGATTTGAACTCAGACAGTAAAGGGACGTAACTATGCTGAAAAGCATGGCGTCTGAGCCTCTACCGATACTGCCAATTCACCGCACTTATTTTTAATATTACACTCTGCATATGAGGGAAACCAACCATAGTTTAACACCAAATGTGTAACACCATATACAGACCCACCTACGCATCAAGTGCTCAAGTTGGTGAACCAACAGTAACATAAAGCTATATATAAACGTGTGTGTGTGTGTGTGTGTGTGTGTATACATATGTATATATATATATATATATATATATATATATATATATATGCAAAAAGAAATAACAAAGCCAACGAAACAGTACATTGAAGAAATATATTAGTTTAACGCTTGAAATAACAGGAAAAGTCTTCATGTTTCGTACACTTGCCCTTCATCAAAAGAGAGAGTTAGGAAAAGAAATTAAACTAGAAAGATAAAGAGAAGAGGAAGGAACGGCAGAAAAAAAGAGAAAAAAAAAGGGGGGGAGGACATGTGTATTCAGTCATTTATCATCATCATTTCATTTTACGTCTGCTTTTTCCCTGCTTGCAAGGGTGGGACGGGAACTGATTTTGGCTTGGTTTCTACAGCTGGATGCCCTTCCTAACACCAACCTCATTTACAGTGAGTGCTGGGTGTTTTTTTTTGCCGTGGCACCTCCACTACCACTTTACAGTGGAATGATAGGGACTCTCATTTCTACAGCTGAGTAAACTGGAGCAATGTGAAATAAAGTGTCTTGCTCAAGGAAACAACACATCACCCGGTCTGAGAATTGAACTCACAACCTCTCGATTGCCAGCCCAATGCTCTAACCACTAAGCCATGTGCCTTATATATATATATTCACACACACATACATACATATGGAATACTCAACCATGAATAATATAATACAAGATGGACTTTAGCAGTAATTCACACGTTCAACCTTGTTACATATTGTATCATGTGCTGTTTCCATAGGAAAATTACATTAAGGGTACATGCATCTGTGGAATACTCAGCCATGTATATTTACAATACAAGACAGACTGTAGCTATACCACCTAACTTTATAGTAAGGTAAGTGTAAAACAATAAAACCTGATAAAACTATTGATATTCACACATTGGCAAACAGTAACAAAGAATTTAAACAATGAAATATATTTTATGCCTCGAGCAAGTTGAGAAATCTAATATATCAGACAGAACAGAAATGTAAGGTGAAGTTGATGCTGTTTAACACCAAATCTGCTCTCTAATTACCCTATATATACTCGTATATAAGCAGCGAATTGTGTAACAATAAAAAATAAAAAAAATGATGGGGATGGGAGTGTTTATATTCGAGGTCAATATTTTGCTGATTGTTACTTTCGACATATTACTCAGGTTTCCTTTTCAACATGTAAAAAGAGGAGGAGGAGGAGGAAGAAGATGAAGAAGATTGAAGGAAGGAAATATTGAGGAAGATTAAAATGAAGAAATTAATTCAATAACATCATCATCATCATACCTAGACGCTCTGCTTCGTGTCAAATCCCTTGTGTCAATATTTAGTGTCTGGCCATCAACAGTGATGAAAAATTTCTCCTGGAAACACAACAAATAATTATTTATCACATTGGTGGTACAACGCCATAAGTTTGTAGAAGACGGTAGAGGGCAGGTAGTGGTACAGTTGGCAGCTGCTCTGCACCAGCGCTACCATTAAAATCAATTAGGCAGTCACCCATGAAGCAGACATCAGACAGGCACAGACCTCAGTGAGATACATCCCTTGAGGAGGGTCAGCTCTCCATGAGGCACAGACCTTAGAAAGGTGCCCCTTGGAGAGGTGCAGACCTCAGGGAGGCACAAACCACGGGGAGGTGCAGACCTCAGAGAGGTGCATTACTGAACCTTAAAGGATCATAGCTTTATGCAAAGTTGTAGAATTAAATAAAAGATATAGAATTTTATTGTGATCAATAACTAAATCACTAAATAATTTTCAGTGTAGTAAGTAGTGATGTGGAAATATCCACACGGTGGAGTGGGTGAGTGTGGACAGTGTAGTGGAAATGCCAGTTTTTTTTATTAGTATAACAGGAGAAAGAAAGTATATAGACCCTACATTGTCTCCAATTTTCAAACACTTTTAGCCTCCAGTCTCACACCACATTTAATTTTAGTGTCGCAGTGCTTCTATCATGGTATATCGCCAATCAGTTTTTTTTCCTTTCATTTATTTTAGTTAACTACTCTTTACTTTTAGTTTATCATGCTCAGTGAATTCAAATCAATGGTTGACAATGTGTTTTGCCTCTGAGAAATACAGAAATACACTTTACTCTGTAGTGTCTAAGTCTACCAAGTTGTCTGAAATAATTGTGAGCAGACAGTCTGGGAAATTGCATCAGTGATAGATCAGCCTCCTGTCCAAGAGATTTATCTCCCACTCACATAACGCTATATAAACTACAATTAATTATTACTAACTCTATACATTTCTGGGATTTACAAACAACTTCACATATAATTCACTTACAATCTATTCTTAATGCAACAGCTATTGCTCTGAAATCACATTTTCAAATTCAGAATACTATATACAGGGTATGGCTGTGTGGCTAAGAAATTTACTTTGCAATCACAGTTCCAGGTCTACTCCTACTGCGTGACAACTTGGACATGTGTCTTCTACTATAGCCTCAGGTTGACCAGCACCTTGTGCGAGAAATTTGGTAGACAAAAACTACGGAAACTCCTCTGTGCATGTGTGTGGTGTGTGTTTGTGGTGTGTGGTGTGTGTTTGTGATGCATGGTGTGTGTGTGTGTGCATACACAGTAACTTAGTAGTTCAATACATAGAGAATAATGAAATGCATACCCAGACGTTAAAAAATAAGTACTGCTTATTTTAAAAAATTTATTTTTATCCAAAAATCGTCCATCATAATTTTATGTAAGAACTGTTGTTAATTTATGCTCCAAAAACTAGCTTAGTAATAAGAAAGTTTGTTATATTACTAAATCCTGCCAAATTCTCTATTTTCAAAATTATTTCAAAATCATTCTTCCATTAGAAATATAGTAATGAAAGGGTTAAAAGGTATTAGGAGTTAAATTAGATAATTTTACTTACGTAATCGGTGCGGCACAAGGTATCAGCAATAGATCGACAAAGAAGCATCTGAAAATCACTCTTTGGAATATCACAGTCTATTTTAAAAGCATACCATTCATCTTTGACACCATTGTTACAGGTGAGTCCAAAGGCATTATGACAAGCTGTGAAACAAAAAATATATCAATTCTAATGTTAATACTTCAAACAAAAAGCTTGTTCCAAACACTATCTTAATAATGAGAAAATTATTTTACTAAATCCCTCTAAATTTTTGTTTAGTTTCAAAATGATTTGAAAATTATAGGTAGTGCCTTTTATAACAAATATGTTAACAGAAGATTTTAAAAGAAATAGAATATACTTGACAATTTAACATTTATTTCAACCTAGTTGAGTGTTACTCATAAGTCCAACACCCTAACTCCTATGCCACATATCTTCATATTATTCTACAGAAGAATAAAAGAATAAAGAGATGAAAGAAGAAATAATTTTGAAATTAAACCAAAAGTGTGTATCTTGAAATAGCCACTTACACTCTGTTTCCTTCATATCCAGCACAGCTTTTATAGAGTTTAATGGTAACAAAGCTAAATGTTTGAATGGTTTCTGTGGAGTTTTAAGGGTGGCAGGACTTTTAGTAACACTGTTCATGAACTTGATACGTTGTTTGCAGATCTTGAAAAAGAAAAAAAATGTGCAATTAACTGAGGGAGGAACCAGGTTTAAGAGCAATATGAGGTGGTGTGCAGGAAAGAAGACAGCATTGGTACAGACATGTAATGCGCACAGATGATTATAATGATTATAATTAATAAAATATATTTTATTAGGTTAACATTATACAGAAAAGGACCAGCAATTGAGAGGGGACATTTTAATTTTATGTAGACAGTGTCCACTGCAGGTTAGTTTTATGTAGTTTTATGAATATTTTACTCATTATATTTTGATATATATAGATAAACAATATTTTTCATTAAATTCCTCTCTCTCTCTCTCTTTCTATAGGGACAAGAGATCACCATCACATATCTCTCTCCCACACACAAAGTGACAGACACTTTACATCACAGAAACACCAACTTTAATATAACAGATAGGAGATCGATACTTACAGAGAGATTATCACTAAAGAGAAAGAGAGATAAATGTTCTCCCCTGCGAATGTCAGGACTAGACAGTAGAATAACATCAACCCTCTTAAGGAAAGTTCGGTGTGAAGAAAGAAGATAAGGCTAAAAGAGAAAACACAAAAAAATATATATAATAAATACAAAATATAATAAAATACAGATAATCAATGAAAAAAATAAAATTCTAAATTTTATTGCCAGGATAAAATACACAATATACTCACTCTGAATAAAAATATACATCCAGCACACTCTGAAAAGTGGTAATGCAGGTGCCATGATAAAACACACTTAGTACACACTGTAAAGTGGTTAGTATTAGGAAGTGCATCCAGCCATACAAACCATACCAAAATGGAACAGATGAGCAAGATGTGGTCCCCCTAACTTATATAGTCTCAGACTGTGCCAACCTGTCCAACCCATGCTAACATGGAAAACAGGAATATGATGATGATGATTCTAAGCACAAGGCCAGCAATATGTGGAGAAGGGGAAATATCAACCCTAGTACCTGACTGGTATTTCATTTTATCAACCTCAGAAGGATGAAAGGTAGAGTTGCCTTCAGCAAGAATTGAACTCAAAATGTAAAGAGTAAGAACAAATATTTCTAAGCATTTGTCCGACACTCTAATGACTGACAATTTATAGATAAGTCTTCATCTTAGAAATTAGAAATCCAGACATAATTAACAACTTGATTAATTAAATAAAAGAAATTAAGTGGTAATTCAAATACTTACAGGACAGCACTCGATATCGTTAAATAAGTCAAACATTTCCACTCTGTTTTCAGTCTTTTTCTTGTCTTCATTGATGTATCTAGGAATGGAAAATAGCCTCTAGATGTAATAATTAGCTGTAAAAATACCACTGCAAACATGGAAGATCAACTGAAGATACAACTAATCATAACACAGCCAAATTGAAATACCATCTTAACAAGAGCAGCAATGAATGAATGAATGAATGACCTTTAAATACAAATACAATGACATTTCAAAACGATTCTTAGATAATTTTCTTATACATTTATATAAAACCAACAGATTCAGAGTATTCTCCAAAACTGATTTGACAATGGCACAATGCAACACCTTTGGAGGGGGGCACAGTCAACTAAAATGTGCTGCAATAAATACTTTAACTGAATAGTTTAACTAATAAATGTTAAATATATACAACATAGTGTGAAATCAACAGAATTGATAAATTTTAATAGACAGTGCTGTGTGGTTGAGAATTTCACTTCACAACCATATGGTTTCAGCTTCTATTCCACTGCTCAGCACCTACGGCAATGGTTTTACTACAATAGCTATAGCTTCAAACTGACCAATGTGATAGGGAGAAACTTTGAGGTAAAGCGGTTGGTGATAGAAAGGGCAAGAGGACTGTTTGGGTGTGTCATAGATAGACATGACAACCTTCCCAGTCTTGGTGAAGTACATAATGAATGATCAACCAATACACTCTTGTAAAGTGGTTGGTGATAGAAAGGGAAACCATCTGCAGTAAATTTGCCAGCCAAAGGATGAGAGGACTCTACGGGCGTACCATAGACATGACAACTTTACCAGGCACACAATAAATGATCACCCAGTGCACTGAGAGGACCCGTCAATATACATTGGCAAGCTTTCTAAAGCTGGATGCCTTTCTTAACACCACCAACCATTTTACAGAGTGTACTGGGTGCTTTTATAAGACTTCTACAGTTTCCATCTATATCTATATAAACATTATTTAAACACACAACTATATATACAATAGTATCTAATCACACAACCATATGTATTAATACTTAAACACACAGCCATATATATATATATATATAGGACAGACTTCTACAGTTTCCATCTATATATATATATATTGAAAGAGAGAGAGAGAGAGAGATCAATATTACTTGACCACACGGCGACATATCAACATTATCTGACAACACAGTGATATATATATATACACACACAAACACATACATAGAGTAACATTACTCATTCACCATGAACATCTCAATAGAGTTGAAACTGAGTTTACAATGGCACCATGCGATACCTCTGGGGCGGCCCAGTCAACTAAAATGTGTACAATGATTCTCCAACTGAATGGTTTCACCAACAAATGTTAAACACAGACAACATGGTGTAAAATCTAAAGAAATGATAGATCTTCCACCCCACCCCTCTCCCATTTAACCCTTAAGGATTTCATAGATTGTCTTGCAACATTTTTCTTCCTCATTCTCTCTTTCACACACACATACAACAACAAACACTCAGAAAGATACAAACAAATGCAAATACACATCCAAACACATACACACACAAAGAGACATATTACACACACACATTCAAAGGTATACACACAAATAGAGACATACATAAAAAACACACAAACAGATACAAACACATGCAAATACATACACGCACACACACACACACACACACATTACACAGACACGCACTCAAAAACACACATAAATACAGAGAAATACATACATACATACCACAATAAACACATACAAATACACACACACACACACACAATACAGACACACATAAATACAGAGACATCCATATACACATACCATGACTAACACATACACAAAGATACAAACACATGCAAATAAATACACACAAACTTATTGTATTGTTACTTTGAACATCAGTAGGGGGACGTGATATTTAAAACAAAGATATTTGCAAACACACACACACCTACATATCTTAGTGCATTGTAACTCCAGTTTTGAGAACAAGACATTTAGAACAAAAACACCCACACATTGACACAAACTATTATATAAACTACAGTGGAACCTCGGTTCATGGACTTAATTCATTCCTGAAGGCTGTTCACCTGAAATGTTCGTAAACTGAAACTATTTTTCCCATATGAAATATTAAGAGAGAAATACAGTGAGAGAGAGACTGTGTGTGAAAGACAGATAGATATCACCATAGCAACTAACTACACAGCAAGTAACACTTTCCTGCAAATACTCCAAGTTTGTTGCCAACCATTGTTGCTGGCTTGCGTGTTCGTTACTCTGTTCGTGAACCAAGACGTTTTATGTTTGGAAAAATTGTTTGTGAACCAATTTGTTCAGGATGAGAGGGATTCGTGAACCTAGGTTCCACTATATTTTATAACATCGCCCCACATGATCAAACCACTCTTTATATTAACTTTATTCTCCTCAGTGCTTCGTAAAAGTCTGAGAAATTAGCTACTTATAAAATGATATATTATATATGCATCCTGGTTTTTTAGATAAAGATTAAAGAGGACAGTTTAGTCTTGCTGGATACAAGGCAACCTCTCCAGTGCCCTTCCATCACCAACTAAACAGTAAATATGTATGTCCATCAAATTTCAGTGAGAAGATATCAGTCAACCTTAGGTTATAGTAGAAGATACTTTCTAAAAGTGTGTTGCCATTGTGGGTTTGAACCAGGAGCAAATATAGTTGTAAAGCAAACTTCTTAACTACACAGCCATATATTCAAAAATGTCTTTTAACTCACGTAAGGACTTCTTTTAATGCTTTAACAGCTTCTTCTAGTTTTTTGTGGTCAGGATTCTTTTTGGGAGTTCGTTTGAGGATTTCTGGAGAAAACAAAACAAAACAAAAAAGAAAAATAAATATTTATATATTATTATTATTATCCTCATGTATACATTCTGAGTTGCACATCCCACCGAGATTAGCTTTGCCTTTCATCCTCACAGGGTCAATTTACTTGACTTTCTCTTCCCGCCAAAAAAATCACTGGCCAACTTTGCTTTTCATCCTTCTAGGGTTAATGAAATAAAGTACCAGTCAAATACTGGGATTATCAAATTTAACCCCCTGAATCCACCCCTGGTTCTACAATACAAAGCTATTTGTTTACAAGTGTTTATACTTATTTTAAAACACTTTCCATAGTAATTTTATTTAATAAAATATTGTTATGTTCCAAACCACCAACTTAAAAATTCTTAATTATTTTCAAAAAAAATTTGAAAATCATCGGCAGTGTCTTTCATTAGAAATATGGTAATGAAAGGGTTAATGATGAAAGTTACCATGGCAATAGACAAACATGGTCTCTGACACACAAACAGCAGAGTGGAAAAAGTGGGTTTGTTTTGACTTTTCTTAAATATCATATTTGTATTAGTTGAACATGTAGCAGGTCAAGTGAATAATAGTGATAATAAACATGATGATGATGATGATAAATATATGATGATGATAAATATGGTGGTGATGGTGGTGGTGAAATGTTCAATGATGCTGCAATATTGAAATTGATTAGATAGCATTATTTTTATGTAGCTTCAGATGTTTAAAAAATGAACAAGACAGAGGGCAAATCAATTATGTGTGTGTGTGTACATATATATATATATACATACATACATATATCCATATATATACACATACATATATATATACACACACACATACATATAACATGCTGTGTATGTAAATATGTATCAATATGTATATATGCATGTATGTGTGTATATCCGTGTGCGAGTGTACATATCTATGTATATGTGTGATAAAAGAAAGTAATATTTTTTAATTATATCAGATTTATATTATCATGTAAGGAACAAAAATAATAACTTCCTAAGACAATATAAAGTCTTGCACTAACAGAATTGTGGTGTCTTGGTGAGAAATATACTGAATATACTGCAACAAGTGAAGAAATATAGATTAAAAAAGTATAGATTCGGCTGTAAGATAGACAGAACTATTGCCAAAATCTTAGTGACAGAAAAACAACAGAGCAAATTAAGACATATCATTGAGAGAATTGAAAAGAAAAATGTGGGCAGCAGCCAAGGAATTACAGAGTTAACTTCCTAAAATGTAGTCATTGATTTGATATAAAAATATATACTCTGCCTACTAAAAATAGTAGTGGCAGAGAAAAGATTTAACCCTTTTTGAAACCATCTCTGATTCTATGATACAAAACTGTTTTCTGTTAAAAGGGTTGCATATATGGGCATTTAACTCAATACACTATATTCTTAAATATATTCAACATCTTAAATATTTTCAAAATTCTACACACATTGTTTTGCAAGACACAAAAAAACTTTACTGGTTGCTTTAAGCAAAGCATGACAAACCATTTTTGAGCAGTGGGCCACATAGGATGTGGTTTATCATAAAGTGGACCGCACTACTAAAACATTCAAGACAATTTTAAATTTAGGCATGCCTTTCACAAATCCAAATGGGACACATGCCGCTCACGAGCCACAGTTTACCCACGACTGCTACAAGCACAGACAGTAAAATATCCGAAAACTGACATGCACACATATACAATGAGCTAATCTTATTGTCTGTATCAACAAAATCCCCTTACAAAACATTGTTCAACATAAAGCTTTAATTGTAAAAACATTTATCCAATGTACTGTACATTGAAATGGAACCCTAAACCATATCGTTGAGAACAGAGCTTCTAAAACCCAGTTATGACAGTGCCTACATGGTTAATTGGTTAGGGAGGGGTGAACTATTTGATGCCATAAACAGACCAACCTAATTTATACTCCACACTACAACACAGTATATTTACATACTTTCTCATTACTGTATTTGAGGCATACTTCTAAAAGTCATTGAAATCGAACACAGTGGAATGGTTGAGGTCAAGAACCCTTCCCAAGGCACAAAATTGTTCCTTCTGGCAAGTTTCCAACTCTGTCTCAATCTTAAGTGGTTGATATTAGTTAAAGGTCAAGACATTTACTTCAATAATTTGTATGACAATATAAACATACACAAACATATATGTGTTTGTATGTATATTATAAATATATATAAATATATATATATATACACACTCGTGTGTATGTATAATACACACTCACACACGTGTATGTATAATATATATAAAGACATGTATATATACATACCCACCTATATGTGTGTGTATGTATATATATATATATAAATATTGTATACAATATACAAATATGTGAAAATATATATATAATATACTTATATATGTAAATATATATTTCTATAAACCTAATATTTGATATATTAAGTGAATTTAAGTTTTTATCAAATATCTTTTTACTGGTTTCAATTGATTACGATAATACTTTAAAATAATAATTTACTTTTAACAAATTGTGTTCTCATATTTTCTGACTTATTAGACATATGGATATTTTTCTATCTGAAGTACCTCCTTTATATATATATATAGTATTAAAAAACCGGGAGGTTATATCCATAGTAAGCAGAGCAGTCAGTTGGTTCTGTTTTCAGCACAGCCATACACAGGTTGATAAGCTGCTAGGTGAAACGTGCGTTCTAGAGTATGGCTTGCTAATTTGTTGTGGAACTAACTATATATATGTATGTATATATGTTTTTTAATATTGCATTTTGAACTTCTTTTTCATATCATCATCATCATCATTTAACATCCATCTTCCACGCTAGCATGGGTTTGGACGGGAATTTTCCCACTTGAGGCAAGAGTGGTTGTCTTGCTCGCATAGGACTGTCTGGCGGGTTTTCTACGGCTGGATGCCCTTCCTAACACCAACCACGTTTTCAGTGTGGACTGGGAGGTTTTTACCGTGTTACCTACACGGCCACATTACAGCGTGGACTGTGTGTTTGTTTGTCGTGACACCTACACGACCTCATTTGTTTCGAACTGGATGTTGTGGTACCAACATAACTTTACATTTAAAGGGGTGGTGTGGATGGGGTGGGGGTAGTGGGACGGGGTGTATTTGTGTTAGAGGTGCCTACTGACTGTAGGTTTCGCTTTGTACTTAGGTAAGGCAGGTCTTCTGTATTACTGTGTAGCGCCAAAGATCTCGATCCAGTGACATTGTCTTGGAGAGGTGTAAGTGTGTGAGGTCGGAATTTATCAAGTCGTCCCAGGTTTTTCTGGGTCTGCTTACTCCGTGGTTACCGTCTATTTTTATTGCCCTGCACTTTTTTATACAGCTGTTGTCTTTCATGCGCATCACATGACCGTACCAACGTAGTTGGAAATGTGGTGATTGTTTTTCTTTTATCAACTGTGTATGTGGAGGCAGGGGAAGAGGTGTACATTTGTTTGGCACAATGTGAAGAGAAGGTATTGCATCTACTGGGGCAAGTGTCTTCTTTTTGACCAATGCCTTGTCAGCAGATTTTGTTGAACAAATAGTACAGGAGACCATTGTGTGTGTGTGTGTGTGTGTTTAATTTGTGTCTGTAAGGACCAGACCAGAAAAATAAGTACTGGGACAAATATAAAACTAAATTGAAGCAGTGCCCCAAAGTGGACATAGTCAAATATGACTAAACCCAGTCTTCTTCTTGTCATATGATATATGCACAATGGATAGAGAGAAAGAGAGGGGGATTGTTGAATCAGTCTCAGGCCTCATTTGTCGTGTCATAGATTGCCTTCAGGCTGCCGAGAAAAGATCTGAGGGGACAATCCTGTACAACATGCAACACTGTCTGCTCAAGGTCTCCAGTCATATGCTGGGCTGTCTTTCATCTTCCATCAATGGAGATAATGGACTGTCCTAATAGTGAAAGAGGTTAATTAACCAAAGTCTCTGGTTAATTCAGAGAGGCCATGTTTTAGCCAGATTATGAGGTTGCATCAAGTGTCTTTTTTAGCATAGGACCTCCACTCCTACCATGTCAGCATTTTTCCTTTCACCACTAAGCAGATAGACATGCAAAGTAGTAGTGGTGGTAGTAGTAGTAGTAGTGTTGGTAGTGACGCGTTTTACTAGTAGTGATACAAGAGACTAACATACTTCAACATTAAATAATATCATGAACTGTGAAAGTTCTAAAAGGGTAGACACAATTAACCAAACTTCAGCAACAGTAACTGTAACTAACTCAATGTCAAAAATAAAAAGACTTCATCATTTGTTTTCAACCATCTAAACCCATGCTCGCGTGGAAGATAGGTGTTAAGTGATGATGATGATTGTAACGGTGGTGACAAAGATATATTACATCATCATCATCTTTGTTTAATGTCCATCTTCCACGCTAGCACGGGTTAGATGGGAGTTGTCCCACTTGAGGCAAGGCTGGTCGGGTGACTGTGTCTCGCTCATAAAGACTATCTGGCAGGTTTTCTATGGCTGGATGCCCTTCCTAACACCAACCACATTTACACTGTAAATGTGGATGATGATGATGATGATGATGATTTGGTTAAGAGGTGTCTACTGACTGTAGCTTTCACTTTGTACACAGGCAAGGCGGGTCTTCTGTATTACTGCATAGTGTCAAAGATCTCGGTCCAGTGACATTGTCTTAGAGAGGTGCAAGTGTGTAAGGTCGGAATTTATCAAATCGTCCCAGGTTTTTCTAGGTCTACCTACTCCGTAACTTCCATCAATTTTGATTGCCCTGCACTTTTTTATACAGCTATCGTCTTTCATGCGCATCCCGTGACCATACCAACGTAGTTTCGCTCAAGTAAACAGCATCTAATCCCTCTTATTCCTAATTTCTCACTTAGTTCATTTATGCTTTGCTGTTCATGCATGCTTCGTTCCTTTCCAGTCTGCACAGGTCCTCTGCACGCAATGCCCATGTCTCACTGCCATGTAGTATTTTGAACCATTCCTAAATAAACTACATTAGACTATTGTACAACTGAACTAAAAATTCTACAGTCACCATTATTTCACAAGGTTAAGAACAAAACTTGGTGTTAAAATGTTGTTAATATGAAATGGTAAAATCAATTTATTCTTAACAAAAAATTTAGATAATGGACGAGCAGATATAACAATAAAATAAAAAAAAAAAAAAAGAAAAGCATATGAAAAATATAAAAGTGCTAAAATTAAAATAATGATGATACTAATGAAACTTCATTAGCATTTATTATTGTGAATCAATTATTAATTTTAATTGACCAATTTATATTTATACAGATTCCATAGTAGCTACAGAATTTTTTTTGGGATTTTTAAATGAACATTTCATGGCAGTGCTCCAGTATGGCCAAAGTCTAATGAATGGAACCAATAAAAGACTAAAAGATTAATGAATAGGAAGAGAATGGTAAATGAATCATAGAATACTGTCTGTGAACCAGACACATAAGAATTTGACCTTTCTAATTATTTTGCCAGAGCTTTTGAGAACATGGGTAACATTGAAATTGTCTGTCAGAAGTTATATAAATGATCACAATGAAATAATAAAATAGAAAAGAATATATATATGTGTATATATATGTGTGTGTGTGTGTGTGCACAAGGCAAACAGAAATAACAAAGCAAACGACAGTACAATGAAGTATATATTAATATATATGTGTGTGTGTGTGTATACATATACATATATATATGTCCAACCCTTGCTACCAGGGAAAGCAGGTGTTAAATGATGAGGGTATGTGAGTGTGTGTGTGTATATAATCTTTTACTGGTTTCAGTGATTAGACTGTGGCCAGGATTTAGTCAATCATATCAACCCCAGTACTTATTTTATCAATTTCTTCTTTATTGAACTGCTAATTTATGAGACACGTGGGACACATGGACAGTTTCTATCTACCTGAAGCTCATACAGTAGAAGTTGCTCAGAGTGCTGCATCATATGACTGAGTCTGAAACCACATGGTTACAAAACAAACTTAACTACACTTGAGATCATCTGCTAGATGTTATATAAAGGATAGCAATAAAAATTAAAAATAAAAGTAATAATAAACAAAAAGGAAGAAAGAAAAACAAGAGGAAAAAAGCAGAGAAAAAAAGGTAAAAATGTTAGCATTATCCTGAAATGAGGAATTCTTCTCACCGTTTAAAAGTAGAATAACACTTCCAAGGCGTTGCACAGGACGTATCATTAATTCAACTAGTGTTTGTCGACCACATTCTGGTTTGTTAAGAGATACCTGAAACATAGGAGAATGAATGAAATCTATTAAAACAAGGAATTCTTTGGAGTTAGTGTTAGTATTATTACTATGACTATTACTGCTAACTCTAACGACTACGATGATGAGTGTTTCAGTTGATCAGATCAATGGAACAGCCTGCTTGTGAAAGTAACATGCAAGTGGTTGAGCATTCCAGACATGCGTACCCTTAAGTAGTTCTTAGGGAGATTCAGCGTGACACAGAATGTGACAAGGCTGGCCCTTCAAATTACAGGTACAACTCATTTTTGTCAGCTGAGTGGACTGGAGCAACATGAAATAAAGTGTCTTGCTCAAGGACACACTGCATTGCAGGAAATTGAACTCATGATCTTATGATTGTGAGCCGAATACCCTAAACACAAAGCCATGCACCTTCACACTATTATTATTACTACTACTAGTACCAGTAATGCACTGGGTAATTGCTGGCCTTGTGCCTAAAGTAGAAACAATTATTATTACTACTACTACTACTAAAACTAATACTATTTCTATAGTTAATTAACTCAAGTCTCTGGTTTCAGAGAAGCCATGTTCTGACAATATTCACTTTTAGAACATTAAAAACAAAATACAACGAACACAAATAATCACAGCAGCAGAATATTAAACAATATAATTGAAAGGAAGGGGGTTAATCTTTTACTTGCTCCATGGCTGTGGCCATGCGGGGGCAACTGTCATAGGTTTTCTTTATTTTTTTCTAACGCAACAAACACACACATTGAGCTGGTAGAGATTAGGCCAAAATGCCTAGCACACACACACATCAAACTGGCAGAGCTTGTAGAGGTTAGGCCAAAATACCTAGCAGTCTTTATTTTGATGCTCTATGGTCTAAGTTAAAATACCCAATCACTCTCACACACACTCCCTCTCTCTCTCCTCAGAATATCAATTGTCTTCAAATCTGGAGAAGAATGAACTCCATCAGATTTAAATGTCCAAGACATGTCATGACAATGCCACCCATATGACCCCATCAAGATTTTAGAGCTCGAATATACTATTTCTCCTCATTCAATACATAATCAACATTATATTACTGTTCTTCTATCTTTCCTTTATTTTTATAACAGGAAATTTCTGGAAGACATTTATAACAACAATTTTCATTATAAAACTAAAAGGTAGATTGGCAGTATCAGTAGAGCATCGAACTACATGCTTTATGGCATAGAGTTATAGCTCTTTGCATTCTGAGTTCAAATTTCACTGAGGTTAGCTTTGTCTTTAGTCCTTACAGCATCTTTAAAATAAAGCACTAGTAATGCCCTGGGTTCGATTTATTTGACCTTCTCCTTTCCTGCAAATTGCTGACCTTGTGCAAAACTAAGAAGCAATTATTATAAAACTAATTTTAACACTTCAATTTCTTTCTTAATTAAATCTAATATAAAAATATTTCCGCTTTATCAATCAACAACCCATTATTGTAAAACTATAATTGACCAACCCTTGCTAGCAGGAAGAATGTTAAATGATGATGGTGCATTATCCTTGTCATCACCAATTTTATGTCTGTTTCTCACACTGGCATCAGTTCAACAAGAGTGACTTTACATGTTGCTCATACATTCCATATCTGGTTTGATTTCTACAGCTGGATACCCTTTTCTAATGCCAACCACTTTACAAAGTGTACTGGATGCATTGATTTCACATGTTGCTCATACATTCCATATCTAGCATGATTTCTACAGCTGGATGCCCTTCCTAATGCCAACCACTTTACAGAGTACTGGGCGAATTTTATCATGGCACTAATACTAGAGAAGCTGTTGTGTCCTTCACGTGACTGAAGTGCCCCTTCTACCCTTATTTCCATGATTCCTATGGAAATACAACTTATACTAGTATTAAAATAATAATGTTTTATATTAGATGTCTCTAAAACACAATTAGCTGACCAAAAATATTAAACGACATTTACATATATTTCATATAAACAAACAATCTCAGAGGAACAATGATAGAGCAAATTAATAAGTGAGGCTGCTGTATAATAACATTATTCATGGAAAGTTCCATCATCTAAAAGTTATGTGGGAGAAAACTGGAGAGGTTATATAAGTTGATCCAATCTCATTCAATGGAAAAAAAAAATGATGTTTTTAAAAAAAAAAAAAAGAAATCAATTACGTTTCCCTCTAGTGCCAAAAACTACTTCAATCCTAAACATGATTTAAGCAGTAAACTGACAGTCGCTTATAGTGTAGACCAAAATTGTTTGTTCTGGTTTTCTGCACAGCAAGCTCAAACCTTGTTGAGGTCAATATTGCCTTTCATTCTTTTTCAAGGTTGATAAATTTGATGGAATTGTAATAGTATCTGATGAGATGCCTTGCTATGTTTGTTCCAGCTGTCTGTTGCACTTTGAGATCAAATCTTGCTGAGGTTAACTTTACCATTCATTCTCATCCTTTGTGAAGGTATGTACGCATGACTTAGTGGTTAGGGAATTGGATTAGCAGGCGTGAAGTTGCAAGTTCAATTCCCGAAACTGAGCAATGCATTATGTCCTTGAGCAAGACACTTTATTTCATGTTGTCCCACTGCCAGGAATTGCAACCGGTTGATAGTATCAGCAATGGAGTGACAAATTGAAATATTGTTTCCTTGTTCTGATTTGAAGAGCTTCACCTCATTCAGTAAGAGAATGAGGTTTGGGACCTTGTCAATTGATTCCTTCTTTTTCCATCCTCTCGGAGGTTGATTAAATACAATAGCAGTTCAGGGAAATGGATTGACAATTTGTTTGAACATCCGATGAGATACCTTGCATCATTTTTTCAGATTCTTTGTGTTCTTAGTTCAAATGACAACCTATCCAACCCATTCCAGTAGGGAAAACAGACATATGATGATGATAATGTGAGATTAGTTAAAATAAAAGATGGTATTAAGCTCAATTACCTTTAAGAATGCATGAAACCTTTGGTTTTTCTTCTCACATTCCAAAATGCTTTCTTTTGTTTTTTCGAAAAAATTCACGAATGGAGGATATGCTTTGACCAGTTTTTCAGCCTAAGAAATAAAAAAAAAAGATTGAAAAAATAAATAATAGAAACCACTTCCACCTATCCAACCCTTGCAAGGAAGGAAAGCAGACATTTTTTAATGTTTAATACTTATCACACACACACAAACCTCCACACATGGCAGTCATCAAAATAATGACTCCGAATATAAGCCCCAAACCCCCATCCCACCCGCTACCATCGATTTTTTTTGGTCACATATTTATCTATCTAGGGCAGATAAAATTCCTGAGCTCCATGGACGAGTTCTCTCCAGTAGTCTCTGTCCTTCATCACCACCGCTATGTCCCATGTCTACTGGAGATGAGTGTCTATCCTTAGGACATCAACATATGTCATCCTCAGTCTCCGTCTTCCAGTGTGTCCTTGTAGGGGCTTCCACAGGACTACTGAATGCAGTGTCAGCTCTGAATGTCGATGAGCGTGTCCAGCTAACCTCAGTCTCCTCTGGTCACAAATTTCTCAGCTTATATTTGAATATATATGGTAAATTAATATACTAGATTAATTCTTGATTATCTTCAAAATTGCTTGAAAATCATAAGCAGTGCATTTTGTGATAAATATGCTAACAAACTTCTTAATGTTATTTTTAATAATCCTTGCATATGATTACGTTTAATATTCCATTATAACCTCACAGCCAATGCAATCCATCAAAGACTAGGCTAATTAAGATACTAAGGGTGTTCACAAATATCTGGTTGTCTCGTTTCCACGGAAACTAATCACTAGTGATTTACATTGATTTATTGGTAAACACTATATTGACACAGGTCTAGATTTAATTCTATCTAAACTATACCGAATGATCACAGATTTCTGTTTTCTCTTTCACGTCAGCAACATAACACCAACTTAACAAAAGACGACGGCTGTAGAGATATGGAAGCTTTGAAATTTAAAACCAGTGTGGACACAATGATACTGAGTACAAGAGGACAACAGCATTTAATGACCACTCTGGTCAAGTAGGAGGTAAATATAGTACAAAGTAATGACCATATGATCAATGAAATAATTGTGTATGCGTTGTTATGTTGAACAGAATTTAAATAAAGGAAATACATGGAAGTAGAGAAAGGGGAAGACCAAGAGAAATATAGCTAAAGATGATAGAGGAAATAAAGCTAGTGGTTTGGTGATTAACCCTTTAGCATTTAAACTAGCTGTATCCGGCCAGAATTTTCTCACCTCTTTCTGTTCAAACCAGCAGTAACTGGCCGCTCATACTGATGTTAAGGTATTGTTCTCAAAATAAATAATATCAAAATCTCATAGATTCAATAGTGTATGAGATAATTATGTGAGGTAAAGCCTTTATCATGAAAATATAATAGTAAATATAGAGTAATGTAAATGCTAAAGGGTTATGGGTGCAAGAAATAGAGAAAAATGAAGAATCTTGTAATGGGGCCTGTTAAAGCTAACGTCTGCTTTGGCAGAGTAAATCGTCATAAAATGTTTGTTGTTGCTATTATTGTTATAATTACATGTTTGAGAGTAAAATTGCAGACACAGCACAATGTTGACAGCATTGGTCAGTACAAGAAGACAACAACATATAATGACTACTCTGGTTAAATGAGAGGTGAAAAAAAATGGATCCTCCTCCATCGGTTTCAACGACAAACATTCTGTTATTCAATCAACTGAATGACTGAATCATTAATGTGTAAACGGTTGAGTATTCCAGACACATATATACTCTTAATGTAATTCTCAGGTAAAATCAGCAAGACACTATGTGGCAATGCTGGATGTTTGAATTACTGTACAATCCATCCGACAGTTTCTGTCTACCTAATTCCACTGACATGTTACTAGAGCCTCAGTAAAGACAGTTGCCCAAGATAACATGCAGCGGGATCAAATCCAGGATCTTATGATTGTGAGGCAGACTTCTTAACCACTCAGCTATGTATGTGTCTAGCAGAATGTCATGACCAATGAAATAATTGTGTATATGATGATGATGCATTGTGTGTGTGTGAAACAGAAGTAAAAGAATTACATGTTTGAGAATGACATCGCCAACCAAGGCATCCTCCTTCCAGTTGTCAATCAAATCCGACAGTTCGTCCCTTATTTTACAATGGATGTCATAAATTGGTGGGATTTTGCCAAATATTGACTTTATCTCAAGTGGGGCCAATATGGGGCTATTGTATTGGTTTGGTTCCTCGATTTTCTCCTTAAACACCTAAAAAAGTGACATAATACAACATTACCAGAATGTTAGATTTAGAAGTTTATAGCAATAACAGAAAAAATATACAAGCAATTGAAATGGGATTCATCTGAAGCAGGGTCTTTGGAGTAACATTACTTAACAGGGTGCATAGTTTGGAAATCAAGGAGTCCCTTATGGTAGAGCTGCTACTTCTTTAAATTGAGAGACACTATAGATATGTGGTTAGAATGTCTCAGGAAAGAATTGCTGAACATATTTTAGGGGCAAAAACCAACTGGCAAGAGACCCAGAGGTCAACTATAGACAAGATGGTTGAATAACCTCCATGAGCTTGGGTGAGGATCCAGCCAGATCAATTTGGGATGGTTGCTTCTGATATACCATACTTGAAAATAAGTATGGCTTAGCATCAGATAGAGCATCTCACAGTGGCAAAAACTACCTCAGAAAATATCATCCAACCCATGCTAACACAAAAGAGGATACGTACGTTAAGAATTGTATGCAAGATCTTCACGTAATTCCATTCTGTCTGTAACAACTCCATTGCAACTAAGCACCGCTGAGATGGTTTGATAGCACTTCTATCCTTGTTAGGTTTTTCTGGAAAATTAAGAAAAAAAAAGTTTAAAAGTTATTAAAAAATGAAATCAAAATTCAAAATTAACTGACTTCTTATGGTGAGGAATTTATTAAGGGAGGACAAAAATATACTGTTCTTTCCCAAGATTATTAACAGTGGAGGGAAGCTGCAGTAGAGGTAGACAAAGAAAGACCTGGTCTCAAATCGTTGAGACCTACAGAAGAGGTGACGAAGGAACACATGGAGAGATGCTGTGCTGAAAAGACCCAGTCGAACCCACAAAAGCATGGAAAAACAATGATGATGATGATGATGATAGCAGAGGGTAAGACAAAATATTTGTATGTATTGACTCGTAACTCATGGTGGAGCCATAATGGAGGCATAGTGACATACAGTGTTTCTTGGGTATTTTAAACCTGGCAAAGTCCATCACCTTTCCAGGTCTGAACACAGCTGATTTCTTCCAGAGAAGGAGTGATAGAGAGGAGGTGAGAAAGAGATATAGAAGAAGAATTGACCCCGACACTGAGCTGTTACTTTTTTATCAACCTCGAAAATATGAAAGGCAAAGTTGACCTCAGCAGGATTTGAACTGAGAGTGCAGAGAGTCAAAACAAATAACGCAAAGCATTCTAGTCTACATTCTAACAATTCTACTAATTTACTGACATCCCCGATACATTTGTACGTATCATATAATGGTTACATAATTGACATCAGAACATAATGAGCTGGAACAAATATTGCAAAGTATTTTGCCAATGTTCTTCCAATTTACCGCCCTTATTATATGTTATTACATCATGTACAATTTATATAATGGCAGGTGTGTCGAAGTGGCAGACTTCGATAAAACCCATTAAACGTACAGAGAAAATAACAAGATAAAAGACATTAAAATAAAACATTGGTTGGTAGATAAAAATTTATGTAAATAACAGAAGACACCACAACCCCCACCAACCCCCTCCAAATCATTTACAATTCACATAGAGAATAAATAGCAACACAGAAATAAAACACTAATGAAGTTGTTACTGGGACTGGCTTTCTCAATTAATTGAACATTAAATAATAGAGTTAACTTAAACACTGTTGATATATATCATCATCATTATAATTATACAGTGAATTGGCAAAGGTATTAACTGTCATGACAGTACTTCTAACGAAATACACCCTATTTCAATTAAATAATGAAGACTTTTGAGGGATTTACTTAAATTATTAATTATTTATTTTGTTACAAAGATAGTAATTTAATGTCAGGTTCTTATATAAAATTATAATGATAATAATAATGAAATTATTGTGTAGTGCTCAGGAAATCTTTAAAATGGGTGGCTTTATTTTATAGAACCAGAGCCAGTTTTAGCCCTGTTGGTAACAAAAGGGTTTAAACTAGCAGATTTGCACCATAGAACTAAGGACAGTTTCAGGCAGTTTGGTATCAAAAGACTTAATTGAGATAATTCTTCAAATCCTACCTTCTTCACTTCTAGTTTCTATTAAAGACTCATCCTGGCATATTTTCACAGGTGTCATATTCTTGTCGGCACAATCTTTGGAACGTCGCTTGGGACCCCAATTTGGAGTCTGCTGGTCTTTGTTGAGCCGGTCATTAATGTCTTGAAGAAGGCGCCGTTTACGATTCCTTAACGAATTGTTCAAGTAGTTTGGAGTGAATGCTTCAGGTGACTCTTTCTGGAATAAGATGACCATTACAAAATAACAAAATGAAAAATACAAGAAACAAATAAAAATAATAATTGTTTCTACTTAAGGCACAAGGCCAGCAAATACCCAGTGCATTACTGGTACTTTATTTTATCAACCCTGTAAGGACGAAAGGCAAAGTCAACCTCGGCGGGATTTGAACTCAAAATGTAAAAGGATATAACTATATGCCATAAAATATGTTATCTGACGCTCTACCGATTCTACTGCCAATTCAACACAATAAATTTTATTATTGCAACCTAAGTCAGGAAATCAATATTTCTTTGTGAACCTTTAATTCTTTAAGTTATGCCAAGGACATGACAACTTCTCTAATGTAGATGCATCCCGTACACTCTGTAATGTGGTTGGTGACAGAAAGGGTATTCAGCCATAGAATACTTGCCACACAAAGGGTCAAGATGACTCTTCAATTGTGTTAAAGACATGACAACCACCATACTGATAGTGCCACAATAAAACACACCCAGTTGGAAATGCATATAAACAAGATGTAAACTCATGGCCCATCTGAGAGGTTAGTAGCTCTGAATATGTTCTGACAAGGTCTGTGACAACCCATCCCACCCTTGCTAGCAGGGAAAATGGGTGTTAAATGATGATGATAATGTAGATGATGTAGTGATGATGATGATGTAGATGATGATGATTTAGAATATTGCATTGCTTCCAAATATTTTACCAATGCAACCTAATTTAACAAATCAATAGTCCTCTGCAAACCCAAACCTTCCTTTTTATTTTATTTTATTTATTATATTTTTAAATATATTCCAATGAGTATACTTATAATTTCATTAGTTTCTTGGGGGAAATATTCTTCAGATTCTGTCTGAAATTCTCAAATGAGGAATTATCATTATTATAAACTAATATATTTAGTCTAATCGTGCTCATCTTTGTTGCTATAATCACAACATTTTAGCTCTCATATCCTCCAGCCTTTCTTCACAGGATTTAGCATTAGTATAAACTAAAGTTATTCAGACTAGTGACCAATGAGTTACTTGTACCACCCCACACCTTAACCGCCACTTTAAAGTGTAGTGGTACAACTTCTTCCTCAATCTCAACAACTACAATGATTGTAGGCACAACACAAGCAATGCGAGGGAGAAAGCTGATTCCTGAGGTTACCACGTTTAATCACCTCCTTGCAACACACATGAATATTAAGTATGAATTCTAAAAAAAAAAATTCAGGATAGAAATGCAATGCAAATATCATCGTCATCATCATCATCACTGTTTAACATCCATCTTCCATGTTATCATAGGTAAGATGAGTTGTCTCTTAACATATGGCTCTACATATAATTGTTTCTACTTTAGGCACAAGGCCAGCAATTACCCAGTACATTATTGGTACTTTATTTTATCGACCCCGTAAGGATGAAAGGCAAAGTTAACCTCGGCGGGATTTGAACTCAGACTGTAAAGGGACGCAACTATGCTAGAAAGCATGGCGTCCAACCCTCTACCGATACTGCCAATTCACTGCCCTACATATAATGGTTTCTGTTTAAGGCACAAAGCCAACAATTTTGGAGGGGAGGAGAAAGTTGATAAAATCAACCCCATAACGTTACTGGTACTTTATTTTATTGACCCTCATAAGGATGAACTCAGAAAGTAAAAGGATGTAACTATATGACACAAAACATCTTCTCCGATGCTCAAACATTACTGCCAATCTACTGCCCTGTTTCTTACATATAATAGCAATTAGGGGGAAGAGGAAAAGTCATGTTAGTGTTGCATATATTACTAGGGTGGCTAGATGTTAGCATCTAGCCATGTACGAGATCTCTCCACTATCATAAAACAATAAACAAGTGGGGAGATGCTATACTGGAGAAGATCTATCAAACCCATGCAAACAAGGGAAAATGGATATAAATATATAAAAAAAAAAGCTTACCCTTTCAAATAAATACATATCCTCACAGGCACAAGCATCCATTTGAATACTGCCCCAAAACCACTGAAATATAAATAAAACAGTATTTTTATTTGCTTCAATATAGTCCGTAAATAAATGACAGTAGCATGCATGAATGATCCTGCAGTTTCTGAAGGAGTCGTAGAGGCACCGTATAGACATACGGCATTTCTAGGGCATTTTTAAACCCGGCAGAGCCCATCTGCTCTCCAGGTCTGAATACAGCAATTTCTTCCAGGGAAAGATAGAAAATGAGAGAATGGAAGTGAGAAAGAGGTATGAAGGAAGAATTGACCCCAGTACTAGACTAGTACTTTTTTTATCAATCTTGAATGGATGAAAGGCAAAGTTGACCATGGTGGGATTTGAACTGAGAAAGCAGAAAGCCAGAACAAATCCACAAAGCATTCTATCCAATATTCTACCAATTCTGCCAATTCGCTGCCTTGGTGTCAAACCCCAACAATCTAATGACAAGTTGTTGTCACCAAAGTTGTCCTTCAACAAAACTCCAGATTAGAGGTCTGAGGTCTGTTCACATATCAAGGACATTTGTTTGAATGGTAGACTTAACATCATCATTTGAACTTTAAGGACCAATTTTTGCAAGTATTCAGACCAGGTCTCTGGTTTAAGGAATAACTTCCTCCTTTTCTCCCACCAGTCTCGGAAACGCTGCTTTCCCCACCCACACCCCTGATGAAGGGGGTGAGAGATTTACTAGTCATGTAAGGCCAATATATAACAAATTACTTGTTTAAGTAAATGTCCTTTTTCTCACCAGTCTTGGTGACACTGCCCCTAGCCCTACCCTTGATGAAGCAGAAGAGAGATTTACTAGTCGTGTAAAGCAGATTACATAGAAAATTGCTTGTTTGAGAAAATTTCCTCCTTTTCCCTCACCAGTCTTGGTGACACTGCTCCTCCCCTCTGATTAAGCCGAGGGGGCTAGATTTACTAGTCATGTAAAGGAAATATATAGAAAATTACTCGTGTGAGAAATAATTCTAAAATAGTTTGTAGGTTAATTATTTACAGAACCTCAACTAACTCATAAACAATTTTTATAAATCAATACTTAACTACAAACCTACATAAATGATTTTTTAAAAACTTTGATGAGTTTTCAGAAGCCTCTAATTGCTTCCAAAAGCTTATTCATGTTAGGTTTTATAAGAAATCGATATAATATTAGTAAAATATATTTCAAGGGTGAGGTCAACAAATAAAATGGCAGGTTTAAATCCTGGAAGTCAAAGATTCAGATCCAATGACAAAAGATATCTTATTCTATATTCCTCAATTGAATTAATAAAGAACAAATGAAGGAGGTTACACAGAGGGGGTATCTTGGGTGTTTTAATGAAAGGAAGGCAGGGGGGTTCTATCCTGAAAAGCAACATAAAATTAAGTGTTTTGCTCAAAAATACAAGGCAGCCATATCGTAACCACACAGCCATACAGACACCCATGAAAACCAAGCCAAAAATGGAACATGTGAGCAAGACATGTTTCTTTGACCAATCTAGGCTCAGATCGTAATGATCTGTCCAACCCATGCCAACATGGATTATGATGATGATGATGGCAGCCAATCCTGTACATCCTAAACAGCCAGTCATACCGGCAATCAAATCAGTCACACTTCCATACCTCCACTGGTTCTTCAATATTAAAGTATTTTTTAAAGCATTTATATTTATTTAAAAGCCTTCCATCATAATTTTATTTAGGAACCTTTGTTAAGTTATGCTCCAAATAGCAGCTTCATAATGAAAAAAAAGGAGTTATATTACTAAATTACTTGGAATCCATTATTCTCAGAATTATTTTAAATATTATAGACAGTGTTTTGTATTATAAATGTGGTAATGAAAGGATTAACCATACAGCCATGTCTACACCAACCAAACAACAGAAGGGTCCATTTTTAGATGACAAGATGTGCAGATGTAAGACTAATTATTTAGCTTCAAATATATAGATTGATGTAACAAGTTCTAGATCAATATTCATGAACATGCTTGAACACTTTATGTCCAGAGTTGATAGTATATGACAGACTTGCAGATTAGCTGAAAACTTCCTCCCCTCTTATCAACCAAGTGAAATTGTATTTGACAGTATCAAGAGAACAGGTGGTAAAAGACAAAGACACTAACTTAACCCCTTGGATACAAACCAACTGAAACCACTCTTAGTTTTATGACACTAAGCTTATATATTTTAAAGTATTTATATCTATCTTTTCTTCTTCTTCATTGCCCACTTATTCCTGAGAGGGTTGTGGGAGCAGCCCTTCAACACTCCTTCCAACAGGTCCTGTCAGAAGCAACCATCTCCAATTGATCCGGCTGGATTCCCAAGCGAAACAAGCCGAGCTCATGGATGTTATTCAACCAACTTGCTCGGGGTCTTCCCCTGGGTCTCATGCCAGTTGGTTTTACCCATAAAATCTGTCTAGCAATTCTTCATATGCATTTTGAAGTCTGGTACTTATTTTGACAACCTTAATTTGGCAAACCGCTAGTGAATGAAACATAAATGAACAGCAAACACACACACACACACACACATATAGACACACATACAACAAAGTTTTTGATATTTTCAAAATTATAGGCAATGTCTTTAATTAGAGGTATGGTAACAAAAGGGTAAGAGCACATATAAATGGAATGCTCAAAACTTGCATATTAGTTTCATGAGCAGGTTGTTCCAATGATCAAACAACAGAAACACTCAGCATCAAGACTGACAATACTTTACCCTTTCATGATTGCATTTATAATGAAATACAGTCTATTTTAATTAATGAAGAATTTTGAGGAATTTTCTCAAATTATTAATTATTTCATTACTAAGATAGTAACTTAATGTACGGCTCTTATATAAAATTGTTGGAAGATTTTAATTTAAATTGGAAACCTTTAAAATGGGTGATTTTATTTCATAGAACCAAAGCCGGGTTGGTAAGTAAAGGGTTAATGCTGCCAAATGGTTAAAGAGTTTGCTTCGCAAACATTAGATCCCTACATTAACATTAGGTTCAATCCCATTGCATGGCATCATCAGTGAGTGTTATTTAGCATAGCTTAAGGTTGACACATGGGTTACGAATCAAATTGGGAGGCAAAAACTGCTTGAAAGCCCATTGGATGGACTCTAATTGTAATTCAAAGAGCCAGTCTTATGCCACACAGTTATGCTGAATCTCCCTGAGAATTTACACATTAATTTCATAGCAGCCTGTTCCATTGATGGAACATCTAGGATACTGGTCATCGAAACCAACAGTGGCATGTGTACAACAGTATAACAATGGTAACTTAGTAGTCTTGATCTACAATCATGACTGTACTCCATACATCATCAACAATTAATTATTAACAAACTGAACAAATGAAGTAGTTAAATTACATACACACATACAAAGAGAGAGACAGACAGACATAGATTACAGAGAGAGAGGGGGGAGAAGGGGGGAGGGGGCAAAGAGGGAATGAGAGAGAGACAAGAAAGAGTGAAGGAGAGAGAGAGAGAATCAGAGAAATAGAGAGGGAATCAGAGAGAGGGGGAGAGACAGAGAGAAAAGAGAGAGAGGGGGGGGGGGGGAGAAGATAGTCACAGAGGTCACATCTATAAAACATCAACCGTTCGAATCATTTGTCATCTTTAATTCCCCAAACCTCAATCAACATAGTTGTAAATATGAACAGACGGAGCAAATCAGATTGCTGGTGCAGTACCAACGCCAAACTGTAATGAATACAACAATAATATTACCATTGTTGTTGCTGCTGCTGCCATTGTTGTTGTTGTTATAGTAGTACCAATGAGTGGACTTCTATAGAATCATTGAAACAGTTCTCTGAATGTCTCTCTTAAAACACTCCACTGTCATTAAATTTGAGAACCACATGTATTAATATTCAATAAATTATGAATACTTAAGATTAAACATCCTTTCTTTAGGCTGTGTTGAGTCGCCTGCTATTGTCTTCTCAATTTACTTCCTTTACATATATACATATGTGTGTGAGTGTAATATATATATATATGTATATTCCATGTCTTTCTATAACAACTGTATATTTATCAGATTTCAATGCTGTAAACTATTAAACTTCACACTGTAACATACATACACAAACATACATACATAGATAGATAGATAGGTAGAAAGAGACATATAATAGACACACAGACAAATGGTGTGTGTGTGTGTATGTATGTGTGTGTGTATATATACACACACACACACAACACATATATTATTTTATTCTTGTACTGGTTTCAGTAATTAGACTGTGGCCGTGCTAGGGCAACCATCTTAAAGAGATTTAGGTCGATCATAATGGCCCGAGTACGTATTTTTAAGTCTGGCATTTATTTTGTCAACCTCTATTTATCAAACCGCTAGTGAATGGAACATAAATGAACAGTAAACGCACACACACAGCTATGGACAAATACACTCTGACACGAACATCCACCCACACACACACAATAAATACCCGCACAGATCTATCAACAAAATTTCACTCACAAGGCATAGGTCAACTCATGACAACAGTAAAAATCACTTACCCCAGGTGTTATGCAGTGTGACTGAACCCAAAAACCACATTGTTGAGAGGCGAACTCCTTAACCACATAGCTACACCCAATGACTGACTGAATACATACATGTTCTTGCTCAAAAAAAATGTTTTTCCATTCCTTCTTTTCACTCTCTATCTTTCTATTTTATCTTTTATTTCTCATTCTATTTCCTGATGAAGGCCTAGTGTCTGAAACGTAAAGACTGTTTTCCTAGTGTTAAACTAATATATTTCTTCATTATACTGCATTGTTTGCTTTGTTGTTTCAGTTTACTTTTTGCATACATACATATATATATATAAACCCAAGCAAGCGTGGAAGATGGACGTTAAACGATGATGATGATGGCACACACATATGCACATACACATATATATTTGTGTGTGCGCATGCCTATGTGTGAGTGTATATATTTATATACATTTCTATTTAATAATGTATATTTATATAATCACTGACAAGTAAATTTATGTTTCTTCTATCATGACATATCAAACTGAACATGTCTGTATTGAAAGCCTACCCCAAGTGGAACCCAACCGAAGAGCCACCAGCTATCAACGTTAAATCAGCCATAAATACTAAGACAATGAAAGAGCTGTAGTCACGCACAGCTAGAGGATAGGTGTTGACATGTTGGAAACCTTAGACCATGTATATACTATTACTTAGAACGAAAAGCTGGCTATACAATTTCAGTGTGCAAAGTGTGATACTGCATGGAAGTGAAACATGGGGAGCAGAGGGGGTGAATGTCCTGGACACTCCTAATCAAATAACACCCCCTCGAACAACAGTCCTGGCCCCACAAACCTAAACTGCTCTGGGCCCCCAACAAATCTGAACTGCCCCGTGCCACACCAATGTCTAAATATGGCCCTGGAAACATGGGCAGTTAAATGCAGAGAGAAATGTGTGATTCTAAAGAGCACAAAAAGCAAAGGATAGATGAGTGTGAGAGAAATCAAATGGAGTGTGCAAGAGAGAAGACTGCTGGTATGGACATGTGATACATATGGATGATGATTGTTGGGTGAAGAAGTGCCAGAAATTCCCAGTGGAAGACCTATCCTATCCCAGGCCATCCGATGAGATGCTCCACTCATCATCCCTAGGTCAATAGAATGAATATCACGTGACTAGTTCCTCTTTTTATTTAGGAAATTCAGAAGCAATAAAGACTAATTGGGGACATAACCTAAGATTCTTGCATAAATTATGTTGGATCCTTATATATAGAAGATCCCATTAAGGGTGAAAGCAGCAATTCTTTGCTTAAACTTTAATCTGTTATTTTAATAAATATTTGCTCTAGGGTTCTTATATATTTGATATATATTTATCCTTATCGAGCCCTCTTTGGATTTTAGTCTTCACATTTATTATTATTATTACAATATCATTTCATTTTTTTTTCATTTCATTTTACGTCCGCTTTCTCCCTGCTTGCAAGGGTGGGACGGTAACTGATTTTGGCTTGATTTCTACAGCTGGATGCCCTTCCTAACACCAACCTCATTTACAGTGAGTGCTGGGTGCTTTTTTGCCGTGGCACCTCCACGACCACTTTGCAGTGGAATGATAGGGACCCCAGTCCCTATCATCTCATTTCTACAGCTGAGTAAACTGGAGCAATGTGAAATAAAGTGTCTTGCTCAAGGAAACAACACATCACCCGGTCTGAGAATTGAACTCACAACCTTTCGATTGCAAGGCCAATGCTCTAACCACTACGCCATGTGCCTCCATATATATATATAAGGGCGGTGGATTGGCAGTATCGGTAGAGGGTCGGACGCCATGCTTTCCAGCATAGTTACGTTCATTTACGATCTGAGTTCAAATCCCGCCGAGGTTGACTTTGCCTTTCATCCTTACGGGGTCGATAAAATAAAGTACCAGTAATGCACTGGGTAATTGCTGGCCTTGTGCCTAAAGTAGAAACAATTATTACTATATATATATATATATATATATATATACATATATATAAAATTGCAAGTTTGTAGAAATCAACCATATAAATAATCATTTAAATGAGGCTATAAGTTTAAAATGTAACTATGAAGAAATAATAGACGAATGATACAGACTATTTTCCGAGAGGAACAGTCAGATAAAATTTATCTAGTCATTCCTTTTAGCCCGTAGAAATTAACTAGACAAATAATCAACTAAACGGAGCTAGGTCTAAAATATAAGTTAGAAGAAAAAAATGCATATAAATTTTACCAAAATTCCTCTAGTCCCGACTGTCGACAGTTTCGCTCGTTCTTTGTGCATATATCCGATCCTGGAATTATACATGAGGCTTCGAGCTTATCAAGAGACCAGAAATGACATATATATATATGTGTGTGTGTGACACAGAGGAGACTGAGGTTAGCTAGACATGCTCACCGACATCCAGAGTTGACATTGCACTCAGTGCTCCTGTGGGAACCCCTACATGGACACACTCGAAGAGGAAGACCAAGGTTAACGTATGTTGATGCCCTAAGGACAGACACTGGTCTGTTGGAGACGAAAGACATGGCAGCGATCATGAGGGACAGAGACCACTGGAGAGAACTCGTCCATGGATCTCGGGAATTTTACCCGCCCTAGAATATACTTTAAAACAGTTCTGTATTGCAGTTTAAAGTGGTCAGATATCAAAAGGGTTAAATTGGTAGTGTAGCAATGACAACTTAATGCAAGGGAAGTAATTCCAAAAGCCAATTTTGGACAGTTTCTCTTGGTATATAACTCTCCAGTTGAAAAAGATAAAGAAAGTTACAGAAAAATGCACAGAAAAATACACCAAGATGGTTGGTTAAAGGAAAGGCATCTAGCTGTAGAAATCATGGCAAAAAAAGTTGAGAGGACCCATCAGTTGTGTCAAGAGCACAACAACCTCTCTAGTGTTGGTGACACAATAAAATGCACCCAGTGGACTCTGTAAAGTGATTGGTGAAAGGAAAGGAATCCAGTTGTAGTAAACTTGCCAAATAAAGAATTGGGAGACCTCTTCAGTTGAGTCAAAGACATAACTTACTTAGAGCTGATGACACGATAAAATGTACCCAAGACATGCTGCTACTGGAAGTGTTATTGAAGTTGACACTATTGGTGATAGTGACAATGGTAGTTGTGTTGACCGTGGTATTGGTGGTTGTGCTGCTGCTGGAGGTGGTGGTGTTGGTGGTGATGGTGGTGCTGTTAATGGTGGTACTGGTATTTCTGTTGATGTTGGTATTTGTGTTAGTGGTGGTGATGGTGCTACTACTGTTGGTGGTGGTGGTGGTGGTGTTACTGCTCTTGGTGGTGATGATGATGACAATGATGACAATGATGATGATGATCTTCCAATATTCAGCTCCTATAGTGATCAACTAAACATTCCACCAGTCTGACTTCTCTGCTACTGTTAACAGAATCTATTGCTGTTGTTTATCATTAACTCTGGCTTTGTTGGTTGGTTCATGAATTAGATGTTAATTTACATTTAGTCAACATGGGGGATTTGAAATAGCAATATCCATTACTTTTATCTCAGCTCTTTAGCTTTAAATGTTGCCATGTATCAGGAGACATCTGAGATTAACAAACTAACCACAGTCTTATTCTACTTCACATAAACATGGATACTTTCCTAGCGAAAAGCAATATCCTCTTTTTATCTTTCCCCCCTTCTGTCCCCTCTCCTCTCCTTCTACCCTGTACATCCCCCTCTCTCTCTCACTCCCTTCCTCTCTCAGGCAGCATATTTCCTTGAAGTATTTGTTCCAGCTTTCTGCACTGTAAATTCAAATAGTGTAGCAGTCAACTTTGTATTTCGTTCTTTTGGAGTTGATAAAACTAAGATCCAGTACCGAGCGAGGGATTGGCAGAATTGTGAGAACATCGGACAAGATATCCAAGAGGACTTGTTCCAGCTCTTTGCATTCTGGGATCAAGTCTTATTGTAGCCTATTTGGTGGTAGATTTTATCCATTGCCCAGTTTAACATAACCACCTGGCCCTTTAGTACCATTAGGAAAATCCACCAGCTGGATCCCCAAACAGGACCAGACAGCAAATAGATGTTGTCCAACTACCTTGCTCAGGGTCTACCCCTGGGTCTCCTGCCACCTGGTTTAGCCCATAAAATCTGTCCAGCAATTCTTTCCTGAGACATTCTAAGCACATGCCCATAGAGACATCAGGGCAACAAGAAGCTGTACATCGATCCCATTTCCCTTCCTGAAAAAAATAACAAAAAAAAGGCACCCAGAAACACACAACATGAATACTCACTTCAGTTCTTACAATGAACCCGTCAGGGTTACTGATGGCAGGGACATGGTCAGTAATTTGGTCATCAATCACCAAATGAGTAGCCCTTTCATCATTGCACTTGACATAGGTACCACCTGAAATTGAAAACAATTCCTTATTGACACATAACTGCTCAAGTTACAATTTCAGAACTACTTTTACCATATTTCTAAAGAAAGACACTGCCTATGATTTTCAAATCATTCTAAAAAGAATAAAAAATTTGGAGGATTTATAGAATTTTCTCATTATTAAGCTGGTATTTGAAACATAAATGTTCTTACACAAAATTTTGGTGGAAGGTTTTTTGATATATATAAACACTTTAAACCTTTCATTGCCATATTTCTAATGAAAGACACTACCTATGATTTTCAAATAGTTTTGTAAATAATGAAGGATTTGGTGGGATTTATAAATAGAACTAACTTTCTTCTTAATAAGCAGGTATTTGAAACAGAACACAACAAAATGTTCTTACATAAAATTATGATGGAAGGGTTTTCAATATATATAAACACTTTAAACCTTCCATTACCATATTTCTAATGATAGACACTGCCTATGATTTACAAATAATTTTGTAAATAAGAATTTGGTGGGATTTATAAATATAACTTTCTCATTATTAAGCTAATCTTTGAAACAAAGGTTCTTACATAAAATCATGATGGAAGGTTTTTAGATAAATATAAACACTTTACAATAAAGAGCTTAATACTATAGAATCAAGGATGGTTTCGGGTGGTTTGGCATCAAAAGGTTAAAACAAATTTGTGCAAATATAAAACCAATATATATATATATATGACATTGAAAAAAATTTATAACAAAGTTATAAAAATAAAATTCAAATCACAATGGATATTTCAGAAAATATGAAAGACTGCAATTTAAATGTTCTAAATCAATAAAAAGTGGATTTTGATAACCAAAATATCTTAAAGATTTCATATCTATAAACAAATGAGATGTATGGAGAGGTGCTGAACAACACATTTGTGCAAAATATATCAGTGAAGAAAAGTAGATGTTAAGTTGTTGTTGATGATAGTGGTGGTGATGATGATTATGATGGTGGTAGTAGTGGTGGTGGTGGTGATGAAGATTGTGATGGTTGTGGTGATGTTAGTGAGGTTGATGTCAAAGATGGCAATGCTGAAAATGATAAAGATGATAAAAATGGTGACGGTGGTGTTAGTGGAGAAGATGGTGGCAGTGAAGGTGGTGGCAATGGTGACATTGATGGTGGCAGTGATGCTGGTGATGGTGGTGGCGGTGTTGGAAGTGATTATGATGAAGCAATAATACTTAAACCAAGAAGAGTCGGAATATCAATGAAGGAGAGATCTATAATTAGCTGTAAGTTAAGTTAATTTAATGCAAAGATAAATTTTTGGAAAAAATTCTTGAAATACCAAATATTGATTTGATAAAGAAGTGTATCTTGTTAAGAATTATGAAAAACAACAAACGCAGCATTAAAAAACACAAACTACATCGTAAGAATATATTGAAATACTGAACAACTATTAATTATTTTACTAAGTATAATAAATATGCTTTGAAGAACAGAGTATTCCTCACATACTAGATCACATCTAAGAAACACTTATCTGTTAATACGTGATGATGATCGCAGTAATGATGAAGATGATGATGAAAATGATGATGAAACATTTAATAATAAATACATGTCTGTAAGATATAAGAACCATACCATTTTCTGAAGTAAGTTTTTCCATTTGTTTCTGATCTTCATCTTTAAACCCATAGAAACTCAGGTAACAAAATTCAAAAGGTTTCAAACGAAAACTCATCTGAAACAGATAAAAAATTTAAAACAACAAATTGATATGAAATTAGCTTTAAAATGCACCCAGTAAGCTCTGTAATATGAATGGTGATAGGATGGTCAACTAGCTGTAGAAAACTTGCCAAACAAAGAGTCTGGAGAATTCTTCACTTATGTTAAAGACATGACAACTTCTCTAGTGTTGATGACATTATAAAATGCTCTTGGTACTCTCCATAAAGTGCAGAAATGTATATAAGCAAGATGCACACCCCCTCTCAGCCCATCTGAGAGGTCAGTAGCCCTCAATAAGTATTGAAAAGGTCTGTGGTGGCCCGTCCAGCCCCATGCAAGCAGGGAAAATGGTGATTGTTAAGTCAACGACAATTAGTCAAAAGGAAAGTTTAATAAGTATATTTGTTGTGGCGAGCAGGCTAGGACAGAGGTGTGTGTATGTACGGGATGGGGATAACTTATTATTAGAGTTGAGCGCCTATATCTCATATCAAGGCCTATTACTAGTTTTGAGGGCCTACATTTCATATCTAGTCTGAACCTATTACCAGCTTTCAGAGCCCTACATTTCACATTTTAGCAAAGTTTATTACTAATTTTCTGGGTTTATATTTTATATGTGGCCTGCTATTACCAGTTTTGCAAAGGTCTAGTGAAGAGTGTAGGGGGTAAATATTTAGGGACTTTTGCCATTTGCTTGAATATGAAGAAAACGATGAAAAATACTGTTGTTGCTTGGACAATGCCTCTCCATTTCTTAGCTTCTACTACTGTATGCCCTCCCTAATACCACCATTTTACAGTGTGTACTGGGTACATTTTATCATGGCTGGCTCCAGCATTACTACAGAATTTATTCATTTATTGGAAAAAAAAAAAAAAATCACTGATACAGTAATTGTGGCAAAGTTGAGACATTGAATAATTGCAACAAGAATTAGATGACAAAAATGAACAGGCTCAGAGATATTTATATATTTTCATACTTACAAAATGTTGTTCATCAGCACGAGTGACTATACTGTCACGATGTTCCCAAGTTTCCATAATCCAGTCTACTTTCATAATAGGTATACCGTAGTTGACAGAAAACTAGATCAGATTATAAAAAGAAAAAAAAATGTTTTCATTAGTATATTTGCATGGCACATCAGAAATAAAAAGAAAACAAAAACACAATAAAGAGAGTCACTTTCCACCTCCTCCCATCTCCAAGTGCATACATAATACAGTGATACAGATATTGTGAGCTGGTTTTATCATGGCTAGCTATAAAGCTGGTGTCTATCAAACTATAGAATTGTCACATATCAAGATAAAGCTTTCAGCACCATAGCTGTCATCTAAACCAGCCTGTTGTTCTCTAAGTTCATTTTTTTCCCTATCAACAATTGCAAATTATATATATATATGTGTATGTCTATATATATATACATATATATATATATACACATACATACAGAGAGAGAGAGTGTGGACTTGCACTAGTTTGGCAAGTGACTTCATCTAAGACTGTGTGTTGAAACTGGAACAATTACATTGTGGAAGAGTTGTTTTAGCTATTTCAATAACACACACACAAAAAAGAAAAAACAACTTATATTCACTTTCTATTTATTTTCTTAACTTTTTCATTACCATATATTCTAATGAAAGACACTGCCCATGATTTTCACATAATTTTGAAAATACTCGTGAATTTAAACGGATTTAGTAATATAGCTATTTTATCATTATTATGCCAATGATGAAAGGTTTTCAGGTAAACATAAACACTTTTAAACAAAGAGTTTTATATCATAGAATCAGAAGCAGTTTCAGGTAGTTTAGCATCAAACTCTTAACATCCTGTATCACATTAGTAAAACATTTTTGAAAAGTATAAAACAGCACTATGGCATCACATTAAAAATTAAAGACTTTATTTTAGTCTATTGCCAATTTTCACAAGGATATGTCAACTAGTAAAATACTATAAACATCTGAATTAATAAACTTGTTTTTAGATATTTTCTACTAAATCATTAAAGGATGTTAAGAGTAAATAGTACTGTTTATTATAAAATCATAAACAGTTTGAATACACTTCAGCGAACTGGAAACTGACATGATTCCAATTTTTGAAATACCACGGAATTTGCTTCCAATGCTTTCATATTTTACTTGTTTGTTTTTATTTATTTTTTTTGCTTTTATTACTTTCACATTTAAATTCACCTTGATCATAGTACAAAGGTTGGCTGAAAAGTTCATAGGCTGACTATGAAGGAATGATGCTAGAGCTGTGAGATCTTGCATGCATTAATTTCAACTCTTCTTAATAATAGCTGCATGGACTATAGTAGTTCCAGGGACTATGTTGAAAAATATAATTCATTTGGTCATTCCTTGAGAGTATCTTGGTCAGCCTATGAACATCTCAGTGTATGAACTTTACAGCCGACCCTAATAAAATAAGATTCTTTTTTTACCCTGTTCTTACTTTCGCTTCTATGTAAAGTGGTTGGTGTTAAGAAGGGCAACTAGTCACGAAATGCCTGCCAAACAAATGGTTGAAAGGAATCTTCAATTGAATCCTGGACATGACAACCGTGCCAGTGCTAGTCTCACAATAAAATTTACCCAGCACTCTATAAAGTGAATGGCATTAAAGACGGCTGTAGAAAACATTATGATGATTATGGTGATGATGATTATGGTGATGATGATGATGATGATGATGACAGTGATGATAACAATGGTTGTGATTATGGTGAGGATGATTATGGTGGTAGTAATGATGATGATGATGATAGCAATTCCTTCTGTTGGCAATTATAACATTCTTTTTTGTTCAATCAATCATCACTATTTATGTAAACCAAGATAAAATAGTTTTAACTAATGTAATATAGATACGATAAACATCAAGGCCGGTACAGTAATAACAGATTATTATTGTTTGTAGTAATAAAACAGTACATAAGGAAAAGAAAACAAATATAAAGTACATTGTAGCATTTGTCATCATTGGTAATAATAATAATAATAATGATTGCTGCCATCATCATCATAATCATCACTGTTATTAATTAATCAAATTGTCTACTCTGAAATAATTTACGACCAAAAAATACATCATCATTATTATCATCATTGCCAAGTCCACCACCACCACAACTACTATTATTGTTGTTATTATCATTATTATTTAATAGTTGCCCCATCAAAAATTATCTAATGAGGAATTTATCAGAATAAAATCAAGCCAACCAGATAATCATATCCCACACACTTCATTTATGTGTGTGTGTGTGTGTGTGTGCATGTAGCACAGACAAAGACGGGAGAGTATTTGGTGAGGTTTCTTTATATTATTAGGGTCAAAACCTTACATCTTTGTAATATTTTAACCCTTTAGCATTTAAAGCAGCCTTATCCGGCCAGAATTCTATCACCTCTTTCTGTTCAAACCAGCTGTAACTAGCCACTCATATAGATGTTATGGAAATGTTTTTAAAATAAATAATAACATCATCAAAATCTTGTAGATTCGATATGGTATTTTATTTTATCGACCCCGTACAGATGAAAGGCAAAGATAACCTCAGCAAAATTTGTGCTGAGAATGTAAAGAGCCATAACTATATGCTGCAAAGCATGTTGTCCAATGCTCTACTGATTCTGCCAATCCACCGTAATAATAACAACAGAATTGAAATGTAAAAGCTAAATGAGGATTAAATAATACATACTTGATATTTATCATTTCCACAGCAATTAGCCACTAAATGAGTGACTTTTGGTGAAATTTCCTTTTTAACCATTCCGTACATGTGATGGACTAGTTTTAACTGAAATAAAAATAGTAACAGAATAGAATACTTTAGAATGAGAATTACTCTCTGGTCCTAAATAATGGAGGTGGGGTTGGAATAAAATAGTGGGCTAGAAAATCGTTAATTTTTCTAGGTTGTCTCCATTGATTTTTTAAAAAAAAACCAGAATTAGTCGTTTAGTTTACATATTGAGATGTCAACCCATCTTATTTATTTTATAACATATCAGATTTCTAGTAATGTATCTTTTTATTTTTTTGCCACGTATAATGTTTTTTTAATGTCTAAATAAAATTGTCGCAGGAATGCTACCACTAAAGATGAAATTTCATCGGCGATAGATTAACAAAATTTATTGGGGGAGAATCTGAAAAATTAGGGGGGAGGCTTGATACTCAGGAGTAACTAAATAACTGTTTTGCAGGGCTTTTATAAAATAGCCTTAATAAAACTGAAAATATGTTTAACGAATAATACCAAAAAAAATCAATAAATTAGGTATAAACATGGCTGGTGTGATGGAGGCATGTGGCCTAATGGTAAGGGTATTGGACTTACAATCAGACTGCTGTGAGTTCAATTAAATCAACTCTAGTACTTGATTGGTACTCTATTTTATCAACTCCAAAAGGATGAAAGGCAAAGTCGACCTTGGTGGGATTTAAACTCAGAATATAAAAAGCTGATAACAAACACTGCAAAGCAACTGGCCAATGCTTTAATTCTGCCAACCAACCACCTTCACCACCTTTGAAATAATTATAATAATAAAAGGGGGAAAAAAAACCAGCTCACCATTTTCTCTTTCCGTTTTACACCAGTAATACACAGAATTAATCCACTCATTAAAAAACAGTACAGTGGCCGTCCATATTTAGGAAGAGGCTGAAAATAAAAACATTACAAGTTAAAGAAACATTTTCATTTCGAGGATAGTAATAATTTCTACAAGGCAGAAACAATTATTTTGATATGCTGTGAAAAGAACGAAGTGTAAACACACCTTCTACTATCCTCTCTATACACAGAAAAACATAAGCAATTATCTTGTTTTACAGATTGTTATATCAAAATTATAGGGGTGGTTATCTCTGTAAAGTGGTAGTGCTGGTGCCATGACAAAAACAACCAGTCCATTCTATAAAGTGACAGTGCTGGTGCCATGAAAATTGCTCCCAGTACACACAGTAAAGTGGTTGGCATTAGGATAGGCATCCAGCAACAGAATCCAAGTTTAAAAATGGAACATATGATTAGGAAGGTGTTATCACTTGACCAATCTGGTCTCAGAACGTGACAACCCATCTATCACAGACAAGCATGGAAAATAGAGGTTAAACGATGATGATGATGATGGTCATGCCTGTACTTATCACACAATATACAATATTTACAACTGTATTTTACACCCCTTCAATATCCAGCCATTATTTCACACTAACATGATAGCCAAGTCTGCTACAAGCAATATTTAATCAACGTTTTATATTTTAAGAAGCTCAAATACCCCCCCCCCCCCCCCCCCCCCCCCCCAAAAAAATAATAACCATTATTTCCAGTAAGTCTGGGAGACACAGCCACACCATAAAAGTTCTATTGTAATAGAATTTTATGCAAAAAGATAACAAAAGACAAATTTAATAAAATTTAGAAAGCATTATAGAAAATTAAAAAGTTTTCCTTGTCTGTTGCTGAAAACTAATCATTTCTTAAGTTGCTTAAATTCACTTTAATACTACATATATTCCTCAGTCACAGAAGAGAAAAAGATTTCTTCAAAATATGGTCAACAGTTTCTTAAACACTAGCTAAAAACCAGAAATACTAGCTGATCTTCATCGGTTTCATGTCCAATTTTCCATACTGACATGGGTCAGATGAAAGATTTTGTGGTAGTATACCCCATAACAGTGAAATGTACCAACTTAACCCTTTTGTTAACATAGTTCTAATGAAAGACACTGCTTATGATTTTCAAATCATTTTGAAAATAATCAAGAATTTTAAGAGAATCATTTTTAATCTGGTATTTGAAAGATAACAAAATGTTCTTAGATAAAATTATGATGGATGGTTTATGTTTAAATTTAAATATGAACACTTAAAAAATGGCTTTGGAGGCAGTTTAGTATCAGAAGCATTATGGTAATGATTTACAGCAAGGTGAACTGGAGTGTTAAAAGAGAAGTGCTTTTGAAAATGGCACCTTATTCCTTCAGCAAGGATCTCACCTTTATTTAGATAACTAAAACTCAAGACTATTTCTCCGTTTGAATAGAACAAAGGAATCTAGTTGTAAAATAACTTTCTCAAAGATATCTAGATTTTTAATAATCTTCTAATCCAGGCTTACAGATATAAAAGAATATAAAACCATTAGAGAAAGATAAAGAGCTTAGTAGATATGGCTCCTGACCCAAATAAGAGGACATTAACTCTAAATAAGAACTGACTGTTTGTAACAACACATCCAACCTACTCCAGAATGGAACAACGAGCATAAAACGACAATGATAATGATGGTGATATTGGTGACAGTGATGTTGATGATCCAATACAAACACAACAACAAACATTATACTTTAAGGCAGAACCAAAACACAATCTTATTTACACTAAAGTAAACAATAAACTAATGACAGGTTGTGTCAGCAATTAGCATGTATAAACTGTTCACACAGTGGAATAAATTGGTTTACATTGAGGAAGAGGAAAAGTCTATTTTCAAAAGGTGGGAGGAGCTAACACGCCCACTTCATGGCTGAGTGATTTCATTCAGGAAACTTAGTCAAATGTTCAATAATTACAGGTTCCTCCCTCCCCTACTTCACAACCACAGCTTCTTCTGAAAACAATTTACACACTATACATACAGAATCACTATTTTTTCAAAAGACCAGTTTTGTCACATACTGTTATGTTGTTAAATCTACCTGAGCATTACAATAAAGGTACACATATCTGTGGAATACTCAGCCACTTATGTATTAATTTAACAAGCAGGCCAAGCCATTCCATTGACCGATCAACTGGAACGTTACTGTCAAAACCAATGAAGATCCATTCATCTTTAAAATGAAAAAGAGTTGCCACTTTTACATTCATTTTTCCCCCATGCTTTCACAGGTTGGGTAAAGGCTGGAGTTTACTCTGTTTTAATGTATTATTAAGCAACAGAGAGTACAAGATTCCTTTCTGGACAAGATACTAGTCCATTGCAGGTCTAATGTCCAGTTGCTAACCCTAACCCTAACACTTCCAGCTGAGCAAACTAAAGTAATGTGAAATGAAGTGCCTTGTTCAAGAATCTCCCAAGTCCTAACATTCCACCTCTTTGCATACGTCCTTAGATTTACATCCCCAATCCCCACACACCTCTCCCCACCCAACCTACACTGTAAAGTGAACATGATGATGACACAACAAAAATTGCCCAGCCTACACTGTAAAGTGGTTGTATAGGTGACTCAACAAAAAGCGCTTAGCCTACACAGTAAAATGGTTGTGTAGGTATCATGACAAAAAGCACTTAGGAAGGGCATTCAGCCTTAGAAACCAAGGCAGAATCTGTTCTGCATGGGCAAGACATGGTCATCTGACCTGGCTTGTCTCAATGGGACAACTTGTCTAACCTATGCTAGCGTGGAAAAATGGACGTTAAACAGTGATGATGATGATGATAAATCTTTCATTTGAACATTTCAGTGACAAGTCTATTTGAGAACCCATTCAACCCGTGCCAGAATAGAAAATGGATTTTGATATAAAGTCTGAGTGAGTTTATAGTAAATAAAAGCTTTGATATTTTTAATTGGTCAACAGTCCAAAAAAATTTATTAGCTTATAAAGTAGTGTGGTTTGTCCAAATGGTGACAGCTTTTTCACTGAATAGACAATGCCTAGTGTTAACCTAAATTTCAATAATCTATCTGCCTGCCTTACTCTGTCTTCACTCTGTCTACTCTCTCTCTCTTGGTGCCAACCCTTTTAGCCACTTCATACAACACACAGGGATATAGTATACCTATTCTAAACCAGATAAATACAGTATGAGAATGAATGATGAGAAGTAATGGTTAAAAGGTGGAATAATAGAGTATGATTTAAGTGTGAGACTGATATTGTAAAATGGATATACACTATATATTTTTTAAATCACACAGAACAAAAATGGTAATCTGTCTTATTGGTAATGTTTGGTTTCTTATAAAACTAATACAAGTGATTTAAGGCCATTTCCCCTCCACCCCTACTAAAACAAGGATTCAAATTGTGGGTCACAAAAAAGGCTTCATGCTCATCATGCGGTCCTTTCTGAAGCAATAAATTTATGGAAGGATGTCCTTCCTGGTGTCATCAACCTTTGTAGTCCCATTTTCCAACACACATAGAGATACAATGTACCTATTCTTATTAAATTAATAATAGACCGAAACTAGCTTGATTAATGACTACATGGAATTATCTAGCAGCAGCAAATATATTTTCTTTATCTTTTCTGATACAATTTTAGAGTGAGTGACCTTGTTTAATTATTTTGAGGAGACACATTATTCAAAAATAGACTTCACAGATGCTGAAACAGATTGGAATTGGAATTAATTACCCAGCTCCAATTAAAGCAGCCATTTCAAAATCTATGGAATCAAAAGCTAAAAGCTAATAAGAACTCAAAAGATAAAGTAAATAAGTAACAAATAAAGTAAATAAGCTTTAACCATTAAATAGATTAAAAGCCAAACTATGTTCAAAATGTATCCCTTGATGATAAAAAAGTGGCACAACCTATGAAAATATAAGTCAGATGGGAATTCTCAAATAATTTTTTTTTACACAAATCTTTAATAATGGAACTCTTTAGAGCACTAACGATATGTTTAATTAGAGTAAAATATGTTTACAAATCTAAGGTCAATAATTTGATACCATACAAATCTATAGAACACTGCCAAAATTACAACAATAAACATACATTACAGAGAGTATCATCATCATCATTTAATATCTGTTTTCCCTGCTAGCAAGGGTTGGCCAAGTCTTCACAGACCAAGTCAGTACTGAAGCGAGGCTTCTGACCTCCCAGACAGATCGAGGGTCTGCATCTTATGCACGGTACCATATTTTACAGAGTTCATTTTATATTGTCATATCTTGGACATAACTGAAGTTTGCCTGGCAAACTTTCTACGGTTGGATGTCCTTCCTATCACCAACCATATACTGCCAGCAAGGATCCAATGAGAATATCCATTTCATTGGGGGTTTCTTGAATGCCTTAATGATAGGGGCCACAGTCATATCACATTACTATTCCTCCAACCATTTGCGTATTAATTTCATGAGTAGGTGGCTCTGTTGTTGAAACAACTACAACACTCATCATTGGAACCAACATATGCCCCAAAACATTATATATATATATATATATATATATATATATATATTGCAAATATCTTCTATATTATATATATAATATAGAAAATATAAGATGATTATGCAAGGTGGTGGTGGTTGTATAGAAGCAAAACAGCAAGATTATAGCAAAGATTAAAATTTAACAACACACGAGATTTCTTATGAGATAAATAACAAAAGTAGGTTCAGGTGTCTGACAAGAGGAGTATGTGTGAGTATGCATATGTATGTATATATATCATCATCATCATTTAATGTCCATGCTAGCATTGATAGGACAGGTTATATATATATATATATATATACACACACACATACATACATATATAGCATTACCACTTTTTAACACTAAGGAACTTATTGTATTCTCAGCCAGGCTGGTAAAATAGTGCTAGGAGTGGGTCATGCTACGTATTGCTTGCTGAAGGAGTGGGGGCCATCCCACTGTAGAAGATTATATACATATATATGTGTGTGAGTGTGTATCATCATCATTATCATCATCACCATGATTTAATGTCTCATGGGTTAGACAGATTGTCACTTGAAACAAAAATTTGTGGAGCAAAAATATCTGTGGGAAGGAAAACGAGAAAAAGTGCTCATATATATATACACACACACACACACACTCAACTTACATGTTTGAGTGCTCATTCAGTTAATGTTTTAATGTTTTAAATACTGTATGTATCTATGGACCTGTAACGCCTGATGGAGTCATATGAGTGCGATAGATATGACTTGGCTATTTTAAACCTAGTAGACTAGTAGAGCCTATCCCACTCCAGGTCTGAACACAGCTGGGTTGTCGGACATTGTCATAACTAAAGAGTCCTCCATACTCGGCAGGATGGGCTCCCATGTATATGTAAATCTGTGTGTGTGGCTTGTTCTATCACTGGCAGGAAATTTCTAGAGTTAAATTTTAGAAATTATAATCTTCATAGAAGATAAATGACATGATCTTGTTGTGTAGATTTAAATCAGTATTTCACTAAGACATGCCATTATAGAAACATGGACATTAATCTCATAAAAACAATAATATTTACATTTACAAATCAACTTCATTTTTGTTTTCTATTTTCTTCATTTTTTTCTACACCCATTATATTTTTTTTTATAATGGATAGCTCAATAAATATAGTTTATTTCCATAGAGATTATAGCTGTAAATATTTCTTTTCTATCCTATCATCCTATAGCTATAACAAATATGTTATTTGCATGTAGGCAGATGAAGAACAGCAGAGTGACATACCTTGGCAAGAGCCACATCAAAATGGCTATAACAATCAGCCTAGTCAAAAATAGATATCACAATAAGCCCCTACCACCTCTAGGGTCATGACAGAAAACTCATCAACTACACTGCCAAAAAGGAAGTAAAAATTACATACTCTATATTATAATTGAATATCTTTTATTATGCACCCATATATACTAGATTAACCCTTTTCATACTAAACTGCCTGAAACATGATAAAAAGCCTGAATTTTTTGTAAGAACCTTTGTTACATTCCAAACAACAAATCATCATCCTTTAATATCCGTTTTCCCTGCTAGCAAGCCTTAGATAAGTTATCACATAACCCATGCTAGTGTGGAAGATGGACGTTAAACGAAGATGACGATGATGATGAAATCAGTACTTAAACTAAGCCACAGACTTCGCAGATGGGCCAGGAGCCACATCTCACTGCAAAAGTTAGTTGTATTATAAAGTCCCTCCAAATTCTTGATTATTTTCGAACTTAATAGCAAATCATGAGTTAAAGCTTTTATTTTATATTAAAAACAACAAAATGACCCTTAGGTTTCCTTTAACTTAACCCTTTTGTTGTCATTTCTAATGCAATATACTATCAATGTGTTTACTTATTTTGAAAATAAAAAATTTGGGGGAATTTAATAAAATATTTTTTTTTTAGTTAGCTGATGTTTGGAATGTAAAATTTTTTAGTAAGCTGATGTTTGGAATGTAAAATTTTCTTACATAAAATTATAATGAAAAGTTTTAACTCTTGATACCAACCCACCAGAAACTACTCTTGCGTTCTATGGTGAAAACCTATTTGTTTTAAAATGTTCAGGTATAAATTTAAGCCTTCACTTATCTTTTGTAATAACATTTTCTAAATACCAACTTAATAATGAAAAAAATTAGTTATATTACTAAACCACTCCATATATCTTATTTTCGATATTTTAAAAATTAATGTAAATCAGAGGCAGTGTATGTCATTAAAAATAATATGATAACAAAAGGGTTTATATAAATGTGAACACTTCAAAATGGGCAGTTTTATATCATAGAATCAAGGATGATTTTAGACAGGTTGATATCAAGTGGTTTAATGAATGTTTGGCATTACCAGGCACACTTTCCACCCCTACCTCCATTAAACCAAGGATTTATTTACTGCACTTTCTATTTCAAAGTCATATAGCACACTATACAGAAGGCATAGATCTATGAAAACATTTACAATAACAAAACACAAACACATACAAAAATCATTTGGATTCCAATAATAAAATATATATATATATTTTAGAAAGAGAAGAATTTAAAAGCAAATATCATAGATAAGATATGTGGCCTGGTTCTGTCAGCCTGTCAAGTACAAAACAGTAGAAACAGCAGCAGGAACTAATAAATAATATTGGTAAATGTCAAAATAAAATAAACATATAAATGAATAAATAAATGTCAGTGTTAGTTGAGACTAGATAACAAATATCAAAATTACAATAAAACATATATTTCACATATGATGCATTGAACAATATTCCAAACAGCCAAGAAATTTATGTGTAATTCCTGACGTGATCAGTTATTTAAATTGTCTGAGCTGAGAAAAAATAAAAAAGAGGAAAATGATACCATTCCCATTCCAAGAAAAAGAATAGAAGGTATTAGAAAAAAAATATTCCACTGAAATTCTATAGTTTCAAAAGTCAAATGTCTATAAATCTCTATAAATTACAAAAAAAAAAAGAAAAGATTTGTCATTACTACTACTACTAGTTTTATATAAGAATCAAACTTTGGTTTTAAAAAATAGAGAATTTAAAAAGGTGGATTGCATGATGCTTGTCCTCGTAGAGGAAGATTGCCCTTACGATGAGATATAAACATTGAATGTTGGAGATGTGTGAAATTCTTTAAACAAAGCAAACAAGCTCCACTGGATGTGTAACGTTAGTGTACGTAAACAACAAAGTTCATATTAGTAAAGAGAAAAAAATAGGTATAAGAGGAATTATTGGTTGTTGCGTGCAAGATAGACTTAAGACTGCACTGGTATGGACATGTAATTCATATGAGTGACAGTTGTGTAAAAAAAAAAAGTGCCAGGAATCGCAGGGGGATTAATGAAGAAGTGAGTAGAAATAGTGAAGTCTAATCTTCGAATGCTAAACTTTACAAAGGAGATGACAAAGATATGCAACAAGTGGCAAAACGCTATTTTAGAGAGGTCCTGTCAAACACATGCAAGCAAATTGATGATGAACATATGGAAACTAAATAACGGCTGTCATTGCAATCGATGATGACTTGGTAACATATGTTTTAGTTAATGGGTTTATATGCCATGTAGTTACAAGAAAACATGGCCACCCTATTGCCTCTATGGCCCTCGACCTAGCAAAACATCCAGGATGTGACAATTTGAGGGATATATATATAGAGAGAGAGAAAGAGAGGGGGGAGACCTCATCAGCTGAAAGTTTTTTTTCCACTTTAACCATCACAAAATCTTCCATGTTCACACATTGTATTTTGTACCAGACTCCAAAATTTGCCATCACTGCCAAATCAATACTTTCCAACAAGTCCTTATGGCACGCAGAGATTCAGTGTACTTTTTCTAAACCAGGTACACACATATATCTAATATTATAAAATATAAAATTTATGTTGTTATAGCTGTCAAAACTATACCAGTGACTAGAGAGCCAGAAGTTCCATGCTTAATGCACTAAGCACAAAACTCCTGGCTCTAGAGTCACTGGTATAGCTTCACAGCTATAACAAAATATTATTTATCACTCTACTTGTGTATAAAGTTTTGTTGCTTCCGTTTGCACAGCCAAACAAAGGATCAGAAGTCCTTTTCAGCTAATCTCTCTAGTGTTAGTGATTTACATGATAAACGCACCCAGTAACTGTAAAGTAGTTGATGAAAGGAAGGAGGGCATCCAGCCGTAGAAAAAGATTGAGAGGAATTTTCAGCTGTGTCAAGGACATGACAATCAGCCTAGTGCTTGTGCCACAATAAAATGCACATGATAGTGAACAGAATTGTATGTAAACTAGCCACTGGCCTCTAGCCAGTCTGAGCTTTTGTTTCAGTACAGAAACGTAAAAGAGATGATAGCTCCCAGCCCACCATTAGGGTCAGCTTCACTGCTTTGAGTATCAATCCAGTCTGCTGACAACCTGTCCAACTCTTGCTAGCAGAGAAAGAGAATGTTAAACGATGGTGATGATGATGATGACGATGATAATGGTGGTGATGGTGACGATGGTGATGATAATGATAGTGGTGGTGATGATAATGGTAGTGGTGATGATAATGGTAGTGGTGGTGGATTGTCTGAGTGAGAAAGATATGTGATTGGCTGAATGTTTTGCTGACGTAAGAGAAAGACTTAATTTTTAATCTGTTAGTCAACAGAAGTAATAGCCAGAAAAATAGAAGACAATATTACATTTAACTTAGGTGGACCCACAGAAATTCCACAGGAAATAGGAATTATTCATCTTCACTATGGAAACATGATAAAATCAAGGAATACATGAATACAGTATTATATTGCAGTTCACATTTTTTACAATCTGAACATCAGCTAATTTTTCCATCATTTTGATGTTTGACATTAAAATATACAATAAAACATATATGTAAATCAATAAATATCCATTTTAACTAATTTTAGAAGTTTCACTTGGTTCTATTTTATGCTAAAGACAAGCAGCCTAAAACCACCCCTGGTTCTAAGATACAAATCGTGGTCCAATTGTTTGGAATCATTTTGTGTGCAAAGATGCACCTCTTCCAGACTTAAACGATGTAATATATATATATATATATATATTAAAAATATGCTGTTGAGTAATCAACAAAACTGTTTATGATAAAAAAAAGAAACCTACCATCTACCATTAAACAAATATTTCAAAATTTGTAAATAGAATAAAAAATGACTGCATAAAGTGCCCATTTTACAGGCCATCATGAAAAGGATAATAGTATTTTTACTATAATCCTTCTCGATGGCCTCACTAGCCTGATTAGTGAATTCTTAATAATGAACCACTTCATTCAATTCCTAAGAACCCTTTATTTTCTTCTTTGTAAATAGTGTATCAAACTTCTTTCTTTTATGTACCTTTTTTATATTCTAAATCGATAAAGTGATAAAAATAAAAAACTTTTAAAATGTGTGTGTGTGTAGAGAGAGAGAGAGAGAGAGAGAGAGAGAGAGAGAGAGAGAGAGAGAGAGAGAGAGAGAGAGAGAGAGCTTGAACGAGTTGAAGGAGAAGCTGGGTTTAAGAGGAATTCGAGGTGATGTGCAGAAGAGAAGACTGTGTTGCTTTGGACATGTGATGCACATGGGCAATGATGATAGGGTGAAGAAGTGACAGGAAATGCGAGTGGAAGGAAGTCACGGTAGAGATAGACTAAGAAAGTCCTGAGCAGAGGTTGTAAGAGCTGACTACAAATCACTGAGACTCAAAGACAAAGGACCGCAACGTCTGGAGAGATGCTATCCTGAGATGGACCCGTCCAACCCATGTAAGCATGGAAAAGCAAACGTAATAACTTTTCAAAAGAAAACCAATGGTAATCTATTAAAGTGAATATGCTTTCATTAAGAACAATTCAAGGTTATATTTACTTTTGAGCCTGGGCAATGCTAGGCATTCTGCCAGTATACACTCACACACATAATGTTCACAAAAGTTTTCAAGTGAAAACCCATGGTTTTCTATTAAAGAGAATATGCTTTCATTAGGAACAATTCTAGGTTATAGCTATTTTTTTAGAATGGGCAATGTCAAGTATTCTGCCAGTATACTCAAACAGTGACATACCCTACAAAGTTAATAAAATACCAATTTATGTCATTTCTTGACTGAAACAAGATTCTAAATAATATTTCAAAAGAAGTAAGAATAAATTAGAAAGCAACATTGATTTCTTTCAGACAATAGATACAGTTTATCACACACAATTCTAGACATGTATTTCCGTTATCTGATTGTTATTGCTCTCGCAGTCTTCAAGAATTGAAGTCTATTTCTTTTTCACTAAATTTCAATATTCATAGATGACTTTAGAAAAGAAGAATAATGGCAATATATATATATATATACATACACATATATATACACATCCACACACACACACACAGAAACATATATTACTTACCAGATTATCTCGAGCACACGTAATTAGAACTGGTGGTCCAAAAATACGCTTCTTCTCACAATAAAGTTGGCGAAAAACTTCATTTTCAAAACTGTCTAAGATGAAGATAAGTTCAAAATCAGTTGATTTTGCTGGAATATCTTGGCCTGTGTCTGAATAGATGATTGGGTGACCAAAATACTTTAAAAAAAAAAAAAAAAAAAAGGTGAGAGCAGAAAATTAGATATGTTGTGAAGATGATTTTGCAGAACTTAATAAATGATCATGACAAATATCTCAATAATAGTCTGTTTGACTATGTGTGTGCCTGTTGTATGTGTTAGACCAGGCATAGGCAAACTTTTTCGAGCAGTGGGCTACATAGCAGTGGCTTTTCATAAGGCGGGTCATGCTACTACAAAATTCAAGGCAATTTTGAAATTAGGTGTGCCATTCAGAAAGCCAAATGGGCCCAGTTTGCCCAAGACTGTGTTAGACTATGTTTAAATGTATGTGTCTGCATATGGCTGCTTATTTATATTAAATATACACATTGTGTGTATTTGTATATGTGCATGTGTGTGTGTGTATATATATATATATATATATTAGACAAGTTCCAAATGTATGTGTCTGCATACGTCTTATCTACATTGATATGCACATTGTGTGCATATACATGTATATGTGGTGCTGTGTTGGACATTTAAACCTGGTTAAGCCCATCCCTCTCTGGACTGGCATTTTATCAAATGGATGACCAGCAAAGTTGACCTTAGTGGAATTTGAACTCAGATTACAGAGAACAAGAATGAATACTACGAAACATTTTAACAGCTCTGACAGCTTGTCACTTCATAGGCTGTGTTTATCATCAGAAATATGGTTACGAAAGGGTTAAACAGACAAGATAAATATAACCAGTCTATGAGAGGTAAGATTTCACAGTCGAATGAACTGAGAGTTAAAGAATTAAATGTACAGCCAAATACACCATGAAAGTCGTAAGATTTATTCAGTCAACCATTTAAACCTATTTTAATAATAATATTATTATTATTTCGTCAGTATATATCAGCAAACAGTCAGTAATGGTAGCCAGTGAAAATGGATGGCAACTAATCATACTTATGAAGATGTTCTGGAAATATATAATTATGAGTGTGTGTGTGTGTATGTATATATATATATATATATATATCATCATACACACACACATATATATATATACATACACACACACATATACATGCACTCTATATATATATACATATACATACATACTATATATATATACACACACACATACATACATATCATATATATATATTTATATATATGGCACTATCTCTTCCATTACTCCCACTCCACTGTTTGTCACATCATAATCTTGCTCCTTTCTTCCATTATTACACCCTGCTATTACTGTCTCTCTTTCGTTACACCTACCCTGTTTCTCCAATCATCTATTCTGAATTAATTTAGCTCACAAACTCACATTTCAAATAAACTATTAAATATATCATTAATTGGAAAACTGTTGAAATTATTTCGGTTTGCCTTGTGAAAGCAACATTTCACAAAAAAAAATAAAATAACAAAAGCAACATTTTAACAGCGAAGTTAAGCCTGAAAATGGTGTTAAGAGCTCTTCAATTCATCTTAAAATATCAAGGACTTCTTCACAATTCATCTCAAATTTATTAAACGTAATTCTTCCCCTTCAAATTATTGTCATTTCAAATTTAGGACTAACAATTCTGGCACAGGTGTGAGTTGAATATTTTCATCTCAGCCAAAAACTTGCTCTCAAAACTGTCACTGACAATTAAACAGATACCAAAACCAAACCCATAATCCTTCTTTTTAAATTCTATATTATGAATAGGTTAACTTTCTAGCCATATTAATCCTGCTTGTTGCGAATGTTTGTAAGAATTTGATGTATTGGTAAAATACAAAAATTTGCACTTGTATCCTCAGACTGTTTTAAATGTTAACATCAAAGATATAATGGAACTTGAAACACTGCAGCTCTACATAAGACTGATCACTGTAAAAACTAATGGTATTGACAGTTTTGGGACAAATGGAATCTATTGCAATGATTAAACATATATGCTCTCTAATAGAAACTGAAAATATGAAAATATTACTGTATACTGCCTTTCTGAAACCAGAAAAGAAAAAAAAAAAAATCTACCAATAAACACTACTACAAATTTAGATCTGGGTCAATGACCTACCAGCCAGTCCACTGCTAAGTGTCTACATCCCAAGTCATAAATCATAAATTTGGCAGAATTGTTAGACCATGAAAAGACCAGACAACAATCTTGTGGTGTGGTACTTATTCTGGAGACATGTATTCTCAGTTCAAATTCTACCATATGGCTATCAACTTTGCCTTTCATGCTTTCTGAGGTTAAGAACCAACAAGATGAGATCAGTCTAAATTATATAATATGTGTGTGTGTGTGTATATATATTATAAAGAGCTGGGACCCAACAGCTGAGCTCTTGTCATTTCAACTGCTAGTCCCAGACTCTCAAACTAACTGTTGAAATGGCAAGAGCTCAACCATCGGCTCCCGACTCTTTATAATATAGCCATACTCTACTACCTCAAATATTTCAAACTGGTTATATCCTGGTTTATATATATATATATCAAACACATTTTAGCTGGCAGTGGTTCAAACCAATTTCAAAGCACCACCTGGTCAGTGAATGTTATGTTTACAATTGAGAAATTTATCTATTCAACCATAAATTAGTTCAGGTGGCTTTTGTTTGGTATTTGTGGAGGGATATATTAAGGTGGAGTTGGAATGTATTCAGACTTTTAAGTTGTTTGATATGTTCAGGTTTGTAGTTGAAGACAGACTTATGGAGGTTATGGCGATGTGGTAGGTTACATTTGTTTCAGGATTTCTCTTGCATCACCATACCTCCAACCCTATCATTCAACAGAGGGAATTTGTTCAGCCATTTGTGGCCTGATGGTTAGGATGTTGGACTCATGATCATAAATTCATAGGTACTATTACTGAATTAGGTGGCACATTGTCTTCTTGAGCAAGACACTTCATTTGATGTTACATTACATAATAGGACTGGGGACCCTGTCAGTAAAGTACACAAGATACCTTGTATAGAATGCAACCTGGCAGGAGGCCAGCTAAACCTGCAGGGGGTGAGTTGTAGATTTTTTTTAACCCTCCCATCAACAAATCTCCTTATTTAAGTGTGAAGTTGAAAGAAAACATACTGGATCAGGAGGAACTAAGTGAATTGAAAAAAAAAAAAATTTACAATTCACACATATGCAGGTTTAACTGGCTTCCTACAGAGATGCATCATAGTTTTTTCATGTGTATTAATGATAGGGGAACCCCAGTCCATTCATGAAAAGCAATATGAAATAAAACAACTATGTAAATAAAACAACATAATGCACCACCCTATATGATTGTTAAGTCTAACACTAACCACTAAGCAACATAGATCACTACAGAAAATAGAATAATATACCTTTCTATTGTGGGATTTAAATAATAGTCCAATACTTCAGCCACTAGGTGTTAGCACTGTCAGCATATATAATTCTACACCAGTAGAGTGCAATAAATACTAACATAACTTGTTTAACTGGCTGGGTGGGTTTGAAAACAGAGAAAGTCAGTTCAATTTCTATTTGAAGCTGAGATTGTTTTTTTTTTTGCTCTTTGTTTTGTTTTGCTTTTTTCTCAGCCAGTGTATGGCTTTAAATTAAGAAACTTAAGTTGATCATCTACCTTATAAGTTATTGATTCAATAACACAAACTTCAAACACCTACACTTGCTCAAACTGACTTAGTTATATAATCATATATATATATATATATATATATATATATATGCAAATATGTCTATCTATCTAGGGCGGGTAAAATTCCCGAGATGTTCTTTTCAATGGCTGACAATACCTTACCGGCGGCACTCGAATAAGGTAATTATTTAACCCATAAATGGGGCCCTAACAGGTACTACTACTCCGGGCCAGAGCAGACTTGGGAGTTATGACAACTCCACATTCCCCACAGCTCCTGAACTGGAGCCTTGCCACTGGATATAGGTTAATGTCATACCTAGGACAATGTAAATATGTATGTGTATAAAAAAACGATTATATATATATATATATATTCATTTATTGTGAGTCTTCTTGCTTTAGAGTGTCAGGATCATCAAACAAAACTCACTACTTAGCCATAATAAATGAATATTTAAACTCTACTATGGTATTGAACACTTTTTTTTCTAGTCCGTCAACCACATATGGATATATATATATATATGTATATATCATCATCATTTTAATGTCTGCTTTCCCTACTAGCAAGTGTTGGATGGCTCCATATAGAGCAAGTCAGTACTTAAGCAGAACCATTGATCTCCCAGGTAGGCCAGAGACCTGTGTGCTTATGTACGGTCTCATGTTCTATTGAGTGCTCAGGAGAGTTTGTCATGCATTTCAGACAACTGAGGGTCCTCGCAACTCTTTGTTTGGCAAGATTTTTATGGCTTGATGGCCTTCCTATCACCAACCATTTTACAGTGTGTACTGGGTGCATTTATTGTATAGATCACCAACACTAGGGAAGTTGTCAAGCACTTGCGCAACTGGAGGGTCCTCCCGACCCATTGTATGTATGTGTATATATATACATATACACATTTATGTATCATCGTCATCATCTTCGTTTAACGTCCATCTTCCATGTTAGCATGGGTTAGACGGGAGTTGTCCCACTTGAGGCAAGGTTAGTCGGGTGACTGTGTCTCGCTCATATAGGACCATCTGGCGGGTTTTCTATGCCCTTCCTAACACCAAACACATTTACAGTGTGGATTGGGAACTTTTTACCATGTTACCTACACAGCCACATTACAGCGTGGACAGTGTGTTTTTTTTTGTTGTGACACCTACACGATCTCGATCTCATTTATTTGGACTGAATGTTGTGGTACCAACTTTACAGAGAGAGGGTGGTGTTGGTGGGAGTGGGAGGATAGAGTAGGAGTAGTTGATTGGGGTGTATATTTGGTTAAGAGGTGCCTACTGACTGTAGGTTTCACTTTGTACATAGGCAAGGCGGGTCTTCTGTATTATTGTGTTGCGCCAAAGATCTCGGTCCAGTGACATTGTCAAGGCATGGTCAGCCGACCAGACACTGCCCACAACAGGACAACTCTTCTAACCCATGCTAGCATAGAAGAACGGACGTAAAACGGTGATGATGATGATGTCAGATGGATATCATCATCATTATCGTTAGTAGTATCTTTAATTAGAAATATGGTAATAAAGTGATTAAATCTACTTACTTATTACTCACTACATCTGCCTCTGTGTACACAAAACTAACACTTCAATCATAATAGACACCTCTTTCCTACAATACTGAAGGTTTGCCTTCAGTTTTGATTTATATTTTCTTTTACATATTGACATAGACTGAAATTTAGATTTGTATGTCTGCTGTATGTATAGGTATACTGCATCCATGCATGTCATATGAGGCAACAAAAAACAGGGAGGAGCCATGAAAGGGTATCCAGCTGCGAAACATTGTCTCAAACCTTCTTGACTAAACCCATACCAGCATGGAAAAATAGGCATAAAAACGATGATGATGATGTCTTATTATACAGAGGTGTTTCATGCTTGAGTGCCCTTCATCCTGCCAAATATACTGCTTAAAACTAAAGGGAATGTATCTATCTTAAACTATGTTGACTAAAGCAGACAGAGTAGTGTACCTTGATAAAGCATTCAACCCACTGCATGTGTATGTGTGTGTGTATGTATATATATATATATATAAACCCAGTACTTTTATACTGCTTAATAATTACTGGATGAAATAAACCATTACTTTAACCCTTTAGTTACCATATTTCTAATGAAAAACAAACCAAATGATTTTCAATTCATTTTGAAAATAATTATTAATTTGGAAAGATGTAGTAATATTATTGAGCTAGTGTATTGTTACATAAGAAAGTTTCTTACATAAAATTATGATGGAAGATTTTTTAGATAAATATAAAAACTATATGATAAACAACTTTGTATTAAAGAACCAAAGAGTGGTTTCAGGCAAATTTGGTATCAAAATGGTGAAAGATTGTTAATATAGTGGATGTAAATCATCCAGTACTTTAAAACCAGTTCAAATCCTGTAAACGCAAACTTTGCCTTTTATCCATTCGAAGTTGATAAAAAAAAAGTACGAGTCTAGTACTAGGGTCGATTCTTCCTTTATATCTCTTTCTCACTTCCATTCTCTATCCTTTTCTGGAAGAAATCTACTGTATTCAGACCTGGAGAGAAGATGGGCTCTGCCAGATTTAAAAATGACCTAGAAACGATGTATGTCAATACAGCGCCTCTACGACTCCCACAGGAGTTACAGGACTAAAAACAAAAACAAACTCTAACACTAATTAACACTATATTCAAAATACTTAATGCACAACAAACATCAAAACTTCACCTTAAAATAAATTTTTAAATTACCTGCAATGACTTTTGGAGTTCTTCATTTTTCTTACAACTTTCACCAACAACAACGAACTTGATGGCCAAATCTAAAACATAAAAATATATTTTTAGTACCATTTTATACAGATAACTCTGACAAAATATCACAGTTGAAATTAAGGAGCTGAATGGAGGCACATGGCTTAGTGGTTAGAGCATTGGGCTTGCAATCGAAAGGTTGTGAGTTCAATTCTCAGACTGGGTGATGTGTTGTTTCCTTGAGCAAGACACTTTATTTCACATTGCTCCAGTTTACTCAGCTGTAGAAATGAGATGATAGGGACTGGGGTCCCTATCATTCCACTGTAAAGTGGTCGTGGAGGTGCCACGGCAAAAAAGCACCCAGCACTCACTGTAAATGAGGTTGGTGTTAGGAAGGGCATCCAGCTGTAGAAATCAAGCCAGAATCAGTTTCCGTCCCACCCTTGCAAGCAGGGAAAAAGCGGACGTAAAATGAAATGATGATGATGATGATGAATCAAACAACTTTTGAAAATGTAAACAAACATTGTATGTGAAGTTTGAAAGTTCGAGCTTCGCATACAATAATTTATATATATATAACCGGTACTAGCAGTGAAACACATGCTAGTCCCGTCAACTTATTATATTTATATACACACACATACATACCAGTGGTTTCCAGCCTGGGATTCAAAGTCATTGTGTTTATATTTATTTAAATACCTCTTTGCATAATTTTTTTTAAGAACATCTTTCAAATACAAACTTAATTTTATTAAATTCCTACAAATTGTTGATTATTCTAAAAAATGATAGGCAATGTCTTTCATTATAAAGATAGTAACAACAATACAAGTGTTGAAAACCATCTTTCCTGGGATCCTTTTTGAAGCAATGTTTTATGTCCAGATTCCCTTCCTGGTGCCAACCCTATTAGTTGTCTCTTATAACACACAGGAATATAGCACATCTTTCCTGGGATCCTTTTTGAAGCAATGTTTTATGTCCAGATTCCCTTCCTGGTGCCAACCCTATTAGTTGTCTCTTATAATACACAGGAATATAGCTCAGCTATTCTAAACCAGTTACATAATTAATGAGAAACATGATAACAAAAGGATTAACTAAATAATTAATTCAGCCTTTCACCATCTCGTTAAGTTATAAAATAAGCATCAGTAGTAAAGGTTTTAAGAGAGACAATAAAATATCAAATGGTGTCTACTAAACAAATTAATGTTGATACATCATTTACACGATTTGTGTAAAAAATACCACCCAGATTTTAAAGGTTACTAAAAAGAACATTGTAAATGCTATTCAAAATTTTCTTAAATAATCTGTATTTCTTTTTTTTTTCTTTTTTGAAAGAGAGAGAGGGATTTTGATCTTTAGCAGGTGAAACAGATGTTAAATGATGATAAATCTAATGAATTCTGCTCAGTGTTTAACTGTATCTTTGTCCATTTGTTACATGCAAACACTACAAACTGTTAAAAACGTTCTAAAAATGTTCTTCTGAATTCATGGAATACAAATGTAATATGGGGATGGGTGACAGGTTGACAAAGACACTAAAATGTTCTCTGCCAATTCTGTTGTCTATCTATCTATCACTGTATTTATGTATATATATTATCATCATCATTATGTCAGTAGTAGAGTTTGGTTATATTATAAAAAGTTGGGACTAAAATGCTGAGCTTTTGCCGTTTCAACAGTGAGTTCCAGACATCTAGCCCTAGCTGTTGAAATAGATCCAGACTCTTTATAATATATATATCATCATCATCACCGTTTTACGTCCGTTCTTCCACGCTAGCATAGGTTAGACGGGTTGTCTTGTTGTGGTCAGTGTCTGGTCGGCTGACCGTGTCTTGCTCATACAGAAACTGATTCTATATAGGCACAATACATAAACATAGCTTTGTTACACTTTGATGAGGAAGCAAATAGTACCCATATTACAATGGGTTATGTAGTAATATATAATAATTAGTACCTTTTCTACTGCCACACTAAAGGAAGGCTGGTAAGAAATTACATGTTGATTGTGATAAATACAATGGAAACAGTTGAAGGGAGATAAATGCAATGGTCAAGTTATTTTTTTTATTCATACAATCAGTATAGTAGAATGATCACAGGTCAATATCAACTGTATGTTTAATAAAGAAATCATTATTACTGGTCAATATGACAAAATGAAAAGTTATATCAATACATACAGAAAAATGAATGTATATATCATTACCATTTAAGGTCTATTTTTTAAAATCACACTTGCATAGGTTAGACAGTTTGTCACGTTATGAGACAAGTCAGACCAGATGACTGCGTTTTGCTCACTTGGATTTGTATTTTAGCTAGGTTCCTATGGCTGGATGCCCTTCCTAATGCCAACCACATTAGTGTCGACTGGGTACTTTTTATCAAGGCACTAAAACGAGCATCTAAAGCGGTGGACTAGGTGCATTTTCGTTGTGTCTCCAACACAACCAACCACCTTACAGGATAGACTGGGCGCTTTTTGTCATGTTAGTAGCACAAATGCCTTACAAGTTGGAGTGGGTCTTTTTTCTCATGTCACCAAAACGACCACCTTACATGGTGGACTGGGTGTCTTTTTCTTCTCATGTCACTAGTTCGACCAACTTACAGAGTGGACTGTGTGCCTTTCTCTTTTCGTGTTGATGATCATATAAGTGTGTATCATCAAAAAGGACTCATCCTCCCACGGGAGCAGGATGAAACAATTGTCAGAAGGATGGTAGTGTAGAGACAGCACAACATCTACATTCAGGTTACCCTCTTCACCAACTAATATATTCCTCCTCCTCTCCCTCCTGACTCCAGCCCAATCTGCCTCTCCTTACCTCCCTCCTTGACTTCTTTCTTTGGATAGAGGGATTGGTGCATTTTACTATGGTACAAGCATTAGCACGTAGAATAGGCTGGGTGTATTTTATTGTTGCACCAGCACTACCACTTTACAGAGTGTACTGGGTGGGGGGGAGATTTTATCATGCATTAGCACTCCCATTTGCAGACTAGTATACTGGTTATATTTTAGAATCTTTGTATGTAACCATTAGAAACAAAAGCCAAACCAAAGAAAATTAACATCACAGTCAAAGATAAAACTGAATTTATAATACAGACATGTAAGAGTTTTAATACATACCAGGTTTTAACACAGATCTGGTGGATAGAGTCTTAGCATTTAAATGCCTATTTGGTGTGGCCGATGTATCAAATGAAATACCTGAAGAGTAAAATATATTTAATGATAGAATATCAAATAACATATTGAGAGGAGTGGAAACATTCACTAGAAGTTACTACTGGTTAGCTCAAATGATATTGATTATATTTCAAGAGTTCATCATTCTCATTTAATGTCCATTTTTCTATGATGGCAAGAGTTAGACGAGTCATCACAGACCAAGTTGGTATTTAATCAGAGTTACTGACTTCCTACATGGGTCAGCGGCTACATTTCACATACATTTCAGTTTTGACAGAGTGTCTACTACTGAATGCCCTTCATAACAACAACCTCTTTACAGAAAAACACTATTTCATTCAGAAATATAAAAATGCTCCCAGTACACACTGTAAAATGGTTGGCATTAGAAAGGGCATCCAGCAAAAGAAATTATGTCAAACAAAACGTTCAGACATCTTCAGTTGTGCCAAGGATCTGACAACCTCACTAGTGTTGGAGCCACAATAAAATGCATCCAATACACTGTGTAGAGTGGTTGACATTCAGCCAAAGAAACCATGCAAAACAAAGAGTTGAGCAAACTCCTCAGTTGTGTTAAGGACATGACAAGCTCCCTGATGCTGGTGCCATGATAAAATTAACCCAGGAGTCTCTGTAGTTGGCTGGTGGTAGGAAGTGCATCTAACTGTTGTAAATATGTCAAAGCTGGACAATATAAAAATGAGAGTGCAACGCTAAACCATTCAAACAGCTCACTTAAAAAGTTCAGTATATGCCTAGTCTGTAATCCAGCAGTTACTAGTGACACTAATCTCTGAATCCGATGTAGTTTATGGCACATTTCAGACTTCTATGAAATCCCAGACACAATATTCATCAGTTTCTTTAGTCAAAACTCCATAAGTCACACTATCCTAAAGTGTGCATACTTGTGGCTAGAGACTGCCTGCGAAAACCTCATCTCCAATGAAATCCTATCATGTATCCAAAACAGTTGGTTGCTACTAGATGTGACATATTTTATATTTCAGGTATATTTTACAAGTTTAATTTATTGAACAAACTGTTACAAAGAGAAAACTGTAATCTTATGTCTTACAAAGAGGCTAGTAATGCTCTCATTGGGAAACTCAGTCTAACCATATCATCACAATTTAGTGAAAAATACAACTCTGACATTGACTGACACTCAACTAGATAATAATCTCTTTGTCGTCTGTTTGAATTATCTGTACAATGACATGGAAATTTGGTTCAATGAGTTGTCAGCTAGATTCAAACATGACAAACATAAATTATGAGAAAGTAGTAACATTGCTTTTCCCACTTCTTACCTACTATTAAATGCTTACAACTGACTTGATATTGTAAGTAGAGATGATGATTTGTCATTAACAAGGTTGCAACCAAGTCAGAAATTAAAAAAAACCCTGAGTTTGCACACTGGCAATCAAAAGAATATTTTTATGTTACTATTATATAGATATTTTATGTTTCTAAAATGTTTTAGGAGACCGAGCCAACCTCACTTTCATATGATGGTCTTTAGGAAAGCATTTGTTATAATGCTTTGCTAAACAAAGTTCTTTGTATGAAAAAATACAGTGAAGAACCATAATTGTTTCTACTTTTGGCACAAGGCCAGCAATTATCCCAGTGTATTACTGGTGCTTTATTTTATCGACCCCATAAGGATGAAAGGCAAAGTTAACCTCGGCAGGATTTGAACTCAGACCATAAAGGGCCGTAACTCTTTGCTGCAAAGCATGGTGTCCGACCCTCTACCGATACTGCCAATCCAATGATATGCATATATGTAAAGTGGCCATTTTGCTGCCACAACAAAAACACACTCAGTACACTCTGTAAATTTGGTTAGTGTTAGGAAAGGTATCCAGCTGTAGAAACCAAGTCAAAATCAATTCTGTATGAGTAAGACATGGTCATCTGATCTGGCTTCTCTCACAATGGGCCAACTCGTCTAACCCATGCTAGCATGGAAAAATGAACATTAAATGGTGATGATGCACATCCATACACGTCATAATTGTTCATCACATATTTGCCAACCATTGGACATGATGTGGTATGAAACGAAAGAAAATATCTGGGTTTTTTTAAAGAGAACTCTTCAGACACGTGAAGGACATAACAACCTCTCTAGTGCTGGTGCCACAATAAACTGCACCCATTGCACCCTGTAGATGTAGAAACAATGTTAAAAGGATTAAAAAGGATCTTCAGCCACACAAAGGACATAATCTTTTTATGCACCCAGTACACCCTATCAAATGGCTGGCAGTAGGAAGGAAATCTAGCCATAGAAACACTGCCAAAAATGGAACACATTGAGCGAGACATGGAAGCTATAAGCATTTGACTTAACAAACTTGTTTTTAGATATATTTTGCTGAATCATTACAGGATATTAAGAGTTAAATAATCTTTTTTGTGGTAAATAAAATATGGCTTTTTTTCCTGGACATATATTCATATAATAAAATGAGTGTTTAATCCTTTAGCATTTAAACCGGCCGTATCCAACCAGAATTCTCTAACCTCTTTCTGTTCAAACTGGCTGTAACCTGCTGCTTATACTAATGTTAAGGTATTGTTCTCAAAATAAATAAAATCAAAATCTTATTGATTCAATATTATGTGAGATAATTTTACAATAGTAAATATAGAGTAATGTAAATGCTAGAGGGTTAAAATATCATAGTACCTACAACATTCAAATATTGACTAACTAAGCACTCAATATATGTGAGCAGAGTGTAAATTTTATTTTCAGAATAGAAAAGTGACAGCGATTTCAAAGTTTTACCTGAGTTACACAATTACTTAAAATATAATTAACATAATCAATAACTATTTTGAAGATTGATGATTAAAAACTGAGAATCTAGGATTAATTAAAAAGTGAGTGTCACTAGTGGTACTCAGTTTTCTCTCTTCATGCCTAGTTTAAAAATAGTTATAATTATATAACTTAGTCATCTGTATAGAAAGTTTGCAAACTGCGCTCAACTTTCTAGAAATAGCAGCCAAATCCCACTTAAATCACATGTTACAGGTTTTTTTCTTCTTTTGTTTTCTTAAATACATTAACTAATGTAGACCTGGAGATATGTCTGAAAAGAATAAAACAGCTTGTCACCACTGAAGATGAGTTCGCTGAGTGTGAGCTAACTTTAGGGTTTAAGTAGATTTATTGAAGCGAAAAGAAGAAAAAATGTCAGGAATGGTGGTTAACAATATATATGTGGGTGTGTGTGCGTGCGTATTGTTAACCAGCAAAATAATCAAACATTGTGAACAAGTGAGGGGAGGGAGTCGCGTGTTGTTTAATGAATGTACAGGTTTGTATTGTTAAACTGTGACAGGTACATACAGTTAAACTGGAGCAGGTGACCCCCTTATCAATGTAGATGAAGAGGATAGGTTCAATAATTCACTAGCTGGGAATACACCTTCCTTTCTGTCAAATCAATCCATACAAGTTATCCCAGCTATTTATATATATAGAGAGTTGTAGCTTTTTAATAATTTCTCACAAAAACACACCAATAGGAAATTGATAGGAGACGACTTCGCCGAGTAAATCGATCACAGTTATGGTCTCAACATATGACGGGGGGGGGGGGGTGAAGTGGGTTGCGGCACTGACAAATGAATTTCTAGTTAGTGATCTCGCCTTGCTAAAGAATCAGATAGTGCCTTAGCCTCACCCCACAAAATTGTTAACCATCTTGCCAACAACAACCCTGAGTACCTTTTTGATTTCCATGTGTCTAACACACGTGGACATGCCCACAAAGTCAGAAAACAGTACAGTTCCCATGACTTTCGGAAACATTTTTTTCACGCTCAGAGTTGCTGAAGCATGGAATAAACTACCTGCATCGGTTGTTAGCTGTCGAGACACTGTATCCTTTAAGGCCTCCATGCTTCCCGAGATTCGCCAACACTACACCTAATGTTCCCCCTCCATACACATACACACATGTATATCATGACTCATACACTATTCACTTCCTTGAGATTTGTGTATTATTATATGTACTAGGGCGTTGGATTGGCAGTATCGGTAGAAGGTCGGACGCCATGCTTTGCAGCAAAGAGTTACGGCCCTTTATGGTTTGAGTTCAAATCGCGCCGAGGTTAACTTTGACTTTCATCCTTACGGGGTCGATAAAATAAAGAATCAGTAATACACTGGGATAATTGCTGGCCTTGTGCCAAAAGTAGAAACAATTATTATATGTACTATACATGTACCTTTGACAAGTTGTAGTGCACCTGAGCACTTTACACAATAATTTCATTATATTATTATAGAGCCGGAGCAAATACCGCACGGTATTTTATCTCATGCTCTAACGACTCAACCAACCATCCGATTCTGTATTACATAATTTTTCAAATATGTTAAATCATATTATGCAATGATGATTTAACTGTCTTAAATTATTCGATGAAATGAGAATAATGGTTTCTGATTTAAGCATAAGGCCAACAATTTGGGGGGAGGGAAAAGGCAATTAAAGCGACCTCAGTGCGTTATTGGTACTTTATTGTATCGACCACGTAAGGATGAAAGGTAAAGTTAACCTCGGCATAACAATATGGATTAGTTTACATTTTAAATTCCTTCTTCTCAAGTACTTTAACGAGTTTCTTATACATTTCGAAAATAGATTTGCTCTATTTAATAAAACTAAAATTTAGAGTAATTTTATTCAACTCGCGCTCGAAAGATGATCACTTATTTAATGCACAAACATGACATTCCAAAAGTGACAGACAGATAGATAAATGTGACTATAGATATATATATACAGAGAGAGAGGTCTGAAAAGTGCTTTGAGGCAAACTCACTAGATCACTAACTCCTCTATGTGTATACACACACACACACATTTGTAAGGTAACGAATATAGGAATTGAAATTACCGGTTCAATACCGTAGTGACCAACTATTTCATAATGAATCAGGAACCCTCAGACCATATATATATATACAAACACACACACAGTAATGCACTGGATAATTGCCGGCCTTGTGCCTAAAGTAGAAACAATTATATATATATATATATATATATATATATATATATACACCCACACACATACATTCATATATACATACAGAACAAAAGAAAAAATAAGAGTACTTCTAAATAGATAATTGTAATTAGATGTGCGAATATAGAACACAATAGTATCTGCTTTAAAAGAAGAGGATCAAATTATAACAATAAAATATGAACTAAACAGTTTTTAGATAACATTAGAGAAATTGACATTATCAACAAGTTAAGGAAATGGATTAAAAAAAACAAAAAATTGTCTTCTACAAATTGCAGACAGCTGAGGACGATTAGATTTACGTTTATTTTTAAAACTAGAAATTATAGAAGAAAATAAACATTTAAAAGTAAATATAGTAGATAATAAATATATATTTTCAATAATGGATTAGAAGATAATATGTTAACTATGTGAGTATTATTTAAAAGGCATTGTAACGAAATAAAAATATACGGTAAACAATGAATTAGAGTAATGTCATTCATCGTAATTAATTCGACCAGTTGCACGTTATAATGTCTATAAATAAATAACTAGATCAAAATCGAGATATGAAAATAGATTAGTTATCATATATCGATATGTACCTTCGGTTGTTAAATTTACCAAACGATTTACCGTTGTTTAAAGTGAAAAAAATACATAAGCTTGACTTACCAGAATTCATATTATCCGCCATATCGTCACTGTTTAAATTTAACAGTTCTGATTGGTTGGAAGATATGATGACACACCGGAAATGATAACTCCGCAGTGAAGATAATGGGTGGAGATTTAATAACCTAGATAAAACGATACTAAATATAAACATGTTCACTAGATTGTCTTCATCACTTCACGTATAATATATATATAGGTTAGCCGTTGCTGCCCCCTTTTTTTATGATCGTTGAAAATAAGCTCTTCGAATTAAATTCTCAAATACCTTATCCATTCGACTTGTAGCAGAAAAAATAAGTTTTCTAAAGTTTTAATAATAGCTTTTGAAACGTTTTCTTTTGAACAAAATGTACTTCATACAGACATACACGCACACCTATATCATCATCATACGTCCGTTTCGCTACTCCGGCGCACACACACACACACACACATATATATATATATATATATATGCCTGAGTAGAGAAACGGATGTATGATGATGATATAGGATGATAAATATATATAGATATATATATATGTGTGTGTATGTATATACATATATCATGATCATTTTACGTCCGCTTTTCTATGCTTGCATGGATCTACGTGTGTGTATATATATATATATATATATATATATATATATATATATAAATGAAAAGTATAGAAATTGTTGTAGCGAAAAGCTAACAGTATTCCATAACATATAACCACATATATATATATGGTTAGGAAGGGCATCCAGCTGTGGAAACCAAGGCCAAATCAGCCCCGGGTGTGCAAAACACGGTCCTCTGTCCTGATTCTCGTCCAAAGGATCAACCCGTCCTACTATGCGTGGGAAATGGACATTAAACGATGATGATGATGATCATCATCATCGTTTAACGTCCATCTTCCACGCTAGCATGGGTTTGGACGGGAGTTTTCCCACTTGAGGCAAGAGTGGTTGTCTTGCTCGCATAGGACTGTTTGGCGGGTTTTCTACGGCTGGATGCCCTTCCCAACACCAACCACGTTTACAGTGTGGACTGGGAAGTTTTTACCGTGTTACCTACACGGCCACATTACAGCGTGGACTGTGTGGTTTTTTTTTGTCGTTACACCTACACGACCTCATTTGTTTCGGACTGGATGTTGTGGTACCAACATAACTTTACATTGAAAGGGGTGGTGTGGATGTGGTGGGGGTAGTGGGACGGGGGTGTATTTTGTTAGAAGTGCCTACTGACTGTAGTAGTTTTCACTTTGTACTGAGGTAAGGCGGGTCTTCTGTATTACTGTGTAGCGCCAAAGATCTCGGTCCAGTGACATTGTCTTGGAGAGGTGTAAGTGTGTGAGGTCGGAATTGATCAAGTCGTCCCAGGTTTTTCTGGGTCTGCCTACTCCGTGGCTACCGTCTATTTTTATTGCCCTGCACTTTTTTATACAGCTGTCGTCTTTCATGCGCATCACGTGACCATACCAACATAGTCTTCTCTCGAGTAAACGATGATATATATATATATATATATATATATATATATAATGTGTGTATGTGCAGTAATTTCTGAGAAAGCCTATATGAATTCAGAGCTAAGCAGAAACACCACTAACATACTATTTGTTCCTAGGCAGCTCAAAAAGAAATGTAGGGAACATAATATTTATAAGAGTGAACAGGAGAAGTATATGGAGAATCAAGGAGCAACTTGGATAACCCATTCTCCTTGTACAGTTATATAGGGCCCATGTCTCCTCCTCTTGAAGAGCCATCTTCCCCCTCTATGACAGGCAAAGTTAACCTTGGTGGGATTTGAACTCAGAGCATAAAGAGCTGGAACAAATACTGTTAGGTATTTGTCTGATGCTCTAACAGCTCTGACATTCCACCACTGTAGATTAAAAGATAATGGTTTATGGTTTAGGCACAAGGCTAACAATTTTTTTTGTTGGAGGAGAGCAAAAAAAAAAAAAGTCAATTAAATCGACCCGTGTGTTATTGGTACTTTATTTTATCAACCCCATAAGAATGAAGGATTTTGCAATATAACTAACTTTATCATTTTTCAACTGGCTGTAGTAGAGGTAGACCAAGAAAAACCTTAGCAGAGGTTTGTGAGCTGACTTCAAATCACGGAGACTCATGAGAGTCACTAAGGAGATGACGAAAGAACACGAGTGCAGAGATACCATGCTAAAATGGACGTAAAAAGTATGATGATGTTTAGAACATAACTTAAAAGAGGTTCTTACATAAAATTATGCTGGAAGATTTTAAAATGAATATAAACATTTCAAAATAAACAGTTTTTAATCTTAGGACCAAATGTGGTAGCAAACAGTTTTGTATGAGTCAGAAGCAGCTAAAAATGGCAAACAGTCAAAGTTCACAGAATTTACTGATTGGATGCAATAGTGACATTTAAAATTTTTATATTTGTACAAAATATAAATATATCACTTGTTGAGTTTTGTACAGGAAATGGATTAAAACTTGGATACTTGAACAGATGAAACCGGTATCCTACTTCCTGAAAACATAAGAAATAATTAGTTCATTAGTTTCTTATGGTGGAAACTTTTATGTGTTACATAATCTTAATAATCAGAATTCAGAACCATTATAAGGTTTGGATGAACAAAATTAACAAGAGGAAGTTATGTATTTTTATAGAAAATCTACATCCATTATTCACACACGTAACATACATGGTCCTGTAACTCCTGATGGAGTCGTAGGTGCGCCATATTGATATACAGTGTTTCTAGGGCATTTTAAAACCTGGCAGAATCCATCTCCTTTCCAGGTCCAAATACAACAGATTTTGTTCAGAGAAGGATAGCGAGTGGGAAAATGGAAGCGAAAAAGAGATATAGAGGAAAAATCGACCCCAGCAGTAGACTGGTACTTTTTATCAACCTTAAATAATATACTTTAAACTTAGAACACAGAAGTAGCAACTATATGTATTCTGTTGCTTTATTTGAACTGCCAGCTTAGTGGGTTTTGTGGAGCTTATATAACATTTCCACTGTCTGGATGTATAACTTTTCTGCTTTTATAAAGATGCACCATAGCAGCCTGCTCTGAGAAAGTTGTCCCCAGAATTTTAAGTCAATGTGCATGACTTTCAATGTCACTTTTCAGCTATCCTCTATGCAGTATTTCTTCTGATCTTCAACTGTTCTCTTCCCTGTAGTAAGATCACCATAGACTTATTTTAGTATACACATGTTCATGCTGATGTCATGGCCTGTCCAATGAATTTGGGCTTTTTTCTTCTTTTCCAGCCTGGTTTATATTAAAAGAAGTTTTGGCTGTTGGTGCATTTTCATGTCTGTGACTTTGTCTTGCCACATGACTCGGTTGTTTAGTGAATCTGCTGTAAACAGCCTATATCTCACAGGCAGAAAGAAGTACCATAAGTACAATTATTTGGTAGACATTCAGACTGTGGGGTGTAATATTCCTAAAGCTGAGTTTACTTTAGCTATACTAGAATTAACTGCATCATCAATACGGACATGTCTGGAAAGATGACCAAGGTAGGTGAACTTCTTCTCTGCACAGAGACAACTACATTGTGTGTACTTTATGTACTTATAAGTAACAAAACAGATTAGAATTACAGCAATTTATAAAAAAGGTATATTTTTTTATCAGAGGGTCATCTTGCCTTTAAAAGGGGAAGTAGGTCCCCTAAAAATTGTAAACTTTTGGCTACTGGCTCACCCACCCTGTTCTCCTCTTCTTAGCCTGATAAATTGAGACATCGATCGCAAAAGATCAAATATAGAGGTAGATTAATTTTATATATAGGTATGCCTAGTTAATGGGTGTGTGGACTGTGTATTATTTTCTTTTGTAATATAATTCTGTTGAAATTTGAAAGATAAGAATTGCAAACCATTTAGGTTTGTAGTTTACGATTTTTTCTTTTCTTTTATTAATAATAAATAAAATTTAAAAAAATGTAGCACAATTCTTAAGCTGAAATAAAACATCGATATTAAGATATATATCTTTGAATTGTATATTGTATTAGTGATCGGTAGAGCGTCGGGCAACATGCTTCGCAGCATATGGTTATGGCTCTTTACGTTCTGAGTTCAAATCCCGCCGGGGTTATCTTTGCTTTTCATCCTTACGGGGTCGATAAAATAAAGTACCAGTAACGCACTAAGGTCGAATTAATGGACTTCATCCTCCCCCTAAATCGTTTGCTTTGTCTAAATCAAAAATCATTATTTCTTTTATTTTTTTTTTAGAAACTTTAAATTTTGCAGCAGGAATAAAAAAAAAATTATGGATGTAGTGTAGGGCACCTTTACACATATAAATACTTGAAAAAAAAAATCATTTATATTTCCAAGCTATGATAATTCTCAAGTTATAATTTTTTTAAATAATCCACAAAGGGGCGTTTTTTAAACAAATACATATTTATTTACAATTCGAACAATGAAAAATAATCTTTTAAGAAAACAATTCCGCAAAGATTATATAACAACTTTTTTTTATTCAATATTCTATGCTAAAGCGCATGCTTAACCACCTCATTTTCACAGGCAATGCTTAGGCATTCATATTTCAACCACTTATGTTAGATAATAGATAATTAAGAAGCCTCTTAGATACCGGAAGTTAGTTTATCTGTATCACGTGACAACACATCGTTGCTAAACACTATCAGTCTGAAGTCGAAAATGTCTGAAATTACACTTTATTGGGGCTCCGGGAGTATACCATGCTGGCGGATTATGATTACTTTAGAAGAAAAGGGCTTGAATTACAACTCCAAATTGATGTCTTTCGAGAAAAAAGAACACAAGGGTGAAGAAATTGTCAAGTTAAACCTTCGAGGCCAACTCCCAACTATGGTGGTTAGTGATTATGTTGTTAATGAGTCGTATGCCGCTTGCGAATATCTTGAGGCTGTGTACAAAGACAAGGGTACTTGTCTCCTGCCACCTGCATCGTCTGCAAAGCAGCTAGGCTTAGTCTATCAAAGAATGCACGAAACCTGCAATATTCAACAGAAGATGATCACTAATATTATTTACTATCTGTGGGGTAACAAGGCACCCGACAAAGAACTGCTTAGTAAACGATACGAAGAGTTAACCGTCGAACTGTCCCGCTGGGAAAACTTCATGAAGGAGCTCGACTCGACCTTTTTAACCGGTCCTGATATGACTATGGCAGACGTGATGTTTTTTCCCTATATTGCGTTCGCAGTTCGCTCGGGCTTGGAGATGGAAAGTCGCTACCCACGTTTGACAGCCTACTACAATATGATGAAGGAGAGACCCAGTATACAGAAATCCTGGCCACCCCATTGGAAAGACTCGCCAAATAACACAGTGCTAGCTGAAGTCTAAATGTCATTAATCTCGATATAACCGTATAGTGGCTATCGCCTTGTTTTTTTCTCTCTCTCTCTCTCTCGATTTTGACTAAAGATATATACTAAATTCTAAATTCTATATATCTAATTACTTATGGACACTGTTTATATATATAAAGTAACGTTATGTAACGATTTATAATATAGCTGCAACTATTGAAGTTAAAATAAACCTAAAGTGATTTCTTCTAAAACTGTTTCTTGATTATTATGTTGTTAAACTTGTCATTACCGGGCACCTGCTTTTATGCAGCTTTTAAAAATAACCTACACACAATTTAAACCCAGTTTTCTTTATTTTTGAAAGAAATGTGTAATTTGGGGGTTATATTTCAGACACAACTGCATTGGAAAATTTAAAAGTATACCCTATTAAGAAATCGTGCTTTAAGAACTTTTTTTTAATTTGTTTTGTTTTTGCAGGTGCTCTTTTATAGGTTTGTAAATAGTTTTTTCCCTAGCTTTTTATTCAGTTTTCTGTAGAGCCTGCTTGTTTTATTGTTTGCTTTTTATAAATGCAATGAAGATGTTGCTCCGATTGATGTGTCGCTCCGTCAGATATTGAAAGCCCATGACCCTTAGTCGGGTACTAAAAGACCCGGGGTTGAATTTGAACTCGTAGCGCGAAAAATCCGAACAGATACCCGCAAAGGATCCCGTTCAACGCTATAATTCCGCCAATCAACCCTGTAAAGGTGGATGGTGAAGTTTATAAATTACAGCAGTATTTTATATGTAGAGATTCAGAGTAAATATCTAAACGCATTCTGACCTAACGACTGTCAGTTCACCTAGATTCGTAAATTAATTTTTTGGTGGTTATCTTACCCGTGACCCATTTGAAAAAATAGATTAGAATTATTTTGTTTTGCCTTATGCATTAAATAAAATATATCACAAACACAAATCAATATAATTTATACAACGAATAAGAATACATCTACAGATATATGCAATGAGAAGATCCATGCATTGTTACATTACAGGGGGCGTCGAGGCCTTTTTATTAATTTGTTAGGCAAGCCAACACACGGTATTACAGTGGATAATAGTGAGGCGAGGGCACTGGAATAGCCACGTGCCTTCGCAAACCCTCAACTAACAAGGTGCTCGCTGATAGCAGGTCGTATCCTCCGACAGATCACTAATTATGAAGACATTTGAATATAAGCTAACGGAAGGAGTATTTATGTCTCTCAACATTTATTTCTCAAAAGTATTTCGATAGATATAACCTTCGCCATATTACCGTATTAATTTTGTCCTTCGTTAAATATTTACTCTGCATTATTAAGTCATGATGTAACAGTCGGTAGGCATACTAAACTGTAAATCCTTCGTTTTTAGGTTTATAGACAACTTTGGTAATTTCCGTGAGAGAAAATAAATATTTTAATATAAACAAAACAATCGTAATCTACATCTTGGAAAATTAAGCGTTCAGAAAGTTATGAGGTCAGGTGTGGGCACTAAACTCTCTATATATACATAACTATAGTTTAATGTCCCACCTAAATTTCAGTGGGAAATAAATCTTTTTTTTTTTATTTTTCGTGTGCTATCAATTAAACTTACCTCCGAATATGCACAAAAGACTTTTTATTTTGGAAAGCAGACCTGCCTTTTCCCTCTCGGAGTTTTCTTTACCCCTTAATCCTAATCCTAACATCGGAGGAATGGAGTGAAAAGTCCAAGGGTCCTCCTTCATTTTCCGGTGGGGGAGGGAGTCCTTTGCAGCAGGTTCAGAGGTAAGATTAGTTGGTAGCACACGAAAAAAAAAACAAAAAAAACGCGGGGTGAAAAATATTATTTTCCACTGAAATCGGTGGTGTCTTCCTATGATAATACATTTTGTTTTTTCACAAGTTTCCTAATGCATAATTTACAGATACGATTATGTTTGTAATTTTTTTTTTATCATTATCACTCCCAGAAATTACTGGAAGTTGTCTAACTATTAGACAACTGCAGTTTGGCCAATTTCTGATTTGGGATTAACTGCAGTTCTGAAATGAAAAACGCAAAGAAAAAAAGTTTTATTTTAAATAGTTTTAAAATAAATACGTTGACAAGCATCTTTAGAGAAAGAGCCTAAATCTTTTTTTAATTCTAACATGGAAAACGCGTGCACATTTCTAGGTATCCACCCAGTTATAATTGGTCTAGTAGTTTTGTTATTGTAAGTGTAGTGGTTTTATAAGTTCGCTAGAAACTTTTTTGACCATTTCATCTCCACTAATCTTCTAAAGAAAAAAAGGCATGTGTCGTTAAAACTTCATAATATATATGACTAATATTTCTAATATATGAAAAGACACTCGCTCCAGAAATTAAGAATCCTGGTGGTAAAAAGGTCACATTTTTATATATCATAAAAAAACTATTTTATAAAAAGCCCTTTTAACACCAAAACGGCCCTGGTTTTATAATACACAACTGTTTTAATGTTTATATCTAAAAACTTTCCATCTTTTTATGTTTGATCTTTTGCTAATTTGTTCCTAAAACCAGCTTGATAATAATAAAGCTATATTACTAAATTCTCGATTATTTTCAAAAGCATAAACAGTGGCTTTCTTTAGAAATATGGTATCTAAAGGATTAAAACTCTAGAAACTTATAACTATAAAAATATGAGGAAAAAAAAATCACTGAAAACACTTAAATTCTGTTTTAAACTTTTTTTTTTTCTTCAAACAAAAAGTATCCTTTTTCCTCTGATATTCTTAACGTTCACCAAAATTATACAGTCTAAATAAAGATTGTGGTATCTAAAATGTTAAAATATTGGAAATTACGATTTGGCATAACAAATATTTCAAATTAATTTTTTTTTGTGCCAGCCCTTCTCCGTTATGGAATGTACAATCAGCAATACCGTTTTAAAATTAATTTATTTTAAACAGATTGCAATTTTTAAAATAATTTTTTTTAATTGCTAACTTAATGCCCAAATTGTTTCTACTTTTGACACAAGGCCAGCAATTTGAATGGGAAGAGGGGAAAATCGATTAAATCAACTCCAGTGGGTTACTGGTACTTTATTCTATTGTCTGTCATACCTAAATTTAGAGCTTCCGGCGGTGGTGGGAGAATATTCTTAAGATGGAAACCTTGTCCAAATGTTTATAACAGAACTTCGCTAAAGACGCCCATGGACCAGTCGGTGATGTTAAATAGTATTAAATCTACCACCAAATTATTCAAAAGGCAAAAAGATGTAATAAACACCACAAAGTATCTCATCCAATACTCTAACATCGCCCTAAACTGGTTGGTACATAATTTTATTGACTTCAAAAGGATGAAAGGCAAAGTTGGCTTTGGTGGGATTTGAACTGAATATGGATAATTGAAACAAATACCGCAAGTCATTTTGTCTACGATCAAACGATTTTACTCATTCACCTCTTTATTGCAATATTCCAACATATTCTTCGTGTTTATATTTTTTAACAACTGTAGAGACTCTTGCAAATGGAACGAATCATGCTCGACACCATCTTTCGTGACAGGAAAAGCAATAGCTGACTAGCATGAAGGACATAATCGCAACCATCAAGAGGGGCAGACATAGATGGGCTGGCCACGCCTCTATTTTCAGAGACAACAGGCAGACTATTAGAGCGACAGTGAACACCAAGGCAGTGGAGAAGAACTAGAGGGTAGCCAAAAGCCAGATGACGCGATGATCTGATCCAATACCTCAGCCAATACATGGCCTAGTATGACTAGGAAGAAGTGGAGATGGGGTTCCTCCAACGGGAGTGAGAAGGCCCTAGGTGTTTGATTTTGGATATTTTTTAACCAAGAAGATATCCCGCATACATGTAGTGTGGGACAGTACATCATGTTTTGGGGATCCTCCAAATATAAAGTAAAAATGCAAAACTAATAAATAAAATAAATTAAAGATTTGAAAATTTGAGAGTCCCAAAACTACTGTAACAACAGTCGATGATTACAAATAATAGTTGAGAAACTTGGGTAAATTATACCCTTGGAGACTGAAAAGTGGACAGAGACGGCTCTGTCTTCTTTTTCTTCCCAATTTTCTCAACTATTATCTGCAGTGATCAACTGTTATTTCAGTAGTTTTCTACATTTGGGATTCTCACACTTTCTAATTTCAAATACTCCCAGCTCTTTGATCATTCATAAGGTTGAAATAACGATGTTTTACTTTAGCTGTATAAAATGGTAGAATATAAAATGAAAGATGCTTTGCTTTTTCGTTGTAAATTGTCGAATTTTGAAAATTTTTTTAATCGATAAAATAAAAGAAAAACACAAACAAAAGCAATTTTTTTCTGAATGATTTTTTTTTAATCGATAAACTGAAAGAAAATTGTTATCTGAAGTACTAATGGATTAAAGTATGATTACTTGGGTGAGTAATGGCAAATCCGATACAGAAATGGTGTGAAGCCATGTTTGTGCTTATACATGTTATCTGTATAAAGCAATTTCTTTCAGTAAAAACTTCAATATTTAATCTCTTCCACGATTATCAGGCGGTTTCGATCTTCCATTTCTTAAATATATAAACAATTCATGAGGTCAACTTTGCCTTTCGTCCTTTTGCAGTCAATAAAAAATGTATCAATTCAGTACTAGGGTTGATTCTTCTACAAAGGTCGACTGAAAGGTTCATAGGATGTCTACGAAGGAGTGATGATAGAGCTGTGAAATCTTGTATGCATTAATTTCAACTCTTATTAATAACTGAATTGTATCTTTCCAGGGACTATGTTGAAAAATAAACCTCATTTGGTCATTCCATGAGAATATCTTAGTCAGCCTATAAAGTTTTCAGCCAACCCTCGTGTATTTATTTCTAACCCCTCTCTTATTCTCTGGGAGAAACAAACTGTGTTCAGATCTGAAGAAGGGATGGACTCAGTCAGGTTTAAAATGCCCAGTACCCTGCTGTATGTCCGGATGCTCCTATCTTCCACCCACTATAACTTAGAAATGAGTTACGGATCCTTACATTTATATAAACAGCTTAGTATTGTAGAACTAGAGGGGGGGGGGGCGGTTTCAGGTAGTTTGCTATAAAAAAAATGCTGAATGACAAATAATAATTGTAGTAATTACATATAAATATAAAGTGATAACACATAATCTGTACACAAACCATCACTATTTATATAATGACATAAAAAGTCACGTTTTATTCAATATAAAACAAAACAAAATAATGAAATGAACGAACAAACAGTTTTGTATCATAGAACTCGGGGCGGTTTGTATCAAAAGAGAAAACAAAAGTATTTACATAAAATTACGGTGGAAGGTTGTTTGTTTGTTTTTAAAGTATAAACACTTTAAAACAGTTTTGTATCATAGAATTAGGGGCGGTTCAAAGCGGTTTGGTATCAAAAGAATTAAATATAATATGATTCTTTTTACCGCGTACCTTTTTTCTGGATTCATTACTTGCCATAAACGCCTCCATCCTTTTGAAGGAAAAAAAAAATGAGTATAAATCCTGGAAAACTGTAAGTCAGGTATTGAAAAAAAAAAAAAAAATCACGAGGATTGACACTCCAAATTCACTATTCTCCTTTTACTATATGAATTGTCTAACAAAGAGATTCAGTAACTAAGTTCCATATATAAATAAACCGGTTAGGAAGTCTCAAATATCGTGTATTCAATGACATAGCATTTTTTTTTTTTTTTTTTTATCAGAGAAGATTTCAAAAGTTCAGAAGTTTTCAATAACAGATGGGTGGTGGTTATAAATAACATCACAGATTAAACTGATACGATAAATTAAGGCACCAAGAAAATAGGGATATCAACGGATGTGGCCTTTTGACTGGACTACATATGTATGTGTATATGGATATATATATATAGAGAGAGAAATGGCTTCTACAGGACTAGAACTATTTCATTCGAAGGAAATCATCAGGAAAGGCTTTCCTGGTGATTTCCTTCGAATAAAACAGTTCTAGTCCTGTAAAAGCCATTTCTATATTAAATATTTATACTCAGCTATGCATTGAGTACCTTACTTACTGTGGGTGAACCCGACACACACACATATATATATATATATACACTTCGTTTCTGTATTTCTTTTGCGATATTCCTTATCTGAAAATGTGTGTTGGAACAGATATTGTTATACATTGGAAGAGTCATGCTGCCAATAAAAACACACGTTATATTTATTAAATAAATAAACAACCATCCGGTTATTAAACCAAGCAAGTGGAAATTTGTAATAAATTGAAGTGAAAACCAACAGGTGCGTGTTTTTATTGGCACGCACGCATACATACATACATGTATCAGAAGAATGCCATCTTTTCATTGAACCTTGGACTGCCATATGCACGCAGGTGGTTTTTCAGGCAAGCTTCCATTTTGCAAGCACGCTCACAGTTGTGAAACTTGAACTGTCTGTCTCATAGCAAAGCTGGCTGAGTTGTGCATTGCTATGTACCGCGGAGGTAGAACCATTATGAAAACTGCTTGATTTCTTCCTGGCTCACACACACACACACACACACACACACACAAATAGAATACACAGCAAACCCTCCAATTTTAAATATCAAAGTTAGCTTGGCGGTAGTAATTGGAATTGAAAAGTTATACATACAGGTATTAAATTCAAAATTTCTAATTCTAACCATCCTAAAACTAAAAAGCCCAGCTGAAGGCACAAATAAATTGCTGCGGCCATCACCTGTGGGGACCTCCACGGCAGGGGCCCCGAGTCAATTGCCCCATTTGCCTTCTATTAAATCCGGCCCTGCCTGCCTACATGTTTACCAAATATTTTGTACCAACAAAATAGGATGAGGTCTGTTTTCTGTTGGTTTGTAGAAATATTATGAATAATTAGATATGGTTATTATCTCTATTATCCTTTTAATTTCCTACTTGACTAAATCCCACGTTATTTTGCATGAATTTACAACAAATACCTTCTAAAGCTGTTAGAACGTTGGATAGAAAGTTTTTGCGGTATTTGTTTTCGTGCTTTGATTTCAAATCTCGTCGTTTCGAAATCGATAAAAAATGAAGTACCAATTCAGTACTGATTGGGAGGGGGTGAGGCAATTCTTCCTCTGTATCTATTTCTTACTACCACTCTATCAGACTCTCTCTCTCTACCACTCTCTTTCTCTCTCAGAAATCGACTGTGTTCAGACACGGGGAGAAGATGGGTTGGTTCCACCAGAATTAAAATGTCGAGGTCGATAAAAAAAAAATACGTTCAGTACTGGTGGAGTGATTCTTCCTCTATATTTATTTCTTACTCTCTCTCTCTCTCTCTCTCTCTCGAATAATAATGGTTTCATCTCGAATAATAATAATAAAAAGAAAATCAACCGTGTTCAGATGGGCTCCGTCAAGGTTAAAATGTCCCCAAAACGTATGTCATCACATCACCCTTACATTACGGGACATAAAGAAAAGCGGACACTTATACACACATACACACGCGCGTGTACACACACACGAGTGAAATTGTGTAGATGGAAACGAATCCAGAAAAAAGTCACATGTTCTTTTTCGCCCACCTATTCCTGGGAAGGTAATGAAAGCAGAGTCCCCAGATATGTCTTTCAAGGGACCCTGTGAGAAGCAATCGTTTCCAAACGGCATGGATGACTCCCCAAGCGAGACCAACCGAGCTTATAGATGTTATCCACCAATCTTGTCCGTGGTCTAACTCTGAGTCTCTTGCCGGTTGGCTTTGCCCGTAAAATCTGTCAAGCGATTCTTTCATTACATTCTAATCATGTGTCTATAGTACCATGATATGAACAAGTAGCGGTTTTAACTGGAGCGGCTTCCTAATCTCTGAGCTACGTTTCCTATCGAGTAACGTTATTCCAAAGACCCCCTCAGAGGGACCCCATTTCAGCCACTTGTATTCGCGATCGTTTTCTTTCGGCCATTACACCGATCTCCCTACTGATGACCGAATGTTGAAGTTGAGGTGTGCATATCTTCTCCCTCATATATATATATATATATATTTTTTTTTCTGATTACTCTTTTGCTGTGAATTGTTCATCTTTTGATACTTTATGTAAATAATTACAAAGTCTACCACCCAAATCTAGAAAAAACAAACAGAATAGTGAAGGATTGATAAAAATAAATCTAACATTCAGGTTTGCTCAAGTTAGCAGTAAAAGTAATTGGGGATAAGTTAAGTAATATGAAATAAAATAAAAGTGGAAATCAATTGGACAACAAGTTTTATAGAAATCACTATTAAAAAGTAAATGATTAAGATTTGAAAAGAAAAGGAGAAAAAAGACATGTATTCGTAACAACAGCGGTAAAGTAATATATCTCTTTGATCGATTGTAATGACTTAGACAAATGTGACTTTATAACAGCAGTAATACAGATTAAATAATATATCAACTACGGCAATACAGATATGTGTTGTGTTCATAACATAGCGTTATCATTAAATTTCATTTAATGTGTAAGGAAACAGATGATAAAGAATCAATGAAATTGTTATCACCATAGCAACAGTACAAAACTGTCGTATATGTAAATGAAAAACAAGATACGTTATGTTTAATAATGTTAAAACATAATTTGTTGTAAATGAGAAAAAGGGAGTGATGTAGGAAAACATATTAAGGATAACAGGTTCAAGTTCTTCTCCAAATAAATGCAGCATAACCACAGTTTAGACCCCCCCCCCCCCCCTACGAATTGGTACCCGCACCACTTTCTTAATAATGTATCATATTTACAGGCCTATTGGATGCCCCCCCCCCCGCGCAAAAACAAAACAACATAAAAATTTTCCCTGCGTGCAATACACCAATATCACCGACGGGAGGTTGAACATGGGGTGAGGACAGTCATGGTTTTAAGAAATTTAGTTTGTTACAATTAGTATTACTAATCAAAGGTGGTGGAAGCATTTCTGAATTGGAGGAGGCGACGGGGCGTGGGGGCAAATTTGGTCAATTTAGTTGTGGTGATTAGTTTAGCTCTCTGCACTCTAAAATGGTCAGAAAATACAATTTAAGTCCAAGCAGGTCTTATTAGATTTACAGCTTTCAATAATTATAAAGTGATTATATTAAAATAACCTATAAAATCTGTCTCTGAATACACATACTAGCAATTGACAAATAGTGTGGAGAAAAAGTTACATGTCAAAAACATTTACTAGTAAAGGTTAACATATTACACTGTTATTATCAAACAGCAACCAAGATATAAAAAAACTACGATATGCGATAAACACATGTACATAAATAGATGTGTGTTTTAATAGTTTGGGGAAAAATATATAATTATTGGGGGAGGGGGTATGCTCCACCACTGGACCCACGAGGGTTGGGGGGGGGGGGCACTGGACCCCCAGTGCCACCGCCCCATACACATCATATATATATATTTATATACACAAACAGAACGAGGAGAGAGAGAGAGTGTTGTACTTCTATACATCTATTTATTATATACATAAAGGTATATATTCTGGTGTGCACATGTCAACCAATCGAACACGATC
>OZ024755.1:14244680-14292180 GCA_964016885.1 Eledone cirrhosa
ACCTCCGAAGTAAATATGTAAACAAACGGAAAGACACCAAGTCCCTATGTGGGCGCTCTACCAGGTAAAGATATCTCGAACAACATAAATTAATTAATAAAAGCCGACAATAAAACATCAATGTATTCGGCATAATTACATTCACACCTTTATAATAAAATTTTGATAACGAAAATAAAGTAAATGTAAACTGAAAAGTTAAACATCGTGATGTTCCGGTAAAAGTATTCGTGTTGTGTTGGCAGACGATGTGTGTGTGCGTATATATATATATATATATATATATATAAATATACCTGTAAACATATGTATATAAATTATTGTCAAATTTACATAAATATATATTTTTAATATCGTGTTTAATACTACATTTTGTGTCGTCTGGTTTCCCTTCGTTTAATCACTACATAACTCTCAACTGACTCCCCTTCATTTGTTACTGTCTCACTCTTTCTTTCGTCTTTTCACCTCTAACACAGCCTCTCCTTTTGCCAGTCCCTCTCTTTCTCTTTATTCTTCGTCTCTTTCTCTCTGTCGCTGTTTCCCTCCTATAATCACTTTTTCTCTTTCTTTTTGTTTCCCCCACTCACTTACTGTGCACTTTCTACTTCCCTCTCCTTCTCTCTCTCTGCGGCTCCTTTGTATTTCTCTGCTTTTCTCTCCGTTTCACACCCTCTCTTTCTCTGTCTTTACATGTGACCTCCTCCTACCACCACAATATCTCCTTTCTCACCTTTTCACCAACCAAACATTAAACACTGTTACCTCACCACTTCTCTTCTCCGTTCTCTCTCCTGGCATAAAATTGCGGGTGTGCAAATTCAGATGAATTTTAAAGTCAAGGGGGAAGTAATTCTGTAAGCAGACCCCCTCCTGCCACCATACTATCTTCTTTCTGTTTCTCTCACCAAACACTCCCACCTCACCTCCAAAGTAAATATGTAAACAAACGGAAAGACACCAAGTCCTTATGTGGGCGCTCTACCAGGTAAAAATATCTCGAACAAAATAAATTAATTAATAAAAGCCGACAATAAAACATCAATGTATTCGCCATAATTACATTCACACCTTTATAATAAAATTTTGATAACGAAAATAAAGTAAATGTAAACTGAAAAATTAAACATCGTGATGTTCCGGTAAAAGTATTCATGTTGTGTTGGCAGACGATGTGTGTGTGTATATATATATATATATAAATATACCTGTAAACATATGTATATATTTATTTATGTATGTATGTATATAAATTATTGTCAAATTTGCATAAATATATATTTTTAATATCGTGTTTAAAACTTCATTTTGTGTCGTCTGGTTTCCCTCCATTTAATCACGACATAACTCTCAACTGACTCCCCTTCTCTTATTTACTGTCTTCCCTCTCTCTATCTCTCTTTCTCACCCCTTCTCTTCCTGGTTCTCTCTCCTGGCATAAAATTGCGGGTGTGCAAATTCAGATGAATTTTAAAGTCAAGGGGGAAGTAATTCTGTAAGCAGACCCCCTCCTGCCACTATACTATCTTCTTTCTGTCTCTCTCACTAAACACTCTCACCTCACCTCCGAAGTAAATATGTAAACAAACGGAAAGACACCAAGTCCCTATGTGGGCGCTCTACCAGGTAAAGATATCTCGAACAACATAAATTAATTAATAAAAGCCGACAATAAAACATCAATGTATTCGGCATAATTACATTCACACCTTTATAATAAAATTTTGATAACGAAAATAAAGTAAATGTAAACTCAAAAGTTAAACATCGTGATGTTCCGGTAAAAGTATTCGTGTTGTGCTGGCAGACGATGTGTGTGTGTATATATATATATATATATATATATAAATATACCTGTAAACATATGTATATAAATTATTGTCAAATTTACATAAATATATATTTTTAATATCGTGTTTAATACTACATTTTGTGTCGTCTGGTTTCCCTTCGTTTAATCACTACATAACTCTCAACTGACTCCCCTTCATTTGTTACTGTCTCACTCTTTCTTTCGTCTTTTCACCTCTAACACAGCCTCTCCTTTTGCCAGTCCCTCTCTTTCTCTTTATTCTTCGTCTCTTTCTCTCTGTCGCTGTTTCCCTCCTATAATCACTTTTTCTCTTTCTTTTTGTTTCCCCCACTCACTTACTGTGCACTTTCTACTTCCCTCTCCTTCTCTCTCTCTGCGGCTCCTTTGTATTTCTCTGCTTTTCTCTCCGTTTCACACCCTCTCTTTCTCTGTCTTTACATGTGACCTCCTCCTACCACCACAATATCTCCTTTCTCACCTTTTCACCAACCAAACATTAAACACTGTTACCTCACCTCTTCTCTTCTCCGTTCTCTCTCCTGGCATAAAATTGCGGGTGTGCAAATTCAGATGAATTTTAAAGTCAAGGGGGAAGTAATTCTGTAAGCAGACCCCCTCCTGCCACCATACTATCTTCTTTCTGTTTCTCTCACCAAACACTCTCACCTCACCTCCGAAGTAAATATGTAAACAAACGGAAAGACACCAAGTCCTTATGTGGGCGCTCTACCAGGTAAAAATATCTCGAACAAAATAAATTAATTAATAAAAGCCGACAATAAAACATCAATGTATTCGCCATAATTACATTCACACCTTTATAATAAAATGTTGATAACGAAAATAAAGTAAATGTAAACTGAAAAGTTAAACATCGTGATGTTCCGGTAAAAGTATTCGTGTTGTGTTGGCAGACGATGTGTGTGTGTGTATATATATATATAAATATACCTGTAAACATATGTATATATTTATTTATGTATGTATGTATATAAATTATTGTCAAATTTGCATAAATATATATTTTTAATATCGTGTTTAATACTTCATTTTGTGTCGTCTGGTTTCCCTCCATTTAATCACGACATAACTCTCAACTGACTCCCCTTCTCTTATTTACTGTCTTCCCTCTCTCTATCTCTCTTTCTCACCCCTTCTCTTCCTGGTTCTCTCTCCTGGCATAAAATTGCGGGTGTGCAAATTCAGATGAATTTTAAAGTCAAGGGGGAAGTAATTCTGTAAGCAGACCCCCTCCTGCCACCATACTATCTTCTTTCTGTTTCTCTCACCAAACACTCTCACCTCACCTCCGAAGTAAATATGTAAACAAACGGAAAGACACCAAGTCCTTATGTGGGCGCTCTACCAGGTAAAAATATCTCGAACAAAATAAATTAATTAATAAAAGCCGACAATAAAACATCAATGTATTCGCCATAATTACATTCACACCTTTATAATAAAATTTTGATAACGAAAATAAAGTAAATGTAAACTGAAAAGTTAAACATCGTGATGTTCCGGTAAAAGTATTCGTGTTGTGTTGGCAGACGATGTGTGTGTGTGTATATATATATATATATATATATATAAATATACCTGTAAACATATGTATATAAATTATTGTCAAATTTACATAAATATATATTTTTAATATCGTGTTTAATACTACATTTTGTGTCGTCTGGTTTCCCTTCGTTTAATCACTACATAACTCTCAACTCACTCCCCTTCATTTGTTACTGTCTCACTCTTTCTTTCGTCTTTTCACCTCTAACACAGCCTCTCCTTTTGCCAGTCCCTCTCTTTCTCTTTATTCTTCGTCTCTTTCTCTCTGTCGCTGTTTCCCTCCTATAATCACTTTTTCTCTTTCTTTTTGTTTCCCCCACTCACTTACTGTGCACTTTCTACTTCCCTCTCCTTCTCTCTCTCTGCGGCTCCTTTGTATTTCTCTGCTTTTCTCTCCGTTTCACACCCTCTCTTTCTCTGTCTTTACATGTGACCTCCTCCTACCACCACAATATCTCCTTTCTCACCTTTTCACCAACCAAACATTAAACACTGTTACCTCACCTCTTCTCTTCTCCGTTCTCTTCTCCTGGCATAAAATTGCGGGTGTGCAAATTCAGATGAATTTTAAAGTCAAGGGGGAAGTAATTCTGTAAGCAGACCCCCTCCTGCCACCATACTATCTTCTTTCTGTTTCTCTCACCAAACACTCTCACCTCACCTCCGAAGTAAATATGTAAACAAACGGAAAGACACCAAGTCCTTATGTGGGCGCTCTACCAGGTAAAAATATCTCGAACAAAATAAATTAATTAATAAAAGCCGACAATAAAACATCAATGTATTCGCCATAATTACATTCACACCTTTATAATAAAATGTTGATAACGAAAATAAAGTAAATGTAAACTGAAAAGTTAAACATCGTGATGTTCCGGTAAAAGTATTCGTGTTGTGTTGGCAGACGATGTGTGTGTGTGTATATATATATATAAATATACCTGTAAACATATGTATATATTTATTTATGTATGTATGTATATAAATTATTGTCAAATTTGCATAAATATATATTTTTAATATCGTGTTTAATACTTCATTTTGTGTCGTCTGGTTTCCCTCCATTTAATCACGACATAACTCTCAACTGACTACCCTTCTCTTATTTACTGTCTTCCCTCTCTCTATCTCTCTTTCTCACCCCTTCTCTTCCTGGTTCTCTCTCCTGGCATAAAATTGCGGGTGTGCAAATTCAGATGAATTTTAAAGTCAAGGGGGAAGTAATTCTGTAAGCAGACCCCCTCCTGCCACCATACTATCTTCTTTCTGTTTCTCTCACCAAACACTCTCACCTCACCTCCGAAGTAAATATGTAAACAAACGGAAAGACACCAAGTCCTTATGTGGGCGCTCTACCAGGTAAAAATATCTCGAACAAAATAAATTAATTAATAAAAGCCGACAATAAAACATCAATGTATTCGCCATAATTACATTCACACCTTTATAATAAAATGTTGATAACGAAAATAAAGTAAATGTAAACTGAAAAGTTAAACATCGTGATGTTCCGGTAAAAGTATTCGTGTTGTGTTGGCAGACGATGTGTGTGTGTGTATATATATATATATATATATATATAAATATACCTGTAAACATATGTATATAAATTATTGTCAAATTTACATAAATATATATTTTTAATATCGTGTTTAATACTACATTTTGTGTCGTCTGGTTTCCCTTCGTTTAATCACTACATAACTCTCAACTCACTCCCCTTCATTTGTTACTGTCTCACTCTTTCTTTCGTCTTTTCACCTCTAACACAGCCTCTCCTTTTGCCAGTCCCTCTCTTTCTCTTTATTCTTCGTCTCTTTCTCTCTGTCGCTGTTTCCCTCCTATAATCACTTTTTCTCTTTCTTTTTGTTTCCCCCACTCACTTACTGTGCACTTTCTACTTCCCTCTCCTTCTCTCTCTCTGCGGCTCCTTTGTATTTCTCTGCTTTTCTCTCCGTTTCACACCCTCTCTTTCTCTGTCTTTACATGTGACCTCCTCCTACCACCACAATATCTCCTTTCTCACCTTTTCACCAACCAAACATTAAACACTGTTACCTCACCTCTTCTCTTCTCCGTTCTCTTCTCCTGGCATAAAATTGCGGGTGTGCAAATTCAGATGAATTTTAAAGTCAAGGGGGAAGTAATTCTGTAAGCAGACCCCCTCCTGCCACCATACTATCTTCTTTCTGTTTCTCTCACCAAACACTCTCACCTCACCTCCGAAGTAAATATGTAAACAAACGGAAAGACACCAAGTCCTTATGTGGGCGCTCTACCAGGTAAAAATATCTCGAACAAAATAAATTAATTAATAAAAGCCGACAATAAAACATCAATGTATTCGCCATAATTACATTCACACCTTTATAATAAAATGTTGATAACGAAAATAAAGTAAATGTAAACTGAAAAGTTAAACATCGTGATGTTCCGGTAAAAGTATTCGTGTTGTGTTGGCAGACGATGTGTGTGTGTGTATATATATATATAAATATACCTGTAAACATATGTATATATTTATTTATGTATGTATGTATATAAATTATTGTCAAATTTGCATAAATATATATTTTTAATATCGTGTTTAATACTTCATTTTGTGTCGTCTGGTTTCCCTCCATTTAATCACGACATAACTCTCAACTGACTCCCCTTCTCTTATTTACTGTCTTCCCTCTCTCTATCTCTCTTTCTCACCCCTTCTCTTCCTGGTTCTCTCTCCTGGCATAAAATTGCGGGTGTGCAAATTCAGATGAATTTTAAAGTCAAGGGGGAAGTAATTCTGTAAGCAGACCCCCTCCTGCCACCATACTATCTTCTTTCTGTTTCTCTCACCAAACACTCTCACCTCACCTCCGAAGTAAATATGTAAACAAACGGAAAGACACCAAGTCCTTATGTGGGCGCTCTACCAGGTAAAAATATCTCGAACAAAATAAATTAATTAATAAAAGCCGACAATAAAACATCAATGTATTCGCCATAATTACATTCACACCTTTATAATAAAATTTTGATAACGAAAATAAAGTAAATGTAAACTGAAAAGTTAAACATCGTGATGTTCCGGTAAAAGTATTCGTGTTGTGTTGGCAGACGATGTGTGTGTGTGTATATATATATATATATATATATATAAATATACCTGTAAACATATGTATATAAATTATTGTCAAATTTACATAAATATATATTTTTAATATCGTGTTTAATACTACATTTTGTGTCGTCTGGTTTCCCTTCGTTTAATCACTACATAACTCTCAACTCACTCCCCTTCATTTGTTACTGTCTCACTCTTTCTTTCGTCTTTTCACCTCTAACACAGCCTCTCCTTTTGCCAGTCCCTCTCTTTCTCTTTATTCTTCGTCTCTTTCTCTCTGTCGCTGTTTCCCTCCTATAATCACTTTTTCTCTTTCTTTTTGTTTCCCCCACTCACTTACTGTGCACTTTCTACTTCCCTCTCCTTCTCTCTCTCTGCGGCTCCTTTGTATTTCTCTCCGTTTCACACCCTCTCTTTCTCTGTCTTTACATGTGACCTCCTCCTACCACCACAATATCTCCTTTCTCACCTTTTCACCAACCAAACATTAAACACTGTTACCTCACCTCTTCTCTTCTCCGTTCTCTCTCCTGGCATAAAATTGCGGGTGTGCAAATTCAGATGAATTTTAAAGTCAAGGGGGAAGTAATTCTGTAAGCAGACCCCCTCCTGCCACCATACTATCTTCTTTCTGTTTCTCTCACCAAACACTCTCACCTCCCCTCCGAAGTAAATATATAAACAAACGGAAAGACACCAAGTCCCTATGTGGGCGCTCTACCAGGTAAAAATATCTCGAACAAAATAAATTAATTAATAAAAGCCGACAATAAAACATCAATGTATTCGCCATAATTACATTCACACCTTTATAATAAAATGTTGATAACGAAAATAAAGTAAATGTAAACTGAAAAGTTAAACATCGTGATGTTCCGGTAAAAGTATTCGTGTTGTGTTGGCAGACGATGTGTGTGTGTGTATATATATATATAAATATACCTGTAAACATATGTATATAGTTATTTATGTATGTATGTATATAAATTATTGTCAAATTTGCATAAATATATATTTTTAATATCGTGTTTAATACTTCATTTTGTGTCGTCTGGTTTCCCTCCATTTAATCACGACATAACTCTCAACTGACTCCCCTTCTCTTATTTACTGTCTTCCCTCTCTCTATCTTTCTTTCTCACCCCTTCTCTTCCTCGTTCTCTCTCCTGGCATAAAATTGCGGGTGTGCAAATTCAAGATGAATTTTAAAGTCAAGGGGGAAGTAATTCTGTAAGCAGACCCCCTCCTGCCACCATACTATCTTCTTTCTGTTTCTCTCACCAAACACTCTCACCTCACCTCCGAAGTAAATATGTAAACAAACTGTCTTCCCTCTCTCTATCTTTCTTTCTCACCCCTTCTCTTCCCCGTTCTCTCTCCTGGCATAAAATTGCGGGTGTGCAAATTCAGATGAATTTTACAGTCAAGGGGGAAGTAATTCTGTAAGCATACCTCCTCCTACTACCATACTATCTTCTTTCTGTCTCTCTCACCAACCAAACGTAAATACTCTCACCTCACCTCTTTCCCTAGAATGACAAGTCCCTACGTGGGTGCTCTACCAGGTAACAATAGCACGAACAAAATAAATAAATCAATAAAACATCAATGTATTCGTCATAATTACTTTCATAATTTTATGATAAAACTTTGATATGGAAAATAACGAAATAAATGTAAAATGAAACCTAAATTTTGTGAAATTCCGGTAAAAATATTCGTGTTGTATTGGCAACGATAGGTGTGTGTGTGTAAATATATATATATACATACCTGTAAACATGTATATATTTATATATGCATGTATGGATATAAATGATTGTCTTATTTACAGAAATATTTTTCTAATATCGTGTTTAATACTTCATATTGTGTCGTCCGGTTTCCTTCCATTTAACCACTACATAACTCTTAACTGACTCCCCTTCTCTTACTTACTGTCTTACCCTCTCTCCATCTTTCTTTCTCCTCTAACCTAGCATCTCCTCTCTCTCTCTCTCTTTGCCAGCCCCTTCTCTCACACAGCCTTTTCTCCCTCTCTCTGGCGCTGTTTCCCTCCTATAGTCTTTCTTTTTTGTCTTTCTCTCCCAAATCCTTCTTTCTCTTTTTGACCCTCTTATTCTCTTTCTCTCTCGGTAGCAGCTCCTCTGTATTTCTCTGCCTTTCTCTCTCTTTCACTCCCCACTCTCTGTCTTTACATCTGACCTCCTCCTATCACCACCCATCTCCTTTCTCTCTTTCACCTCTTTTTTTCTCCGTTCTCTCTCCTGGAATAAAATTGCGTGTGTGCAAGCATAGATGAATTTTACAGTCTAGGGGGAAGTAATTCTGTAAGCATACCCCCTCCTACTACCATACTATTTTCTTTCTGTCTCTCTCACCAACCAAACAAACACTCTCACCTCTCCTCTTCTCCGAAATAAATATGTAAACAAACAGAACGACACCAAGTCTCTACGTGGGCGCTCCACCAGGTAAAAATAGCTGGAACAAAATAAATAAATTAGTAAAACCTGACAATAAAACATCAACGTATTCGCCTTAATTACATTCACAATAAAACATTGATAAGGAAAATTAACAAAGTAAAGGAAAAATGAAAGCCTAAACTTCGCAAAATTCCGGTAAAAGCATTCGTGCTGTGTTGGCAGACCATATGCGTGTGTGTGTATATAAATATACCTGTAAACATGTATATAATTTATTGTCTTATTTACATAAATATTTTTTTCTAAAAATCGTGTTTAATTCTTCATATTGTGTTGTCTGGTTTCCTTCCATTTAGTCACCACTTCACTCTCAAATGACTCCCCTTCATTTAGTTACTGTCTCTCCCTATCAATCTTTCCCCTCTAACACAACCTTTCCTTTCTCTCTCTCTTTTTGCCAGTCCCTTCTCTCACAGCTTTTTCTCCGTCTCTCTCTAATTTCCCTTTCTTTTTTGTCGCTTTCTCATAGTCACTTTTCCCTTTCTTTTTGTTTCTCCCTCTCTTTTACTCTGCACTTCTACTCCCCCCTCTCTCTCTCTCTCTGCAGCTCCTCTTTATTTCTATGCTTTTCTCTCCCTTTCACACACTCTCTCTCTCTGTCTTTACATCAGACCTCCTACCATTACACAATCTCCTTTCTCTCACTAACCAATCATAAACACTGTCACCTCTCCTCTTCCCTGTTTTCCCTCCTGGAATAAAATTGCGGGTGTGCAAAATCAGATGAATTTTACAGTCCAGGGGGAAGTAATTCTGTAAGCATACCTCCTCCTACCACCATACTAATTTCTTTCTGTCTCTCTCACCAACCAAACGTAAACACTCTCACCTCAACTCTTCCCCATTCTCCCATGCGGGTGTGCAAAATCAATTCACTTTTACTATTTATATATACACACATACACATGTTACTATCGTATGCCACCAAAACACGAATACTTTTACTGGAATTTCACGAAGTTTAGGTTTTTACTTTACATTTACTTCGTAATTTTCCTTTTCGAAGTTTTATTATAAAGTTGTGAATGTAATCATGTTTTATTGTCAGGTTTTATTAATTTATTTATGTTAATCGAGATATTTTTACCTTGTAGAGCGCCAACGTTGGGACTTGGTGTCTTTCCGTTTGTTTACATATTTATTTCGGAGAAGAGGGGGACGTGAGAGTGTTTGTTTGGTTGGTGAGAGAGACAGAAAGAAGATAGTATGGTGGTAGGAGGGGGTATGCTTACAGAATTACTTCCCCTTGGACTGTAAAATTGTCTGAGTTTTCACACCCGCAATTTTATTCCAGGAGCGAGAAGAGGTGAGAGTGTTTTTGTTTGGTTGGTGAGTGACACAAAGAAGATAGTGTGGTGGTAGGAGACAAAGTGACAGAGGGAAGCAGCGACAGAGATAAAGAGTCAGAAAAAGGAAAGGAAAGAGACAGAGAAGGACGTGGGAGGGGGCTGGCAAAAGGAGAGTGTCTGTTAGAGGGGAAAAAGATAGAGAAAGAGTAAGACAGTAAGTAAATGAAAAGGAGTATTGAAAGTTATATCGTGATTATATAGTGATTAAATGGAAGGAAACCAGACGACACAATATGAAGTATTAAACACGATATTAGAAAAAATATTCATTTAAATAAGACAATAATTTATATACATACATGCATACATAAATATATACATATTTACAGGTATGTTTATATATATATTCACACACGCGCATATCGTTTGCCAACACATCACGAATTACTTTTACCAGAATTTCACGAAGTTTAGGTTTTTACTTAACATTCATTTCGTAGTTTTATTATAAAGTTTTATCGTCGGATTTTTTCGAGATATTTTTACCTGGTAGAGCGCCAATGTTGGGACATGGTGTCTTTCCGTTTGTTTACATATTTAATTCGGAGAAGAGGGGAGGTGAGAGGTTTGTTTGGTGAGACAGAAAGAAAATAGTATGGTGGTAGGAGGGGGTATGCTTACAGAATTACTTCCCCCTGGACTGTAAAATTGATCTGAATTTGCACACCCGCAATTTTATTCCAGAAGAGAGAACGGAGAAGAGATGATAGTGTTTATGTTTGGTTGGTGAAAGAGAGAAAGGAGATCGTGTGGTGGTAGGAGGAGGTCAGATGTAAAGACAGAGAGAGGGAGAGAAATGCAGAGAAATACAAATGAGCTACAGAGAGACATACCGAAAATAAGAGGGTCAAAAAGAAAAAGTAGGATTTGGGAATGAGAGGGAAGTAGAAAGTGCAGAGTAAGAGAGAGGGGAAACAAAAAGAAAGAGTAAAAGTTACTATAGGAAGGAAACAGCGCCAGAGAGAGAGAGACGAAGAAAAGATTGTGTGAGAGAAGGGGCTGGTATAGAGAGAGTGAGAGAGAAACAGTAAGTAAATGAAGGGGAGTCAGTTGAAAGTTATGTTGTGATTAAATGGAAGAAAACCAGACGACAATATGAAGTATTAAAAACGATATTGGAAATATATTTTTGTAAATAAGGTAATAATTTCTATACATATGTTTACAGGTATATTTATATATACACACACACGCATATAACTGTCGTCTGCCAACACAACACGAATACTTTTGCCGGAATTTCACGAAGTTTAGGTTTTCTCTTTACATTTACTTCGTTATTTTCCTTATCAAAATTTTATTATAAAGTTGTGAATGTAATTAAGGCGAATACATTGATGTTTTATTGTCGGGTTTTATTGATTTATTTATTTTGTTCGAGATATTTTTACCTGATAGAGCGCCCACGTAGGGACATGTTGTCATTCTGTTTGTTTACATATTTATTTCGCCCCTGACTGTAAAAATGATCTGGTTTTGCACACCCGCAATGAGAGAAAGGAGAAGAGGTGAGGTGAGAGTGTTTACGTTTGGTTGGTGAGAGAGACAGAAAGAAGATAGTATGGTGGTAGGAGGGGGTATGCTTACAGAATTACTTCCCCTTGGACTGTAAAATTGATCTGAATTTGCACACCCGCAATTTTATTCCAGAAGAGAGAACGGAGAAGAGATGATAGTGTTTATGTTTGGTTGGTGAAAGAGAGAAAGGAGATCGTGTGGTGGTAGGAGGAGGTCAGATGTAAAGACAGAGAGAGGGAGAGAAATGCAGAGAAATACAAATGAGCTGCAGAGAGACATACCGAAAATAAGAGGGTCAAAAAGAAAAAGTAGGATTTGGGAATGAGAGGGAAGTAGAAAGTGCAGAGTAAGAGAGAGAGGGGAAACAAAAAGAAAGAGTAAAAGTTACTATAGGAAGGAAACAGCGCCAGAGAGAGAGAGACGAAGAAAAGATTGTGTGAGAGAAGGGGCTGGTATAGAGAGAGTGAGAGAGAAACAGTAAGTAAATGAAGGGGAGTCAGTTGAAAGTTATGTTGTGATTAAATGGAAGAAAACCAGACGACAATATGAAGTATTAAAAACGATATTGGAAATATATTTTTGTAAATAAGGTAATAATTTCTATACATATGTTTACAGGTATATTTATATATACACACACACGCATATAACTGTCGTCTGCCAACACAACACGAATACTTTTGCCGGAATTTCACGAAGTTTAGGTTTTCTCTTTACATTTACTTCGTTATTTTCCTTATCAAAATTTTATTATAAAGTTGTGAATGTAATTAAGGCGAATACATTGATGTTTTATTGTCTCGTTTTATTGATTTATTTATTTTGTTCGAGATATTTTTACCTGATAGAGCGCCCACGTAGGGACCTGTTGTCATTCTGTTTGTTTACATATTTATTTCGCCCCTGACTGTAAAAGTGATCTGGTTTTGCACACCCGCAATGAGAGAAAGGAGAAGAGGTGAGGTGAGAGTGTTTACGTTTGGTTGGTGAGAGAGACAGAAAGAAGATAGTATGGTGGTAGGAGGGGGTATGCTTACAGAATTACTTCCCCTTGGACTGTAAAATTGATCTGAGTTTGCACACCCGCAATTTTATTCCAGGAGAGAGAACGGAGAAGAGAAAAAGTGCGGTAACAGTGTTTATGTTTGGTTGGTGAGGAAGAGAGAAAGGAGATAGTGTGGTGGTAGAAGGGGTCAGATGTAAAGACAGATAGGGAGAGAAATACATAGGAGGTAAGGCTGAGAGAAGGAAAGAGAATAAGAGCGTCAAAAGGAGAGGGAAGTAGAATGTGCAGAGTAAGAGAGAGGGAAAGAAAAAAGAAAGTGACCGGGTGATGCATTGAGTCCATGAGCAAGACACTTTATTTCATGTTGCTACAGTTTACTCAGCTGTAGAAATGTCAGTGGTGCCCAGCTGTATTGGGCATTGACTTTCCCTTTCCATTGGACAACATTGGTAGCGTGGAGATTGGCATACGTGGGCAACTGCTGGTCTTCCACAAACACATCTTGCCCAGGCTTGTGCCTCGGAGGGAAACTTTTTTAGGTGCAAAATCATAGTTATTCATGACCGAAGGTCGCCTACAGTAAATGAAAATTATTCTCACCAATTTTATTTTGTACTTGTTTCGGTAGTACATATACTATATTAATACTATTGTTACCATATTTCTAATGAAAAATACTGCCTATAATTCGGAAAATAATCAAGAATTTTGAGAGATTTAATAATATAACTAATCTATTCATTATTAAGGTAATGTTTGGAACATAGCTTAACAAATGGTCTTACATAAAATTATGATGGAAGATTTATAGATGAATATAAACATTTTAAAATAGAGAGTTTGTATGCAGAACCAGGGGTGGTTTGGTATCAAATAAGTTAAGGTTGTGGATTTGCAATACTTATGAGTTAGTTTGGAATTGTCAGAATAAGTAGTGACTTAGCAGAATAGTAGACATATTGGTAGAGTAGGTGGTGAACTTGCAGTGAAGGTAGTGAATTGACAGAGTGGTGCCTAATTGACAGAATAGGAGTTAAATTGGTAAAATATGTGGGGGAGTTAGAAAAGAAAGGGACAAATTGGCAGAGTAGGTAATGACTTGGCAGATTAGGTGATGAATTGGTTGAGTAGATAGGAAATTGGCAGATTGGGTGATGAATTGGCAGATTAGCTGATGAATTGGTAAATTAATTGATGTAGTGGAGGAACTGTTAGAGTTCAAATCGCCTCAAAATTAACTTTGCCTTTCACCTTCTCTTAAAATAAAATAACAGACCAATGTGGTAGATTAGCAGATTTATTGGAGCATCAGGCAACATATTTGTTCTGCAGTAGTTATTCTTGCCCTTTGTGTTCTAAGTTCAAATCAAGCTGTGACTTATTTAGGTGGTAGATGTATGCCACTCAGTTGTCAGCATTCAGACCATGTCTCCAGTTTGAGGATATCTTTCCTTCTTTCTCTCTCTTCTATCAATCTTAGTCTCCAACTAAACATTTAAACAAAATAATATGAAGGATCCTCTACATAGTTGCTTGGCTTGTTAAAAACAACTGCTACATCTCCCTCAAACCATATTCAAAATGTCCCCATAATGAAATGACAATGGACAATGTAGTCCCTGATATACAGTGGAGTCACAGGACAAACACCTTTGATCATAAGTCCACTAGATCAGGGCTGACCTAGGGTTAAACAACAACACTTTATATATCATCATCATCATCATCATCATCATCATCATCGTTTAACGTCCATCTTCCACGCTTGCATGGGTTTGGATGGGAGTTTTCCCACTTGAGGCAAGATTGGTTGTCCTGCTCGTATAGGACTGTCTGGCGGGTTTTCTATGGCTGGATGCCCTTCCTAACACCAACCACGTTTACAGTGTGGACTGGGATGTTTTTACCGTGTTACCTACACGGCCACATTACAGCGTGGACTGTGTGTTTTTTTGTCGTGACACCTACACGACCTCATTTGTTTCGGACTGGATGTTGTGGTACCAACATAACTTCACATTTAAGGGGGTGGTGTGGATGGGGTGGCGGTAGTGGGACAGGGGTGTATTTTGTTAGAGGTGCCTACTGACTGTAGGTTTTGCTTTGTACTTAGGCAAGGCGGGTCTTCTTTATTACTGTGTAGCGCCAAAGATCTCGGTCCAATGACATTGTCTTGGAGAGGTGTAAGTGTGTGAGGTCGGAATTTATCAAGTCGTCCCAGGTTTTTCTGGGTCTGCCTACTCCGTGGCTACCGTCTATTTTTATTGCCCTGCACTTTTTTATACAGCTGTCGTCTTTCATGCGCATCACGTGACCGTACCAACGTAGTCTTCTCTCGAGTAAACAACATCTGATCCCTCTTATTCCTAATTTCTCCCTTAGTTCGTTTATGCTTTGCCGTTCATGTATATTACTATTACACACCCAGCAGAGCATGCAAGCTTCGTTTCTCTCCAGTCTGTGTATATCATCTGCACACAATGCCCAGGTCTCACTGCCATGTAGCATTGCTGTTCGTATGCAGGCATCATACAGCCTGCCTTTCATTTTTAGAGAGAACCCTTTAGCGGCCAATAGTGGTATAAGCTCTCTGAACTATTTCCATCCCGTTCTGACTCTAGCTACTGTACTTTCAGAGCACCCTCCCCCACTGCTGATTTTGTCAACCAGGTAATGGAAGCTGTCCACTATTTCTATAGAACCATCTGTGCAATGGAATGAGCTAGTATTCTGTAGGCACTTGCTGCTACTTATTGCCCCAGAGCACCGGCCACATATAAAATCTATATTCTTAGTTAGCTTACCTGTGATCCCACTACATCTTTTATGCACCCATACTTTGCATTTGGGACATAAAATGGAGTTTCTGCCTACTCCTTTCCTAGACACTGAGCATGGCCATTTCCCAGATGGGACCGGTGCCCTATTTTCCTTCCTACAAACTAGGACTTTAGTCTTAGACAAGTTAACTTTAAGGCCTTTTGATTCTAGGCCATGCTTCTATGTTTGGAATTTCTTCTCTAGTTCAGCCATTGATTCAGCTATGAGCGTTAGATCATCTGCATATAGGAGTTCCCATGGGCAGCCGGTCTTGAACTCCTCTGTTATAGCCTGAAGGGCAATAATAAATAGTAGGGGGCTAAGGACTGAGCCCTGATGAACACCAACTTTTGCGCTAAACTCTTCACTATATTCGTTGTTAATTCTAACCTTGCTGACTGTTTCTTTATACATGGCTTGTATAGCTCTCACAAGCCATTCATCAACACCTAGTTTTCTAAGGGCCCACCAGATAATCGAGCAGGGTACTCTGTCAAAGGCTTTCTCCAAGTCAACAAAAGCTAAGTATAGGGGTTTACTTTTAATATATATATTATTCAGAATATTAATAAATGAAGACATTCACATAATCAAAATATGTGTTTTATTATATATATTTTGAAGGTACTGTGCTGTTTTTTCAGTACTTCCTCGTCAGATAAAATACATGAATTGGTGTATGACATACCTCAACGGTCTTGAAAGTTCAATTCCAGTATTGGCAGTTAAAAATAAAATAGTTATATATAGCCAAGGGCGGTGCCCCAGCATGGCCTCAGCCGGATGGCTGAAACAGGTAAAAGAGTATATATATATGGTGAAAGCTGAGTGGTTGGAGAATTGGATTTGCAATCACGAGGTTGTGATTTTGATTCCCGGACCAGGCGATGTGTTATGTCCTTGAGATAGACACTTTATTTCATGTTGCTCCTTCTGCCTGGATTTGCAACCGATAGATAGTATTAGCAATTGGTTTCCTCGGTCCAATTTGATGAGCTCCAACCCACTCATTACACAAATGAGGTCTGGGATCTTGTTGATTGACTGTCAAATATATATATATCATCAACATCGTTTAATGTCTATCTTCCACTCTAGCATGGGTTAGACGGATTTGTCCCATTTAGAAGCAAAATGGGTTGGGTGACTGTGTCTCACTCATATAGGACTGTTTCTGGCTGGTTTTCTATGGTTGGATGCCCTTCTTAGCGCCAAACACATTTACAGTGTCTTTTATACGACCACTTTATAGTGTGGGCTGGATGTTTTGTGGTACCACCATAACATACATATACATCATGATAGTGATATATATATATATACATTTGTGCGTACACACATATATTATCATCATTACTACCATTTTACGTATATTTTCCATGCTAGCATGGGTTAGACTAGTTGCCCTATTGTGGGCAGTGCTAGGTCAGGTGACCATGTCTTGCTCATGCAGGACTGATTCTGGCTTGGTTTCTACTGCTGGATGCCCTTCCTAATGCCAACCTCATTTACAGTGAGTACTGGGTGTTTTTTGTTGTGATGCCTCCACGACCACTTAACAGTGTAGGCTGGGTACTTTTTGCTGTGTCACCATCACGATCACTTTACAGTGAGGGCTAGGGGCTTCAATGAATGCATTTACTTCGGCCTGTCCTCATGGGGGTCTATGAGAGGGTGGATTGGGTCATACTGTATATATGCTTCAGCTTGTGCCTGTGAGAAGTCCGGTTTTCTGTATTACTGCATATCGCCCAAGAAGTAAAAAAAGTATTTTTGTTTTGTTTATTTAACTTTTATTTTAATGAAAAACACTGGACAATAAAAATTCTCATTTAAATTTATTTGAACCAGAAACTAAATATAACTACTAATTAAACAAAATAAAATCTACATTTTTGAATTTCACCTGACCTTATGTCACAACATCACCGATCTTTGTGTCACAACATCACCAGTCTTTGTGTCACAGCATCACCAGTCTTTGTGTCACAACATCACCGATCTTTGTGTCACAACATCACCGATCTTTGTGTCACAACATCACCGGTCTTTGTGTCACAACATCACCGATCTTTGTGCACAACATCATCGATCTTTGTGTCACAACATCACTGATCTTTGTGTCACAACATCACCAGTCTTTGTGTCATAATATCACATGAGCTTATGTTGCAATATCATGTGACCTTATTTTAAGTCTTCTAACAATCATTTACTACATGTAAGCACATGTAGTAAATGACAGAAAGTGTACATTTAATGCACAAGATTAGATTTAGAACTGCACAAGAAGGGGTCAACTGCATGTTAAATTAATCACCGGCTACAGTTGACAAAATAATTTCAAGCTACAGATATATATATAAGTTTGAAGAACAGGCAGATATAATTTACCTAATTTTTCTTCTTAGTCCGTAGAAATTAACTAAATAAATAATCAATTAAACAGAGCTAAATTAAAAATGTAAGTTTGAAGAAATAATAGATAAATGTTTACCAATATTCCTCTAGCCACGATTAAGGATTATTTATTTAATTCATTCATTGATTGAGCCACACCATTGAAGGTAGACTACACTCATATATGTATCTATGCTTATGATTAAATATGTATCTATGCTTATGATTAAATGTTCCTTCTAACTTTATATATATATCATCATCATCATTAATTAACATCCATTTTCCATGCTATATATATATAAAGCAGTAACTCAAAATCATTACTATTCGTTTAACATTGGTTATTAAACTTTGTAAATATAGTTGCCAGAATGCAAGTAACTTTAATAATAGTTAGATACCATAAATAATGGTTGAGTAGATTATGTAAAATACCCACCTTATTCCAGCTTCAAGGGTATAATAGTTGATAACTATTATTATAATTATCTGCATTGTGGTGACTATATTTCTACGTTCTCAATGCTTTATAAATTAAGCAAGACCGTTTAAATTGGTTATTATTTTAATCACATTGCCTCTTGTGCTTTCTTCGAATACGGGCGTCTCTCTCCCTCACTATTCCCCCTCTCTCCTCCTTTGCCCCTCCGCCCTGCCTCATCTCTCCTTCCCTCCCCATCTGCCCTCCCCCTATCCCTCTCCTTTCCCCCCTGTTTCTCTCATCCACCCACTGACAGATGGTTTTTCCATCAAATTCCACCAGCTTGACTTAGTCAACAGACTTCATATAACAAGTTAAATGTTTTTCAACACATGTTATTTCTGTTGGACTTGTAGGATCTCGTCGATAGAGATTGCATTGGGAATTAACAGAATTGAACATGTATACAGAACAGCATGCTGTTTGGAGACAAAAGTTTCCACATAAAATAGGATTTGGTATCAAACTTCCACTTTTAATGAAACTAAAATATAGGATGTTATTTCTGTAATGTTCATACCGTGCAGTTTGTGTCTTTGGTTCTGAAAATAAAGAAAATATAAAGGAAAAAGAAAAAAAAAGAATTCTTTATTTAACAAAAATAATTTGGATTGCTAAAGCATGTATCAGGGACCATGGAGCTAGGAGAGAAGAGGCAGAGGGTGAGGGCTACCGGAGCTATACCTACTCTTTACCAAACTTTCCATAAAGAAACTAATACTAATACTGATGTACAGTGTAAAAAAAGATTGTCAGTATTTTAACACATCTAACACACACAAACGCGCAAGCATATATGTACACACTCTGAGGAAATCCTGCAGAGCGCCAAGTCGTGGATGCTGCCGAGGGTGGGTACAGAGCACCAGTGCCACCTGGCTGACCATATTCTATGCCTGCTCAACAAACAACACTTGAAAACAGTGATGAACTGAACTCCACCTAGTGGCAAACGGAAGTGGGGGTTACCCCAGGATCACTTGGCGATGAACGTTTCAAAAAGACTTGATGGCAGCCAACATCACTTGGCACGGGCACGAATAAGGCGCCACTGTTGGTGACTACTTACAGCTCGATGTGTTAAAAGACTAAGCCTAAGATATACACACATACATATATGTAATATATATATATATAGACATATATAAAATATAGAGAGTAGAAAACACAGGAGAGTGTGTTTTCATTTACAGGAGGTATATATGTTTTACACGCTAGTGGTCTTATACCCCTTGTAAATGAAAACACACTCTCCTGTGTTTTCTCCTCACTATATTGTATTTTGAAGTGCCCAGCAATTTTTTCCTTTGAGTTCATTAAATTACAGGGATGTACGCGAGTCCTTTACTCTGTTGTTTTACTTGATATATATATATATATATGTATTGAGTGATTAAGTAGATGGATGGTCGGAGTGCTTGGCTACAGGCCTACATTCTGATATAAAATCAAAGAAAGTCTGAAGGTATCAGATGGGCACAACAGGGGCCAGGGCCTGATATGCCAGTTGGCATGGGCCTAAAATTTTGATGGGGAAGTGGAGTGGGTGGGATAAGGCTATTTGCTTCAAGTTTTAGTCCCTTTATTCTGTTCCTTTATTCCCAAGGATATCATGTGTATATCTATAACCCCCAACTTAAATCATAATCATATGTATTTAACAATCATTAACTAAAATACTTAATGAGCAGTTTAACCCTTTAGTATTTACTTTTCTCTATATTTACTATTATATTTTCATGGTAAAGGTTTTACCTCACATAATATCGAATCTATGAGATTTTGAAATTATATATTTTGAGAACAATACCTTAACATCAGTATAAGCAACTGGTTACTGCCAGTTTGAACAGAAAGATGTGAGAGAATTCTGGCTAGATACATCCAGTTTAAATACTATTGGGTTAAAATAGGGCCTACATTTCAGGTTTAAGGTTTTGGTGGCGATGATTATGATGGTGATGGTGGTGATGGTTATGAAAGCAATTGTAGTGGTAGTGGTGATGATGAAAATGATGGTGGTGGTTGTGTTTTCTTTTTGTGTGGGGGGAGGGTGATAGAGTGATGGGGCAGAGTTGGTGATGATGATGAGTAGTTGTGGTGGTGGTGCTGACGACGATGATGATGATAATGTCAACAATGAGAATGATAATAAGTAAATGCATAATTCAGAAAAAAATTCCCTATTATTATTACTATAAAAGAATTACCTGGTTTCATGTCAAATTCACAGACAAATGTATGCAAAGCTTCTTCAGACTCTGCCTGCCATATTTTGTACTGGGTAAATGCCCTCAGGTTATTCTGTATGTTTGAGTCCTTAAGTATGTCGAAGGCAAGGTTTTTATGTATATTATTATAAGACCAAACCCATTGGTTATCAATTTTCTCCAGAGCAAGCCATCGTCCAGATTTTTCTTGGGGCAAAGAAGAAATAAAATAGATTTTCATTTATAATTTTGATAACCAGCCACTGGTTTTATGATACAAAGTTCTTCATTTTATAGGGTTCATATTTATCTATAAACCTTCTATCATAATAATATATATATATATAATTTCATTTCTTGCTCTAGCATACTTATGTCCACTGTGTTGATGACACAATAGTCCACACTGTAAGGTGGCCATATAGGAGACACGGTAAAAAGGCTCCCAGTCCACACTGTAAATGTGGTTGGTGTTAGGAAGAGCATCCAGCTGTAAAAAACCTGCCAGAGACACTTCTGTGCAAGCGAGACACGGTCTCCCGACCATTCCCGCATCAAATGGAACACAACCGTCTAACCCATGCTAGCGTGGAAGATGGACGTTAAACGATGATGATGATGATGATATATATTAATTAATATATCTAAACTATAATAAAGTAAGAAGCGGAGGACTGCGTACGGTTTATAATTTTTTATCCCCTTAGTAAAATAAGTTGGATTACTCTGAATAAATAATTGTTTCTACTTTAGGCACAAGGCCAGCAATTACCCAGTGCATTACTGGTACTTTATTTTATCGACCCCGTAAGGATGAAAAGCAAAGTCAACCTCGGTGGGATTTGAACTCAGATAGTAAAGGGGCGTAACTATGCTGGAAAGCATGGCGTCCGACCCTCTACCGATACTGCCAATCCACTCTGAATAAATAATTGTTTCTACTTTTGGCACAAGGCCAGTAATTACCCAGTGCATTACTGGTACTTTATTTTATCGACCCCGTAAGGATAAAAGGCAAAGTTAACCTCGGCGGGATTTGAACTCAGAATGGCAAGGGCCGTAACTATGCGTCAAAGCATGGCGTCCGACTCTCTACCGATACTGCCAATCCCCCCTTCCCACTCTGAATAAATAATGAATGAATATTACATAATTTATCTACTAAATTTCATGGCTGTTCATTAAATATATTTTATTACTTATTTAAAGATTCACTTCTTTAAAATTTTCAAATGTCAACACTTCTGGTTAGCGATCGCTTAAATAAATATTCATATATTTCTATCACTAATACAGTTTATATATAATATTGTCTTTTTTTAATGTATCATGGATTACGTTACTGATTACATAAGACAATGTAATGCAGTCTTCATACAATTTCTGTGTATATTGTCAATTACAATTTTATTTGATCATATCTACATGCATATATACTTGCGTATAATATCAATATACACACTACACATGCTAGGAGAAAACCACCTTTCGGGTGGTTTTTCTGCTAGTATCTTTAATATGTATTAATACACACGCACACACACTTTCATGTTTACCTCCTTCTTTGTTTTAAAGATCAATCATTAATCGTCTTCAGTAATCAGATCATACTTGAATAATATTCAACAAACTATCAGTTTTTCGATAACACAGACCACAACTGCTGTGATCAAACAATCCAGTGGGGATTATCTATATATACACATATTCAATTAGACATAGCTCTACCATGGATGATCGTGGTCACACACAATTGATCTTATATCCACAGACAGCTTTCCTCTCCACCCTGGTCATCATACGTGGCCACCATCTATTGATAAAATCTTATTATCACTGTGAGATGAGGCCAGCTGTCATTAATGACAATAAAGATAAGCCAGCCATTAATACAGGACATTAATACGTGCGGTGTATAGTGTATTCAAGGGATCTGTGCAGTCACTGTTTGTCATATTTGCATGAGTACATATGTTTGTACACATGTCAGTATATGTGTATGATTATGATGATGTCTATGTGTATATATATATCATCACCATTTAATGTCCATATATATATATATATACACAGACAGACATACATTCATACATATATATATATATATATATATATATATATATATACACACATATATATATATATATACATACGCGAACATATATCATCTTCATTATACCCAGTGGGTTTTTTGGGTGACAGATAGGGGCACAATCTCTAGATATAAGGGTTAGTGGAAAAAATGGAAACAAGCAGTCCTGTACTGAACATGGGCTGTTTTTTGGCAAGGCATTGCACCCAGCAGCCATCCAGCCTGGGATCAAAGGTGAAGCCATGGGAAGTTCATGAGGGTAGGCTGAAAAGTTCATAGGCTGGCTGTGAAGGATTGATGATAGAGCTGTGAAATTTTGCATGCATTAATATCAACTCTTCTTATCAAAAACTACATTGTATCTTTTCAGGGACTATGTTGAAAAATAAACCTTATTTGCTCATTCCATGAGAGTATCTTAGTCAGCCTATGAACTTTTTAGCTGATCCTTGTATATGGTGGATGTACAATCTTGGTAAATCATCCATTGACCAGTGGTGATTGTCACATGATGCTGGACAAAAGAACTTCTCTGAGGTGAATAACCAATGTCATTAAGTCTCCCAAGTGTATTACTGTTAATATCAATAGACTTGCTAATCACAGATGCCTTTTAGCTACAGTGGTACATGATGTTTGGCAGAGGAACCTCTCTGAGGTCAATAGCCAATATCACCAAGTTCCTCAAGTGTATTACTATTAACTTCTATAGACCTTCCAACCATAAATGTCTTGAAGTTATCAAAAGATTTGAAATATCGAAGCAAGACCAACCAGTGTAGGGTAAGCTGTATGATGCTTGTATAGATACTGCAATGCTGACATGTAGCATTCCAGTATATACATAACTATCATACAGTCTACCCTTCATTAGTTCAGCTTGCTTGTATATACAGAAGATCTTTGAAGGCTAGAAAGAAATGAAGCATGTTCTGGTGGATGAGTGATGTAGCATAACTGAGCAAAGAGAAAAAATTTGCATAAGAAGAAAATATCAAAGTTACTGATCAACAACATTTTGATGTGCAAGGCAACATTTCAAAGCAATTGTGCAGCAACATTGTGATGTACATGGCAATATTTTAAAGCTGCTGCATAATAACATTTCAAGGCTACTATGCAGCAAAATTTTGAAGTACCTGGCAACATTTCAAACCAACTTTGTAACAAAATTTTGATATGTATGACAATATTTCAAGGCAACTGTGTGGCAACTGTGAAGCAAAATTTTGATGAACATGGCAACATTTCAAAACTACTTTGCAGCAAAATTTTAATGTGCAAAGCAACATTTCAAAGCTACTGTACAGCAATATTTCAATGTGCATAACACTTATACAGTGATTGCCTGACTAAGCAGCCTTGCAATCTAGAAGGAACTTTGGTACTGAGTTATTTTAAAATATTTGTATACTCACGTATTAATAGTTTTGATACAACAAAACTTTGTTCTTCTTCTGATTCTATGGTGAGCAAATGAGCACCGATTCCTTCACAAGTTGATTTTGCATCATTATAAGTTGAATTTATAGCAAAGTCATAGTAACAACTATCTGTTACATCAAAATAAATATCCTGGAAAAACCGAGTGCCTGTACATGTGGAGACATCCTTACTGCAGCGATTGATACCTTCAAAATAAAACAACACAAATATAAGGGGTCTTGTGTTTGGTAAAGTATCTTCTAATGTGGTTGTTTGTTTAAAATAATTTCTTTAGATTCTTCGAAAATTATTATCATAACATCCATTTATATTTAATATGAATTAAAAAAGTGAAAAAAAAAAATCCATAAAAATGTTAAGTCATGTGTGACAAAAAAGCACCCAGACCACCCTGCAAATTAGTAGTGTTAGTAGTATGACTAGAAACACCCAACTCACCCTGTTAAGTGGTAATGCTGGTGCCGGAATAAAAGCTCCCAATATACACACTGTAAACGAGTTGGCATTAAAAGAACATCCAACCTTAGAAACAATACCAAAAATGGAGTATATGAGCAAGACATGGTCACCTGGCTGGTCTGACCCATGCAAGCATGGAAAATGCATGTTAAACACTGATAATGGTGATGATGCTGATAATGTCAAGACCAATGGGCATATTAAGAATATTAGATAGACATCTTAATCCATCAGATGTTCAGTTCAAGGATAACCCCCCCCCCCCCCCCCCACACACACATACACCTGTAACTAGTTTTGGAGGCCCTGAAAAAGGTCATAGGCACAGCCCTTTCCTCCTTGACTAAAAACTATTTTGTACAATTTCAGGTAAACATCTAATATTATTAAAACATGTAGCCCAAATTCACATATAAAATCTGCATGATATTCTTTTAGTCATTTTTGATTAAATAAAAAGTGGACCTTATGTGTCATGATGATGATGATGATGATGATGATGATAATGATAATATAATAAAATTGTAAATTGAATAAAATATTTAAAACTTACCATAAGCAATTTCCAATATCCCAAACAAGCAATATATCCAGAGTGAAAGAACCATTATAGAATATGTTGGCTATATTAGCTACTAACTATTTTCTTTCAGAGAAGTTTTGTATGTGTCAAGTATTAGAAGAATGACCAGCTGTTGTGGTGTAACTGGTTGAAGGAGTCTGTCTGTTTACTCTTTGGTTTTGATGTTGACCATTAACAATTGATTAGTGATAATAGCCTCCTGAAAAACTAGCTCAATGAGATACTTACATGGACCAGATAAATAAAGTGATGAGTCGTCATTTACTCATAAAATAAATAAATAAAATGAAAGGAGATGAAAAGAAAAGAGAACAGATCAATAAAGCAATAATTCTTAATCTGTTAATAATAATAATAATAATAATAATAATGATTTCTTTATAAATAATGCTTTCTTTATTAACCACAAGGGTTGACATAAAGTATAACATTAAGGACAGCACAAATGGGCATTTCTGCATGTAAAGAAAAAAACAATAACAAAGGAAATTTAAATTAATTTTAAATCAACCATAATTATTAAATCAGAATGAAAATATAAACAGAGCATATAAATAAATTTACAGTAGAATAACATAACAAATATGTTTTAAATATATACATAAATGACATTACAAATGCTTAAAAATGAAACAAAGGAAAACTCCCCAATAGGTGGGAAACTTCTGAGGGTCACTCTTGGAGAAAGCCCATTAAAAAGCCACAGTGATCCTGACCACCTGGGCAAGTGCCCTCTCTCAGTTTTCCACCTGCAATCTACAAGCGCATACTCAAAGCAGGCCCATTCACTCAAGGCACACTTGCCTCTCTCACCCATCTTTCAACAAATTGCTGTGAAGGGAGCACTTCCATCTCCACCCTGATTTTCCTTTTCAAATGAAATTTGAAAAAGTTAATCAGGGCATCGCTGAAGAGATAAGCGCTCATCTTCAGCCCTTTCAAACGCGTCCACCACATGGCCTCTTTCGCCATGGCCACCAGGCAGATAAAATCTGCCTGCCCTTCCTGGCTAAAGGAAGGTGGCGGGGCAATCCTCACGATGGGTGGATACTTCCAACAGAGTAGACTCTGTTAAAGGCACACAAGTGCCAAGTGGTGTTGTTAAATTTGAGTGATGGATTAAGTCAATAAACAAGTATACCACAATGGTCTCAGCTAAGACACCTAGAGGCTTTGACATTCCCAGAACCCTTGATACCCAAATTAAATTCGGCGAACGCCGAAAGTGGAAATATTACCGAAGAAATGTAGCTTTTTTCTTTTTACAGATAAGTTTAAAGTTGTACATATATAACTTAAGGTTTTAACAGGATGGTCATTGCTGGAATCCTTTTGATGCTCGATCTTAGCTGACCTGAGACTAAACAACAACAGCATAGCATGATATCGTATGCAAAACTATAAAACAACAAACAGTTTAATTCATATGTACACTATGTTGTATTTACAATTTTTCTTCGTGTGAAACTAAATTATATACAATTCAGTGTTCAGTCCACCTGTTTCAGTAATTCTAATTCCAAGTTTTGGAAACGTTTCGTTTTAATTTCCTGTTCCGTGTTTTGTATGTACTTTGTTATACAACATCATGGCTACCTGCATGAGGCATGTGCGATTATTTGATATAACAAGAAGAATTCCTCGGAGATTATGGACCCAGAAGGTAATTATATGGTGTAGAAATGATAAGTACTACTGCATGGAATATTATGATTTCAGTTAAGCTAATGTCATGTTCTTTTCTATCAACTTTATATTACTTTAAAGCACGTTGAAACCGCTAATGGCTTAACCGGTAAGATCTCATCGTTCTTATTGCGTATTTAAGCAATCGTTACTATAAGGAAATTTAAAAGTAACAACATATGGAATAGTGATGTTATAATATATAGCTTTAAATATTTCTCAAAATGTAGCTTTACATTGTTTCATATAGAAAATACATTATTTATACACCTATTCGGTGGGTTACTCTTCTTGACCTTCAGCGTACCTTGTCATATGACGTTAATATTCATAAACCGTTTATTGTTGTTTTGTTTACAACTTTCCGGCGATACAATTCAAATAAACAATATTACACATGTTTGCAGTTTATTGATACACAAATGTTATAAAATAACACTTATTATTTTTTAGGGATTTTTTTTATTTAATTGCGTCAAAGTTAATGAAATCAACAGGCTAGTTAATATATAAATATATATATGTTGCATAGAACTCTAATCAATGACGTTGTCGTCTTTTCTTTTGTTATTTAAAATAGGATATCATTGTTAATATATCTCGTATGAAGAAAATGAAAATATCTCTCATCTAATTCACTGAATTCAATGCGTATATACACTTCAGAGTTAGGATCGGTTAGAATCAAGGTCCCTTTGCTGGCTCGTTTGTATATATATATATAAAGGGTGGAAGCAACGATTCTTTGCTTAAACTTTAATCTGTTATATATATATATTCTTTACCCACTTATACCCGAGAGGGGTCGTGGGGCTATATATATATAGAGAGAGATGTATTATATAATGGAGCATGCGGTGGATCGGTTGAGATATTTTCATATTCTTCATACAAGAATATAAGAAATGCTAATGAAAAACACTGTAAATAGAGTATATATTTAAAAGCATAGGCTGTCGTATTGATTTATTTTATTAAAATCTAATAATAATTACACACTAAGTATCAGTCTTTTATCGTACATCTGCAATTTGGTAATTTATATTGTTGTATCCCAGAGCCACTGGGTGTTTCGAGTCTGTATGTTTGTAAAGTCTTGAACGCCTAGGGACTCTGGGATATAACACAGATGATGTGTCTAAAGCCTCCACCTCACCCCCCGTGGATGTGTGAGGAACTTCGGGTATCATTGATAATTATAATAGATCTCCTTTGAAGAAAATGAAAATTATATTGTTTTTACAAATATATGAAACGTTAAGTAAATTTTGCTCCCTCCCGAATCCCTTTGCAAGATAAACATTTCATTACTAATGCAAACATATATTTATAGATGGAAATAAAAATAAAAATTGGATATGGTGTTAAATCTAATTTAATCCAGCTTTAATTCTACTAGATTAGACCATACATATTAGCATACAAGTTTAGTTCTCAGAAATAAAAAAAGGTAGTTTCACCAGTAGTAAATGTGCATAGCTTTTCGTCAGGATGCTGGGTTTTTGATTATAAGGTCGTGGTTTTGAATCCCAGTCTGGGTGGCACATTATTTCTTTGAGCAAAGCATTTGCTTTCATGTTTTTCCAGTTCACCTAGCTGAAAATGAGTACTACTAACAACTGAGGGTTATCTTTGCAACAAGATAACATTACATCAGGTCAAAAAAAGGTTTTGAACTTTTAGTCACTTAACCCGTCATGAAACTAGGATAAGCTCTTCAAGCTTTTGTCCAACCCATGCAAACATTGAAGAACAGACATAAAAATGTTTCCCTACCTTTTTTTCTTTTCATCTTTGTTTTATTGCTGTATTAATTCTGTAAAATTCCTTATATTTTGTAGATGAACATATCAGTGTTGGCTGCAAGAGGATACAGTGCAGTGTCTCTCAGACATCTCTGTCTAGGACGTTTTTCCTCAAATAAATTTACACTACAGAGGCCACATATTGTTTTGGCATCACCTTCTTTATTTAATTCAACAGATGCTGTGAACCAGGCTGTTTCAGAAACAACAGTAGGTGAAGTTTTCTTGGTTAGCTATTTCCCAGTGTGTATTTAGTTACTATCATATGGTTTTATATATTATCTTTTGACAGTGAAGGTATGTGGCTTAAGGGTTAGGGTATTGGTCTCATAATTGAAAGATTCCATACTGGTTTGCAAGTTGTGTCTTTGATCAAAGCACTTTATTTCAGTCCACTTAACTGAAAATGAGTATGACCAGAGTAGTATCCTATCCAAGAGGGTGTCTTGTACTCTCAGTCATTTAAAGCCACATGGAAGTAAAATAAGTTCTGGCCTGAGGCACCACAAGGTCATAGGTCAGGAATCTGTAACTCTGGAGCAGCATGTGGCTTTTAGGCACTTTGAAATATTTTTCTTTTACTTATTTACAATTGTTATGTCCTGGATGCAGAAGGCAGTGGATTGACAGTACTGGTAGAGTGTCAGACAAAATGCTTTGTGGTATTTAGTTATGGCTTTCTATATTCAAACCTGCCACATTTGGATTTGGCTTTGCCTTTGATCCTTACGGATGAAAAGTACCTGTAATGCATTAGGGTTGATTTAGTCGACATTCCCCTTCCCTTCAAATTTCTGGCCTTGTGCCAAAGGTAGAAACAGTTATTAGAACCTGGATATTGAAGCAATTTAGGCTGACCAAGATACTCTCATGGAATGATTAAATGAGTTTTATTTTTCAACATAGTCTCTGGAAAGAAACAATGCAGTTATTAATAAGAAAAGTAGAAATTAATGCATGCAAGATTTTACAACTCTAGTGTCAATCCTTCATAGTCAACCTGTGAACTTTTCTGCCTACCATCGTAAATTTAATTACATTTTTTTTCATGTGGCTTCAGTACACAATTATTTAGTTGTCTTTTTTGTTAGTTAAAAATTGCTCTTCAGATTGAAAGGGTTCCAAACCCCTGATCTAGGGTTTAGGTTAAAGAAAGGCTTTTTTAACTTTGGTTAGTCATTTTGATCATATCTTTTTCTCTATAAATCTGAAATTGATTCTACAGCTTGTGTTTCTATTTAAAGTATGATGTGTTCTATCTATTTCCAGGGTAGTTTAGCCAGCAGTTTACCTCCAGGGTATATTCCAGAACCACCACCTTTACCAACACCTCCAGTAGAAACATTGAATGCATTAGGAGAACCAACTTTCACTAGTCTGGGTCTAGCATCATGGTCACCAAGTGGTCTGGTACAGTCTTGTTTGGAAAGCCTTCATGTTAGTGCTGGTCTGCCATGGTGGGGAGCAATTGTTGTTGGTAATTCTTTCTTTATTTAGCAACAAAAATGTTTTATTTTTTGTGAAAGTAGGCTGTATGAGACATGTTTGTGTGTGTATGTGTAGAGTGTTGCTGGTTGTGTGTGTGAGAAAGTTGCTGGTCATGTTTTCTGGAGTTTAAAACTTTTTCTAACAAAATTATAATGAAAAGTTAAAGTATAACTCTTTTAAAACACAGCTTTGTATTATCAAACCAGTGATGGTTTTAGGTGGTTTGATATTAAAAGAGTTAAAGGCATCACTGATAAATATATGAGGTATGGCTATACTCATATGGATATGTGATGTCTTCTTACCTCTAATTCTGTAAATTGGTGAAACGATGGAAGACGTGTGGAGTGCGATGGTTGATACATTGAAAAATAAACCTGTTGTTTCTTGTGTTTGTAGAATCAAATTTATTAAATTCTCCATTAGTTTTGAAGCTGAATGTTTTAGACATTTGATCAACAGAACAGCCCATTTGTGAAATTAACGTTCAAGTTGCTGAGTATTCCATAGACATGTGTACTCTTAACGCAATTCTCAGGGAGATTAATCATGACACAATGTGTGTGACAAGGCTGACCCTTTAAATTACAGGTACAGTCCCAGAACCTTATGATTGAAAAGCGAGCTTCTTAATCATTCTGTCATGTGGCATCTACACATGATGTGATGTAATGTGGTGTGGTATAGGTGGAGGGTGTTGTAGAAGAGAAAGAGTGAGGAAGGCATCATCATTATCTTCATCCTGTGGCCTCAGCCTATATAGACTCAACATTAGACCTCCATGTAACGCTATCACTGATTGGCTTGTCTAGATCCCAAACATCAATACAATGGCTATGATATATGGATAGGAGAGCTTGCAACCTCTTTAGTTTTTGACAGATGTTTGTTTCCAAAGCACCAAAAGAGACACATCTTCATTTGAGATGTGATGGCAAAGGCCTGCAATTCTCACCTTCCTCTTTTACACAATATCAGAAATAGGCCATTGTACATATTTCTCTAAGAATCTTTGAGAGGAAGACATGGTTAGCACCTTGGTGAGATCTGATGTTTCATGTTCCAACTTTGAAACTAATTCTGCTGCAGTCTTCTTATATTATATTCATTTGTTTTATTTTCTTCAGGCACAATTGTTGTTCGAATGTGTATGTTCCCTATTGTGGTCTTTGCTCAGAGAAATGCTACCAACATGAGCAACCACATGCCGACTATCGTACGTCTACAACAGAACTTTTCTGATGCTCGCATGAGTGGAAACCCCGTCGAGGGTAAGCTACTTCTAGATCATTACTGGAGATTGAACAATTCATTCCTACGATTATTTAACCCTTTCATCATCATCATCATCATCAACGTTTAACGTCCGTGTTCCACGCTTGCATGGGTTTGGACGGGGGTAGTCCCACTTGAGGCAAGAGTGATTGTCTTGCTCGCATAGGACTGTCTGGCAGGTTTTCTACAGTTGGATGCCCTTCCTAACACCAACCACATTTACAGTGTGGGTCTGGGAGGTTTTTACCGTGTTGCCTACACGGCCACATTACAGCGTGGACTGTGTGTTTTTTTGTCGTGACAACTACACGATCTCATTTGTTTCGGCCTGGATGGCGCGGCACCAACATTTCTTTACCATATTTCTAATGAAAGACACCGACTATGTCATTAATCCTATCATTACTATATTTCTAATGAAAGACACTGCCTATGTCATTAATCCTCTCATTACTGTGAGGTCATTGGCATTAAGAAGGGTATCCAAATGTGGAATGTCTGAACAAAAGGAGGTCGCTCTGACTTGTCTAACCTATACCAGCGTGAAAAGTGGATGTTTTGGATTTTGATTAACCAGAAACAACAAACTGATTTTTGTGAGCCAGGCAAAGTGGAATAAGAAGAGTTGCGTACCTTATTCTTTGGCACAAAGCAGTAGTTGTCACAAGGTTTGAACAGCCATTAGTTCTTTTAATTAAAAATAAGAATTTAAACGATTAATGAGGGAGCTTCTACTTGGTTTCTCGAACTATTAGATATAACAGCCAAATTTCCTTAAATCTCACTCTACTGTCTTAACCATTTTTACACCAAACTGCCTGAAACTGACTTTGCTTCTAAGATATTCAGCTGTTTATTTTAAAGTATTATTTATTTAAAAACCTGCCATCATAATTTTATGTACGAACCCTTGATAAGTTATGTTCCAAACACTCTTACTTCTGTGAAAGTTAGTTATTTTATTGAATTCCTCTAAATTCTTGATTATTTTCAAAATTATTTGAAAATACTAGCCAGTGTCTTTCATTAGAAATATGGTAACAGAAAGTTTAAAAATATCGATTGAACCAAGACAAGGTAGGAACTTTACCAGGTCACTCAATTTGCAAGAAATAACAGGCAAATACCTTAAAATCACACTCTGCTGTTTTAAATAATAAAAGGACTCATTAAATATATATTCCTTGATGGAGGCACATGGCTTAGTGGTTAGACCATTGGCCTTGCAATCGAAAGGTTGCGAGTTCAATTCTCAGACTGGGTGATGTGTTGTTTCCTTGAGCAAGACACTTTATTTCACATTGCTCCAGTTTATTCAGCTGTAGAAATGAGATGATAGGAATGGGGTCCATATCATTCCACTGCAAAGTGGTCGTGGAAGTGCCACGGCAAAAAAGCACCCAGCACTCACTGTAAATGAGGTTGGTGTTAGGAAGGGCATCCAGCTGTAGAAATCAAGCCAAAATCAGTTTCCGTCCCACCCTTGCAAGCAGGGAAAAAGCGGACGTAAAATGAAATGATGAAATGATGATGAGGGTTGACTTGGTCAAATAGCAACACCAAATAAAGAACCAAATTAAAAAAAAGTTAGTATTTATATAAATCGTAGTTGTTGTTTAGCCTCTTGTATGTATATATGTGTGTTATTTGTCTCTTCTCTTCACATTAGACATTATAGGCAGTGATATTTATTAATATTCTGCATAAACAGAGATCCCTGTGTTCAGCAACTAAATGTATGAAGATCTGTACATGGTTCAGCTGAAAAGTTCATAGGCTGACCAAGGTACTCTCATGGAATGATTTCTAAAATATTTCTGTTTATTTTACCTGTTAGCTACAATTGCTGGCAAAGAACTGATGGAATATATGCAACGCAACCAAGTAAAACCCTTCCGGAACTTTCTTGTTCCACTAGCACAGGTATGTAAAAACCACAATAACACCATATTTATTTCTTAACCCTTTCATTACAATATTTCTAATGAAATACACCACTTATCTTTCTTCTTTTATGCCCACTTATTCCTGGGAGGTTTGTGGTGGCAGAGTCCTCAACCATGCCTTCCAGTGAGTCCTGTCACAAGCAACTGTCTCCAATTGATTTGGCTAGATACCCAAGCGAGACCAGCTGAGCTCATGGATATTATCCAACCATCTCATTTAGCATCTACCTCTGGGTCACTTGCTGGTTGGTTTTGCCTGTAAAATCTGTCCAGCAATTCTTTTCTTAGACATTCTAACCACATGTCCGTAGTATCGGATTTGTGATCTCTCATTTCGGAGAAGCAGTGACTCTCTGATCTCAGCACTCTATCAAGTAATGTTACTCCAAAGACCCTGTGGAGCAACCCCATTTCAGTCACTTGAATTCATGACCATAGGTGGAGGTTGGCACAAATACCAAATTGAAGATAGCAAGTTTGGCTTTTACATGTGCCTCCCTTTTTCTGATGATGAAGTGTTGAAGCTGGCACATTACTGCACCAGCTCCTGTAATTCTTACACTTAATTCATCCTCCTGCTTTTCATCACTTGTGAACACAGCTCCAAGATACAATTAACTTTCGTTTTTGTTAAGTTAGTGTTTAAAACATAATTTAATGGTTCTTGAATAAATTAAAATTATTCATTATGTCACTAAGTTTTTATAACAAATGATTTTTATATAAATCTATGTTGGAAGATTTCAATTTAATTAGGAACCCTTTAAAATGAGTGATTTTGTTTCAAAGAGCCAGAGATGGTTTGGGGCAGGTTAGTATCAAAAGGGATATAGGCATATATATATATATACACGCACACACACTTGGACATAGAATAAAACTTTTTCAGCCTCAGTCAGGTTGCCTTGATGAGGCTCTATGCTATAAGACCCAAAATATCCAGTGCCTTCAGACAGTAACACTTATAATGTATTTAAATATTTGCATCTATAGATGTATGAAGAACTTAAACGTGACAAATTAATCTGTGTTTCATTATTTCAGATGCCAGTTTTCTTATCTGTCTTTGTTGGACTCCGGGGGATGTGTAACCTTCCTGTTGAAAGTTTAACCACTGGTGGTATATTGTGGTTCACAGATCTCAGTTTGGTGGATGCCTATTATGCTTTACCTCTGCTCACAGTGACAACATTCTTAGCTACTATAGAGGTATATACAATTCTTATTGTTTTGATCTTTTTGTTAATATCTCAATGGTTAACAAGCTCACCATGGTTCTGGGTTTAATCCTACTGTGTCATATACTGTAAGGTGATAGAGCTGGTGCCATTATAAAAAGCACGCTGTCCACCCTGTAAGGTGATAGTGCCATGATAAAAAGCACCCAGTCTACCCTGTAAGGTGGTAATGCTTGTGTTACAATAACATGCTCCCAGAACACACTGTAAAGTAGTTGGTATTTAGAAGGGAATCCAGCCAAGCCCCCAAAAATATGAGGAAGACGTCATAATGTGACCTGTCTAGCCTCAGAATGTGACAAATCATCTCACCCATCCAAACATGAAAAAATAGACATTAAATGAAGATGATGATAGTGATGGTGATGATGCTGATAATTATTTTCAATTTCTCGTCTCTAGCTTGGTGTTGATGGTGTAAAAACAGGAACAATGTCACACACAGTGAAGTGGGCCTTTCGCTTGATGCCTGTCATTCTGTTTCCCATTATATCAGGATTCCCAACGGTTAGTATTCAATAATTTTCTATATTTTTCATAAACTCTGTTTATACTGTTATATATGGGGAGGGTCATGTCTTAATATTGCCAAAAATTGTAAAACACACTCACTGTTTGGTTTGGTTTTCACTTTAGTTTCAGTATATATATTTTTATATTTCTATAAATAATTTACTTCACAAATAACAGTCAAGTATGTTTCTGTTTACTATTTCAGGCTATGCTGTGTTATTGGTTTACATCAAATACCTTTTCTTTGATCCAAGTTTTATTTCTCAAGATCCCAGCTATTCGAAATTATTTGAATATTCCAATGCTTGTAAAACACGACCAAGCTTTAGTACCTCGGAAGAAGGGTTTCATTGAAGGATTTAAAGAAAGTAAGTATCCTCCTTCTTGTTTATCTCCTTTGGCATCCCTATATTCCTGTTCTGTGGTGGTAAACCACTTATCTGGGATGAGACATGCAGTGACGCTTTCTTCAGTAGCAATATGGTGGGTTCGGCGACAGACCCAGGTTTCATTGCCTGACATGCTGCAGATCGCTAGCTGTTGAAATATCGGTCACTTTCCAATAAGTTTGTCATTGAACCTACAGCAGTAGAAATTTTTAGCATTCTTGTTTTTTGCACCACCTTTCTACTCACTACTATGGGGGCAGATTTGGAATGGTTATTTCAATGCATTTCCCTTGTCTTCTGGGGTATTGCTTTCTCTATTCTGTCCACTGGAAACATGAGGTGCCTTGTGTTTAGAGTTCTGCATGACAGAGCATTCTTGCACATTGCCTAGGCACGTATCACTGGGGTATAGGTTGCTGATATTTATGCTTACACACAAGGCTGAAATTTCACCTGTTGAACCCTAAGCTATATGAAATGGGAAGCCCTTCTTTAAACAAATTTTTGTATAAAAATTTAAAATAATTATACATGACTGTTATTTTTTATATTAATGTTAATGACAAGTAACAAATAATAAAATATATATTTATATAATTTTTGATGATTTAATGTTAAAGAATAAAAACTACTAATAAAATAAATATACATTTAAAAAACGAGGCACTCGAGGATATGTTGCCCTAAGCTATAGCTTATTTAGCTTATAGGTAAGTCCAGCACTGCTTATACAGATATTTAACTACGCAACCTAACCTAAGATAAAACACGTTCCATCTGTAGCTAACTTTCTCAACATAATTTAACAAAAGCTCACACATACTATGATGATGGAAAGTTTTTAGATAAATACAAACCCTTTAAAATAAATTTTTTTTTTTCTTTTTATTGTAGAACCACTGATTGTTTTCAGCTGTTTTGTATGAAAAGTATTGAAATGTTGATTTATTTTTTCAGGTTGGAATAATGCTAAAACTGCTTCTGAAATGGATCAAAGGCAAAAAGTTGATTCTCTGAAGTTTAAAGAAGCTGGTATGGGTCCAATACAGAAGACTTATGCCTACAATCCGAAAGCCATTTCTGCTAAATCAGCCAACAAAAGGAAGTGACACGACATGAAGATTTGTTAGTAAATTACAATTGAAGGCCTTCATCAATTTTGTACATAGTGAGAAATACTGTCTGTTAGTCAGTGAAAGAACTTCAAGTTATTCATAAATACTCCACATTACAATGGAAAAAGTCTTGTGTTTTTTTTTATATTTGTGTTTAACCCTTTTGTTAATGTATCATTTATTTATTTGTGATTTGAGGGCATTTAGCTGTTATTCCTAGCAAGTTCAGCAAACAAATAGAGGTTTCCCCATTGGCTCATTTAAATTTTTATTTTTAACTCTTTTGTTAAGATTTTTCTAATGAAATACTGCCTGAAAATCATTATGAAAATAATCAAGAATTTGAAGCGATTTAGTAATATTAAGCCCTTTCTAATGTCAATTGTCCATGTTAGCATGGGTTAGATGAGTTGTCCTATTGTGAGACAAGTCAGATCAGGTGACCATGTCTTACTGCGAAGTATTTTAATCCAGTGTTCTTTAACAATGCTGCCAATTCACTGCCTTATCATGCCACAGTGTGAAGGCACATAGCTTAATGGTTAGAGTGTTTAGACCAGGGGTCGGCAACCTTTTGGAGAGAGAGGGCCAAACAGCTATGCAGTGACATGGAGGAGGGCCATTATATTAAAAAAAAAAAAAACTACAAATACATTCAAGAAAAAAAAAAATCAAATTCCTTATTTTACTGCAGGAATAACAGAAAAACAACTACTATCACAACCAACAAAAAAAAAAAAGCAAATGCCTTGCTACAAACGAAATACAGTTAGAAATGGTAAATGATTTATTGAGACACTTGTTTCTGCTTATTGTGCGATAACTTCTCCACATCATGTGAAATATTTGTCAATGACAGGAGCAAAACATCATCCAGGTGGTCGTCATGCAACCTTGTTCTTAAATGACTTTTAGTATATTTCATTTTCAACAATGATATCAGTTTCGCATTAGTCAAGATGTTTTTATATTTTCCGCTTGCCAATATATATTTCTTGTAGAAGTCAGCAGTGGATTCGAACTGAAATTTCGATTTCAAAGATTCGTCGCACTGTAAGTCAATTAACTCCAACTGATATTCTTCTGCCACTTGCTCCACATCTGTTTCGTAAGGAGTACCAAATAACTTAGAGTTCCATATTGCCGGAAGTCAGCAAAACGAGAGGAAAACTCACTTCTCAAATCCTTAATAGAGCTCGCAAAGATGTCTGGTATTATATCTCTCTTGTGATTTTGGAGACTTGGGAAATGAAAGTAAAAACTGTTGTAATGATTATGACGAGTTTCATAGTGCCGTTTAATATTTGAAACTTTCTTCACAGTAATGGTTTCTTGACAAATTAAGCAAACACATTTTTCGAAGTGCTCAATGAAAAAATAGCTAAGTGTCCAGCCATCTTTAAAAGTTCGGCACTCCAAATCCACTTTCTTTTCTTAGCTTCCATGGGCTTGTTTTTGTTCAAACAAAAAAGATTTATGGAAAGGAAAAAGAACAAAAAGTATAATAATCAGAATGAAGAAATAAGAAACAATGAAAACAAATGTAAATGCAAATACAGTAATGCGATAAAATATGATAATTGTGAATATAAAACCAGGTTTCTAACGACGTTGTTAGATCAGGATTGCCATTTGTTTTTTTAAACCACTTTTGGTCTAATTCTAATAATAATAATTCACACAATTTATCACAAATAACTAAATAAACGTTATTATCGAATAAAGATACCTACTGTATAGTTGTTATATCACCAGACAACATACTCAAATGAAAATACTCTGGGGAGGAGGGAACGAAGTAATTTTTCCAAGGACAGCTTTACCATGTGCCGTAGGGCACAGGTAAGGTCAGGCAAACGAAGACGACAATAATTCACGAGTGATTTTATTGAATGACAATATGGGTATAAAAGCGAGTCATGCGAACCGAAAGGTAGTATACCTTCCAGTCGCTGACGAAAATGCATACTTCCAACCAACATTTGTGTTTGTTGACTGGAACAAAAACACATACAGGAAATAATAATACAGGTGATATAATGCTTGGCGGAAAGCCCAGAAAAAGATGGATAGGAGGAAATAATAAATATATACGGTATGAGCAGCGATTTGTGATGGGCATCAGGTCGGCACAACCTTGAAGTGAACTACTGTATCTGTATTCGATACTAATTAGATAATTAGTGTCCAGTGTAAGATGGCGGGTCGGACAACAATCATTCGAGGGCCGGGGGTTGCGGACCCCTGGTTTAGACCATGATCGTAAGATTCCTTGTGACGCATCGCTCCAGTTCACCTAGTTGGGGAAAAGGGGGTTGTATTTGTGAGACCTGAATTGTCACATATTGTGTGGAATTCTCAGCCACTGCTGTTAATTTCACGAGTAGACTGTTTCGTTGATGAAGCAACTGGAACATTAATCTTCGGAACCGACGGAGATCCAGAATCATGTCGCATTACTGACAAAAGAAAATCTGAGAAATGATTTTTCGCCTAGTTTTTTTTTCTTTTTTCAAGCGAGGGAAATAACTCATCAGGAGTTGTTTCCCATATCAATTGGAACCTTACATAACAAACTCCCAGAACTGAATAGTAAACAATTAGTCATGGTCCTTCGAAGAAAATAAAACTAATGATTGGTGAGCTCTTTCAACAATAAGTACGTTGAGTTGTTTTAAAATATAATACATCCTTTAGTATAAATATATATATATATATATATAATTATTTCTACTTTTGGCACAAGGCCAGCAATTATCCCAGTGCATTACTGGTACTTTATTTTATCGACCCCATAAGGATGAAAGGCAAAGTTATCCTCGGCGGGATTTGAACTCAGACTGTAAAGGGCCGTAACTCTATGCTGCAAAGCATGGCGCCCGACTCTCTACCGATACTGCCAATCCGATCCCCTGTATGTATATATATATATATATATATATAATTGTTTCTACATTTGGCACAAGGCCAGCATTTATCCCAGTGTATTACTGGTACTTTATTTTATCGACCCCGTAAGGATGAAAGCAAAGTTAACCGAGGGAGAGAATCTACAGCTATTGCCAGCAGCCAGGTACTGTCCGTTCGCCTCTCATGCAGTCTATATAGAGTGAAACGCTACTCCCCCTCTCTGTATGTATGTATATATATATCCGTATATGGTTGACGGCTGAGAGAAAAGCGTACTCAATACCGAAGTAGAGCTTTGATAAAAAATAATATACATATTTATGTGTGTGTGTGTGTGTATATATATATATATATATATATATATATAAAACACCGGAAAATTAGCAAAGACGGACAAGACAACGAACGGAAACAAAACAAAACAAAAAACAATTTTTTTAAGAGGAAACCGTAAAAAATTATAAAAAAAACAAAACATATATAAACGAAAGACACAGAACTCCATGGTTATCGGCAGTTGAGATAGACTTAGGCAGTTTCGAAATCACCAGGAAAGCCCTGATCAGGGCTTTCTTGATGATTTCCTTCGAATGAAACAGTTCTAGTCCCGTAGAAGCCATTTCTATATCAAATGTTGTATATACTCTACTAATGTATTGAGTACCTTACTGTGGTTACCCCCGATTAAACCTGGGACTCACATACACACATATATATATATATATATGATACAGAAGACCCGCCTTGCCTATGTACAAAGCGAAACCTACAGTCAGTAGGCACCTCTTAACCACATATACACCCCCATCCCACTACCCCTACTCCCACCCCTATCAACACAACCCCTTTCTCTGTAAACTTATGTTGGTACAACAACATCCAGTCCTAAATAAATAAGGTCGTGTAGGTGTCACAACAAACAAAAACACAGTTCACGCTGTAATGTGGCCATGTAGGTAACACGGTAAAAACCTTCCAGTCCACACTGTAAACGTGGTCGGTGTTAGGAAGGGCATCAAGCCGTAGAAAACCTGCCAGACAGTCCTATACGAGCGAGACAACCAATCTTGCCTTAAGTGGGACAATTCCCGTCTAAACCCATGCTAGCGTGGAAGATAGACGTTAAACGATGATGATGATAATGGTGGGACGAATGGGGACGTTAGGACATTTCTTTTGTGTCAATACAGAGCCGGGAAGGAAGGGAATACTTGGAGTTACGGATAAGCACCTCTTAGAGGTTTAAATTTATAGAAAAACAATCCCTTGTTAATGAAGGATGTCTTAATCCTTCAGCACTTTGTACTGTTGTGAAAAGCTTTGTGAGTTCAATCAATTGTTTCCTATTTTCCAAATCCACTATTCCAGTGAGGAGTGGTTGTGTGAAAGCGCAATCATTGTCCCCGAAACATCACAGTGAATGCCATCACCAAAATCTATCATAAATGATCCCTGGCGGTAGCCAGACCTATAAATCTATTAACAAAATTGTCGACGAGAACGATGCAGTTCATTATCCTGTTGAATTTCTCAACAATCTGGAACTGTCCGGTATGCATCCACACAACCTTGAATTAAAGACGGGCCTAATCACCATGGTTCTCAGAAACTTGGATCAGCCAAAATTGTGGTCAGATCAGTTGAAAACACACGAAATATCTTAATTATTACCAATTTTATTTAATGTTATTAGTGGTTAACGTACAAACAAACTTCTTTTTTTATAAGGATATAGACACACACACACATATATATATATATAAACACACGCACACATATATACATATACACACATATATATATGAATACACATACACACACATATATATATATATATATCTATATATACTTTTCTTACTTTCTTCTTTCTCCCGCTCATTTTCACGTGCTCATTGAGGCACCAGAAAATATCCACAACCGCCCAATAATTTTTTTTTTTTGTAGCGTAAGGCTACAGTTTAATGTCTGTCTTTCGTCTCATACTTCTTTGGACAACGTTTATCTCATGTCATAAGCTGTGACCCCGGTTGGACTAGCCGTACAGTCGGTAGGGGTTGAATTTACCTAAGTCCATCTTAACGGCCGATGACTATGCAGGTCTGTATCATTTGTTTATTTATATATTTTTCAAATAATTTTTAAAGGTTTCCCCTAAAAAATTGTTTTTCGTTTTGTTTTCGTTCGTTTTCTTGTCTTTTCTTTGTTAATTTTCTTAAGTATATATATATATAATCTTATTTTGCTCATGGAACAACCTCGTGCGTTATTATTTGTTGCTGGAATTTTCGAAATATGTTAGAGGACTATAATAGTAACTACGAAGCTACTTTCCATCTAGAAGCAGGATAAATTTGTAGTTTAATTATTTACTTATAATAACTATCTTCGGTTCCGTTAGATTAAATTAATAACAATAATTATAACATTGTGTTTTCATATGTATATTTTTATACATACATTTAGTGAACATTCTAATATATAAATCTATGTAAGTCTTCAAAAACAGAATCTCCAACGAATTTTCACCCCGATCTCACTGCAGTGATACACGGGTTGAAAATCTGTTCGGTGAAACGTGCGTCCTCGAGTATGGTTTGCTAATTTGTTGTGGAACTAATTTTTTACCGAACTCTTACTCAAGACTGGGTGCTCTACTTACTACGGATATAACCTCCCGGCTTTTTACCTCTCTCTCTCTCTCTCTCTCTATATATATATATTGTTAGTACAGATTAAAGTTTAAGCAAATAATAGGGTGAAAGCAGAAATTCTTTGCTTAAACTTTAATCTGTGCTAATAATAAATCTTTGCCCTACGGGTTTATATATACACACACATATAATCCTTATCGAGCCCTCTTCGGATTTTGGTCTTCGTAATCATCATCATCATATATATATATTGTTGAAGGTGTGTGTGTGTTAAAATTCGAAAATGCACTTGATGTTTTACATAAACCCAAAGTATAGCATAAAGCAATAATGTATAACAAAAATAAATTCCCACGTTTCAACATTTTTCTCTTAAATTTTGTTTTACCGAAGAACTAGAAAGTGGAAATCAGTCGGTAAATATATTTGATAATTTTTGTTTGTTGTACTTACGTTAACTCATATATTTTATTTATTTTTTTTTTTATTAAATATCTTTGTAGAAACATTTCGTGTAACATATTTAATGTATTTCAGTAGTAGTAATAGTGGTGGTAGTAGTAGTAATGTTTCTACTTTTTGCACAAGGCCGGCAATTTGTAGGGAAGGGAAAAGTCGATTAAATCAACCCTAGTGCGTTACTGGTACTTTATTTTATCGACCCCCGTAAGGAGGAAAGGCAAACCTAGCCTCGGCGGGATTTGAACTCAGAACATAAAGAGACGTAACTCAATGCCACGAAGCATGGTGTCTGACGCTCTCCCGATACTGTCAACCCACCGCTCTATTTTATATATAATTCTTTCTACATTTGGTACAAGGCCATTAATTTGAAAGGGTGGGGAAAGACGATTGAATTGACTCGATTTATTTTATCGACCCCAAAAGGATGCAAAAGTGAAGCTAACCCCGGTGGGATTGAACCTATATGGTGCTATAAATCCATCTTTATGGGCAACGTAATCGTTCATTTATTTATACATATATCCATCAGATTTTGAAGGCAGTTTACTGCTGGTATTTTATGGAAAGATAAGTCTTTAGATTTGATGAAAGCCGACACAGATAATGCAGTTCATAGAGTAAGAGGAAGCTCGTTCCAGAGAGCTGGAACTGACGTACAGAAAGCTCGATCACCCTCACAACTCTTCTATTCCTGTACTTGGTGTCAAGAAAAGTCCATTGTCAAGTGACAATGGACTCTTCTTGACACCAAGAAGATTGGTGACTCTTTTTCGCAAAACAATTCACCAATGTATTGAAGAGTAAGCCCATATTTTGCCCATTTGAATGTCATACGACGGGTAATTTTAGCAGTATACGTTTGTCAATGTGGTTAACAATAAGCAAGTACATAAAATTGTATAAATATATAAAAATTAAAAAAATCAGTATATGAAAAAACCCAAATATATATATATATATATATATATATATATATATATATATATATATATATTAACAAATTCACTATGTTCGCATTTGGCTAAAAGGATTCATAGTTTTGATTATACTCAAACACCTTATGAAAGAAAACGATTTAAGAAAAAGGAAATTGAGAAAAGTTACATATATTTTCATATATGTGTATTCTATTGATAAAATAGAACGAAGAAATGGTGAAAAAAAATCCTAATCTTCGTACAAATGCTGTAAGCATTCGCCGTTGTTTCGATAGACTACAATTACACGCGCTTGCACTTCACTGTAGCGTTCGTTCACCTTTATCTCTCTCTCTCTTTACTGTCACTTCGTTCAGTACGAATATACTCCTCCTTCAGCTCATGTTTTAATAATTTCGTTCTTTCTAGCTCCTCCCCCTCTCTCTCTTTCTCCCTTTCTATCTTCTTCTTTCTTTTTCTCTACACATACACACATTATCAAACGTAAAATCAGACCAATGTATTATAGTTAATATAAACAATTCATTATTCCTGCCAGCATCAACTGAACATGTTATTAAGCTCAACAGTTTCTCAGAATTACAAATATTCTCAGGTTACATTGGAGTATCTTGTTGATATGAATAAAATATCATGGTTTAAGGTTGAGGGTCTTAGACACAACTACCACTCTTCTAACCATTTGTTGTGTCTTCAGGATAAATAGGGTCCGTGGGCTCCGAGTTTTCTTTCAATCTGATTTACTACCGGGGTTAGTTAACTCTTATCCTTCACATCTACACAGTCACAAACAGTGAAGGTTTATGCGTGAAGCTCTCCTACTCCTAATCTGGTTAACTTTCAAGTTTGCTGAGCCCAGATCATCCAGCCAGTTAGACTACAAAGGGACTTAGTTTCCCAGCCTTTAGCATATTAAAACACGCCTCTCAATGTATAGGAACAGCGTTTCTTAAATCGTTTCATTCTACTCTCAAAGAGACAGTTAGTAACAGTACGTTACATTTTGTTATAGATCTTAACATATAACCATTAGATTTTTTTGTAGAAGAAATGACTGATAGTTGAGTACTAAACAAGTTCCTAAATTCTTTTCATTCTAAATTTATAACAAAGGGATTTAAGATCTTTATAAGGGGTTCTTTTTACGGAGCCAGCTCTTTAATGAACGAATATTACATAATTTATCTACTAAATTTCGTTATTCTTGATTAAATATAAATAATTTTGTTGCTTATTTTAAGATTCACTTCTTTAACATTTTCAAATGTCAACACTTCTGGTTAGCGATCGCTTAAATAAACATTCATATATTTCCGTCACTAATTTTTTCCTAATGCAGTTTATATATAATATCGTTTTTTTTTTAATGTATCATGGATTACGTTACTGATTACATAAGACAGTGTAACGCAGTCTTCGTTCAATTTCTGTGTATATTGTCAATTACGATTTTATTTGATGCATATCTACATGCATATATACTTGCGTATAATATCAATATGCACACAACACATGCTAGCAGAAAACCACCCGAAGGGTGGTTTTTCTGCTAGTATCGTTAATGTTGGCACACTGGGGTAGTTTTATTTTTCTATAACGGAGTTTTCCACTCAATATCTTCAGTTCGTGCTTTGGAAAATTTTGTGATTTAGAATCGCTATGCTTTTAGTCATCTATAACATGTATTTAATATGCTGTGAACCCATTATTTAACTCACATCCAGCGATGATATCTAGTGTTTTCATTAAAGAGCTCTTGAATTTACATGGAGCTAGTGGAAATGTCTTAGCCGACTCTGTATTGGATTTGTCTAAAGAGAGACCGAAGTAAATTGAGCGACATAATGTGGAATCCCCTGTCTATGACAGTGGAACAGTCCAAACTGAGTTATCTGCTGGTTTGGGTATATATTGATGTAGATGTGTATATATTGATGTAGATGTGTATATATTATACATACATAGATGCACATATACATGTATGTACGAGGATCGGGTTAAAAGTTTATAGGTTGACCAAAATATTCTCATGGAATGACTAAATGAGATTTTTTTAGTCTCTGCGAAAAAAACCCCACAAAACAATGCAGTTATTAATAAGAGTTGAAATTAATGCGTACAAATTTCACAGCTCTAGCATCAATTCTTCATAGTCAGCCAATGAACTTTTCAGCCGACCCTCGTATGTACAACCAGAGACATCGTAGTGAAATGGTGACGTAATGTGGTATCCCCTTTCTATGACAGTGGAACAGTCCAACCTGTCATTTACTGGTTTATCCTATTTTGGGATTCAACATACTTTGGTGACTTAAGAAAGCCCCTCCTAAAAGAATGAATAAAGATTGCGTAAAAACATTTGAAAGATTTGATAATAGACACGAATTCTAAGAAAAAGTGATTGAACTAAAAAACAAATGTTGTATGCTATTATAATTAACGGAGTTTTGTTTATAAATCTCAAGATGCAATGTTTTTGTCTGTATAATCATAGTCCTTTAGGTCAATTGTATGAAAAAAACAAGAATAATAAAAGACAGACAACAATATAAATATAGATTCAAAATGGTGTGTATAACTGCAGCGGCTACGAGGCTGCTAAATTTTACGTGTCTAATAAATGAATGCAATAATCCTAATAATTTTTATTATTGTTCATGTTATTTTCTCCAACACATCTTGGTTACTAAACCGAGCATTTTACAACCTAATGAAGCCAAGCTTGCCGTAGGTTAAGTTTTTTTAAACCAACGTAATTTCAGTTAGAAATTCTTATCTATCGAACCGTTTATTTAATTATCCAGTCAGCTGGATGCCCTATCACCAAGTCATCTGTCCATAGCATCTAATTTACAATTAGAAAAATTGAGGCAAATAAAGTTAGCTATTTTGCTTATGGCCAAAACAGATTGCATGCGACAATATATGGATTTACGAAGACCTAGAACTGTCAAAGCGTTACCATCCATACATCCATCCCCCTACTAACTCACCTATCCACCAATCCAAGCAGGTATCTGCTGTGTGATCCATCGATCTGCGTGAAATAGTAACCACATCGTTTGTAATAAAATGTAGGACATTGGATAATGATGGATCCTTCACCGGTTTCGACGATGAGCATTTAGTCGTTCGATTACGTGAACGTTCCACTTTTGAACTAACGTATAAGTGGTTGAATATTCTACAGACACGTGTACCATTAACGTAATTTTCGGTCAGAATCAGCGTGGCACAATATGTAAGAAGCACAGACTTTTGAATTATAGGTACAATCGATCCAATGTGGGCTTCCACACAGAACCAGTCTATTTAATTTCAGTCAAAATGTTTGAATCGACTTACGGTTAAGGTAGACACTTTCTCAATATGTCATACAATAGGATCGAACCCGGGACTATATGATTGTACTGCGAACTTCTTAACCTCTCAAGGTTAATTGTCCACAAGGACAAATTGGATAATGTAGTTTTATTGCCGTGTTTAAATAATACACAGTATGAACATAGCTGAAAAGCCCGCTCGGCCGTCATCTCGTTCACGAGCCCGCTCGGTCGTGAACGCGCTCAATCATGGCTGGTCTTGGGTTATACCCCCCCTAAAAAACAACAACAACAAACAAACCAGGACCAAACCCCCATCCATGTATCTATCGATTCGCACAAGTATCAAGACTCACATCCTTACACATCCTACGTTATTTGAATCACCCAATCAGTCTATCTATTTATAAAAAC
>OZ024755.1:14309680-14349680 GCA_964016885.1 Eledone cirrhosa
CTAAAATTCTTAGCGGTATTTAGTTACTAATTTCTATGTTCTGAGTTCAAATCCCGTCGAGGTCAACTTTGCCTTTTATCCTTCTGGAAGCCTGTCAGATAGACTGTACCTGTAATTCAAAGGGGCAGGTTTGTTGCACACTGTCAGGGTTGGATCTCTCTGAGAATTACATGAAGTGTACACGTGTTTGTGGAATGTTCAGCCATTTACACGTAAATTTCATGAATACGTTGATCCTTTGACTGAACAACTAGGATATTAATCAGCGAAACCGATGGAGGTCCAGTCCTTCCTTTAAGTTCTGAGTTCAAATCCTGCGAAAATCGATTTTGTCTTTCATCGTTACAGAGTCAATTAATTAAAGCACCAGCAACGCAGTGGGGTAGAATTAAGCGACTTTCCCTCCCCTCCACCGAAATTGTTTGCCTTGTGCCTAAATCAGAAACCATTATTTAATCTTATTTCTTCACGAGTCTGTCATTGAACCAGAGTCCCTAGTGTGAGAGCAATTCCATGAGCACAACAGAAACAAAAGCAACGAAATCCTCCTGAGCAATGAAAATTGAAATAAGCGATATGTTGTTCTAATTACAACTGGTAATTTCAGTCAACAGTTCATTAAAAAATGTTGAGAGAAAGTTGAGATTCAGCGTGATACTGTATGTGATATGACCGACCGTTTGAAATACATGTACAGACCATCCGACGGGATTTCAAACAATTTCCGCTGGCATTGGTCATTTGAGTTATTTTCCTTAATCTCTTTCATTAAGAAACGAAATTCTATAAGTTTAGTTTCTTCGTTTTGCTTATATTTCTCAAGAGAGACAATTTAATAAGAGAATAAACTGCCACATAAATGACCCGACCTTAAGACATTTCATAATATAAAATATCAGGTCTTTTCAAATCGATCATACAGCTATCAGTGTTGATAGAGAATATATATATACAGTATGTTCAAAATTGACTGCTTTAAAATTCAGTTCAATCTGATATATAAACATTTTATTATTTTTGGAAATAGGCAGTGATGTCAGATTAAATACCTCGGTGCTTTTTTGTCATTTCATATTCGAAAAAAAAAACTAATGTTATTTCTGTGTTTTGAGTTCAAATCCAGCAGAGGTCAACTTCGTCTTTCATTCTCGGAGCCGATGACTAAATTACCAAGGGACGGTGGATTGGCAGAATTATTAAAGAGTTGGATGGGATGGTTTATGGTATCTAATCTGGGTCTGTGTATTCTGAATTAAAACTCGTTCCATTTTCGGATCGGGTGGCATGTTGTGGCAGAGACACGTTATTTTAAAGTATCCCTGTATTTAAAGTATTCCTGTATTTTAAAGTGTGCCATCTCTCTCTCTCTCTCTCTCTCTCTCTCTCTCTCTCTCTCTCTCTCTCTCTCTCTCTCTCTCTCTCTCTCTCTCTCTCTCTCTCTCTCTCTCTCTCTCTCTCTCTCTCTCTCTTTCTCTCGCTCTCTCTCTCTGTGTCTATCTATCTATCTATCTATCTATCTATCTATCTATCTATCTATCTATCTATCTATCTATCTATCTATCTAGCTAGCTATATATGTATATATATAATATAGTATGTTCAGCATTCGGTGCTTTAAAATTTAGTTCAATTCAATTTCAATAATTGAATTTATTGTCGCCGTTGTTTGTAAACAGAATGAAAGAGTTAGTTATGTTATATCGACACCTGAAACTAATTGAAGGCAATCAATAACAATAACAGTTGTAATAACAATTAATGACTTGGTTGATAATTAGAATTATTACAGACAAAGATAGCAGCAGCAAGAGTAATTTCAATAATAATAATATTAGTAATATTTGTAAAAATAATGAAGCTCTTTGTAACTACTACTGGTGGTGATTATGAAGATGATAATGGTTGTAGTGGTATTAGTGGGGGTATGGTTGATGAGGGTGGTGGTGGTGATGGAGGTGATCTGGAAGATGAGAGTAGTGGTGGTGGATGGGATATTGATGATGATGAGGGTGGTGGTGGTATGGTTGATAATAAAGTTGGTGGTGGTATAGTTGAGAATGAGGGTGGTATGGTTGATGATGAGGCTGGTAGTGGAGGTGAAATGAATGATTATGACGATTGATGTGGATGATGGTGAATTGTGTGATGGTAGTGATACAGATTAGGCTGGTGATGGTGTTTGTCATGGTTGTGATGGTGGTGATGGTGGTGATGGTTGAGGGGTGTTGATGGTTGTGGTGGTGATGGCTGTGGGGGGTGATGATAGTTGTGGTGCTGGTGGGGATGGTTGTTGTGGTGGTGATGGTTGAGGGGTGTTGATGGTTGTGGTGGTGATGGAAGTGATGGTTGTGGGGGGCGATGATGGTTGTGGTGCTGGTGGGGATGGTTGTTGTGGTGGTAGTAGTGATGGTGATTCAAAAAGACACTAAAATGTTACTTTTTTTTCTTTTCACTGAGTCAGAAAATAATTTTTATAAACCGGAGATAGCTTATATCTGAACATCTTAAGTAATTGAACAGAAAAAAAGTAATCTTTTAAATTGAAACAGACGTTGTCGTAGTAATACCACCAGCACGACGACCACCACCACTACTACTACTACTACTACTACTACTACTACTACTACTACTATTACTACTACTACTACTACTGCTGCTGCTGCCTCCATCACCACCACTACTAATGCCAGAACTACCACTACTACAACCAGCACTACTACTACTACCCCCTACAAACACAACTACTACTATTACTACTACTACTACTACATCAAAACACAAAGATAGATTGGTAGATAGCAAATTTAACTGTCAAATATATTTCATTAAACTTTGTAATTCACACCAATGGTCTCTGGATATAAAAGTATTAATGTATTAATGTCCTGTAGAATTGATTATAAAATGAAGATAGAAAGTTTAAAGTAAAACGCTGATATTTGTGTAAAGTGGTGTGCTCATGCACGGAAATGTTACAAAAAAGCTTATAGAATAGGGTGAAGACCCATAAAGACAGAAAAAGAAGTTGCCATAGGCCACTATTGCAACATATTAGATCTATCTTAACTTTTTCCCAAGCACTAGACTCGATACATCGTCCATACATGGCCTAGTATGGCCAGAGAACGGAAGTGGTGGAGGCCAACCAGGGAGGGTACATTCAACCAGAGTGAGAAGGCCCTGAATTTAGATTTGGATTAGTGTATCCAGGATTACATGATTGAGTGTGTCCGTTCTATGGTTATATGGCGTTATCTTCGTATTTAGTAATCCTAATAAATTCTATTCGTGAATGAGGACTGAAATCCAGTAACACAAGTAAGACAATATAAAGACAAAGGTATATGGGCAAATTCTGCAGCAGGAATGCCCAAAGTTGTCGATATTGACGTCTAGGGTGTAAATGAAACAACCTAGGTGGTCGATTGAACTTTGGTATTATCTGATGGTTGCAACTATCTGGTAGAAGAAAGCAAGATTTGAACTCAGGATGAACAGAGCTCGATCAGATATTACTCTTTAACAATTCTACCAATCTACCACCTCTGGACTAACTGATTCTTTATTCGTCGAACACGAAAAACTGAAAAACAAAGTTGACCTCGGCGGGATTTGAACTTAGAGCGCAGAGAATCAAAATAACTACCAACGTTCTAACAACTGATCTTTCGTCGCCCAAGAAAAGAGTGAGTGAGTGAATATCTATAAAGGGTGATATCTTTAAAATAGGTCTATATGCTAATATATATTTGATATGGCTTAAATCAATGAAAGGTTGCCATTCTTGCCAACAGAAACTGCTTTATGGCATATACCCAAAAACTTTTACAAGAGCAAAGATATAAATGTGATACAAATCAATTAATGGTTACATGTTTCTGAAATAAAACTGGATACGTGAAGAAATTCTAATTGCTACTTTGACCAATGTCTTCCAATAATTAATTGATTTCATTCTTTTTACCGGGCAGAGGACCAATTCGAGAAAGAGGAAAGGATATTATCGACTGAATCGACCCCCGCAGAATATAACTGATATATATATATATATATATATATATATATATATATATATATGTGTATTTATTTATGTATGTATATATATATATATGATTGATTCTGAAAATATGAAAGGGAACGTCAACCCCATTACTGTATCTATTCAATATATATTGCTGAACTTACTGAGGTTAACGGTACCAATGATTGCAGTAAAAAAGGATTTCTTTTTCGTTAGCCACAGGCATGGCTGTATGGTTAAGTTATTCTCTTTGCAACCACGCAATATCGAATCCAGTCACACTGCGTAGCATCTTGGGCAAGTGTTTATTATTATTGATTCGAATTATTGCCAATTTGCCACCTAAAAAAATATATATGTTCCTGATCTCTTTTTGCCGAACTGTAAGTAAACAGTTAACCTAATCCGACATACTTACACACGTGCGTGTGCTTACACATACAAACACCTGACGAGTCTACGTTAATTTCAGTCAGAAGGCATTGGTCAATCCCTGGCTATTGTAGACATGTCCTAGGTGACTTAATCCTTAAACACAGCTATATATGAGTAAAATTATCATGGAAGCAATTATGGTCTTGTAAGTCACCTTTAAACGATGTGGTTTAAAGTTCGTTCCCTCTGCGTTTTACGAGTACAGCTTACCCGACAAGCTTTCAAACTGTTTCTGTCTATCAAATTATTTACTCACAACATAAGGCATGGGTGAACTCGAGGTTATAGCAAATGATATTTGATCAAGATGCCAAAAAGTGTGATCAAATCCAGGGTCTTATTATTGCAAAACGATTTCATAACCATTCGACTATGCTACGTCCAGCTGGCTTAATACCACCACTTTGCCCTTGTGTGTCTTTACCGGTGTCGTATCTGTTGGAAAGATTCGAGCCCCAGGGCTTCGGTCTGAGGAAAACGTCTTTCAACCAGTCTTCCCCGCTTCACAATGGTAAATGAAATATCTAGTAGTAATTAGCTATATTAATCTCCGTTCAAATATTGCCAGGATTAACTTTGCACCCAACCCCATAGTGTTGGTAAAAATAGGTACCAGTAATTGATTCATCCAACCTGACTGACCTTCCTCCAACTATAATAATTGTGGCCTTGTGTGGAAATCAATATGAATGATAGCGTGTGTGTATGTGAGAGATAGATAGAGATAGATAGATGTGGACAGATAGATAGAGAGAGAGACAGACAGACTGTGAGATAAACAGTGAGACACAGTGTATGTGAGAGAGGGTGAGAAAGGCATAGGAAGAGCACGTGACAGGTGCCTGGAGAGACCATGAAAATTCATTAAAAAAAAAAGAAAAATTGAAATGAAAAGTTATGAAATTTGAATTTTTCTATATTTCATATATTATTTCTATATTTTAGTTATGTTGTTGAATTATTGCCAAGTCCGAGGTTTTTTTCATTCTCCAAATTTCACTTCATACGACTGAAAACTGTCAGCAATGAGAAGTTGATAGAAATATTAGGACATCAACCATATTAATATGGCGTGTCTGATTGTATACTCTTTCTCTCTCTCGTCTGTAATTCTTTTAAAATTTAAACACATACACCCACACATCGCGCACAAACATCTGTAACTTTTTATTTTATTTTAATTTATTTTTTGTCTTAATTTTAATTTTAATTTTTACTTAGCTCTGTATAGCTTGTTTTTTTTTTTGATTCTCAACTTTAAGAAATAATTGTTTCTACTTTTGGCACAGGGCCAGCAATTACCCAGTAGATTACTGGTACTTTATTTAGCGACCCCGTAAGGATGAAAGGCAAAGTTAACCTCGGCGGAATTTGAACTCAGAATGGAAAGGGCCGTAACTCTATGCGTCAAAGCATGGCGTCCGACCCTCTACCGATACTGCCAATTCACCATGCTTGTGTGTATGTATCTGCGTGTATCTTCATGGGTATAGGATTTCAGGTAACTGAAATATGATTACACTCTACCTAACAATATTGAATCCTTTCTTTAGCTTAATTGCATTTCACATCCGCAGTGAGACGTATATGTATGTATGCATAAAACATACGCACGTATTCGTATACATTCACACACTTTCACTCCCTCTCTCTCACTATCTTTCCCTCTCATACTCTTACTCACACACATACTCACACTCTCTCTCACTCTTACACTCTCTCCCACACTCTTACACTCCATCACACACACACACACACACACACACACACACACACACACACACACACACACACACACAGACACACACACACACAGACACACACACACACACACACACACACACACACACACACACACACATATATATACATTCACATATCTATGCAAATACAATACACACGCACTTACACAATGTTTGTGTGTGTGTTTTACACAGATGTAATAACTTTCCGCCTCATTAGTGTTGGCTGAAGTAAATGTCAGTTACTGAGATTATAAACATCACAGTATTGTTATAAACGACACTTATCAAGCAATGCTAAACAACACCGCGGCTATAGTTCTGATTTGACCTATTGTCTCTTATCATCTATTCACACATTTACTGAAGACTGTGACATTTCTCTCAGACCGTATAACGATAGTATAGTAGTTATTGTTGTTCTGTTGGCTGTATTTGTTCTGCTTATTTAGGCCTAGTTTATCTCAGAGACTATCGGAGTCGTGTAATACGTTATATATATATATATATATATACTACTCGTACATATGAATTTTGCTAATTTTTTTCTTACACAATTCTATTTCGGTCTTTGAAACTTATCTAATATGACTACAATATCTGTCATAATAACGGCTTCTAAACTAGGTATAAGACAGGGCAGTGGATTGACGGTATCGGTAGAGCGCCGGACAACATGATTTACGACATATAGTTACGTCTCTTTACGTTCTGCATTCAAATGGGAAGAACATTGTTGAGAAATAGCGTATACAAATTATATAAAAAAGGGAAAATTATCTAGAAAATTCTAGAGAAGAAAAATTAGAAGTAACAGTAAAAAAACGAAAAATAGAAACACCTTGGTCTTCCGAATATAAACCTTTGGAACCGAACAATGTGAATGCATCACAAAAAGTATTTATTAGACTTTGCATGTATTTCTGTATATACAATCCACAGAAAACATTTCTCTAACTAGCATAAGTGTAGTATTTCTCTAGGCTTTGAAGTGCCACACCTTAAATAGGTTAGCCTCAGGTCTATTCTATATGTATGCCTTCTTAGTTCAGTTGGAATGCCTTTTCAAACATTACTTACCGCGAGAACAATAGTGTTGGCGCTAGTTGCAAAGAGAGTGGCGAAGCTACAAATCTTTGCTGATTAACTTGCAAAATACGAAAAGACGGTTTTTGGACTAAGACCAGCTCCCAATGATCTCTAAATTAGTGTGAAACGATGTTTTTGTTCACATAATAATTATATATATATATGAAACTCATAACAGATATGGGATAATATATAAGAAACACCAAAAGTTGCAAAGAATAGAAATAGTTTGTTTTTGTCTCGTTCTTTCTTTCTAGATGTCGAAACGGCCGGACCTCAGTCGCTGGGGTCGTGTGTGTGTGTGTGTGTGTGTGTGTGTGTGTGTGTGTGTGTGTGTGTGTGTGTGTGTGTGTGTGTGTATATATATATATATATATATTCTTTCTATTTCATCACTATAATCATCATTAGCTTCATAATCGTTAGCATCGTGGTGATGATGATCCTGATTAACATGATGATCCTGATCATCATCATCTTGATCGTGATGATTATGATCCTGATCATCATCATCATCATCATGAACGTGATCGTGATCATCATCACCACCACCACCGCCGCCACAACTATCATTAGCACATCCTTCACCATCAACATCACCATTATTTTGTTAGGTCTGTCCTCCTTGTAAACTTCGCCCGGCCACTACACAGTCCTCTCCACCCACTCCACATCGGTAAGATGATAGTCATCCAATCACAATCTGACGTGACTTCATCTAATGAATTACCTGCTATCAATGAAGCTGGATAGCGCGCACCCGCACGGCCGCCATTAGACTGGTGTGCACTGTAATGTAGGTGTGTGTGAGTGTGTGTGTGTCTTTATTAATGAATGTATGCGTGTGCCTGTGAGATTGTGCGTATGAGTATCGTGTGTGTGTGTATGTGTGTGCGTGACTATTTGCTAACTGGTGAATGTGTGTGCCCGTAACTGAGATTGTGTGTGTGTGTGCGTATGTATAAATGAATGACTGTTAGACTCGTGTGTAGTGTATATAGGGGCGAAATTGTGTGTTAGTGTGAGACTTTATTAATTAATGTATGTGTGTGTCCGTGAGATTGTATGTATGAGTATCGTGCGTGTGTCTATTAGTGAATGTATGACTGCCAGTGTGTGTGTACGTGTATGCATATGACTGTATTAGTCTATTAGTGACTGTATGACTGTCAGTGTGTGTGTACGTGTATGCATATGACTGTATTAGTCTATTAGCGAATGTATGACTGCCAGTGTGTGTGTACGTGTATGCATATGACTGTATTAGTCTATTAGTGACTGTATGAGTGCCAATGTGTGTGAGTATTGTGTGTACGTGTGTGCGTCTCATAAAATCCTGTGTGTACTTGTAGCTTAATTGCTGTAAATTAATGTTTTGTCTCTCGTCTCTTAGTTCACTGGACAGTGTTTTGGCTTGTGTCAGACGCTGTCACCTGGGGTGGACCAGCAGACTGTTGCTATGGGTCGAAACTGCCAAAGTCCATCTTAACTGGCGATGACCAAAGTGATTCCAATTTTTGGTAGCTATGGTAACAGCTCCAGACATGTTTCGATCCTTTGAGTCCTCCTCATCGAAACATAATTCCATCGAAACTGTTATCTCAAAGGTGTTTGAAATGTCTATTATCACGTAGTTAATTAATTAATTAATTAATTAGAGTTTGACTATTTGATTAGTGCTGTTTTACGATTTATCTTTCTGAGAATTAATGAATTTTTGAATTGATAACATTTTTCTTTTACTAACGTCAGTTTTTAGATTGCCTTGAAGGGATTTAGTCTCATATCGATCCCGGTACTTGTTTTCTTATCAAATCTGATACTTACTTTTTAAAAATCTAGTACCTATTTTATCGAACTGCTTTGTGTCGAGTCGCTACGTTATGGGACATAACCACAGTCAAGTCTGCGCGTATGATGAATTTTTTTTGGGTATTCTTTACTGAAGCTTAAGATTTATAGAAAAGAGGAACTATATAGTTGATTCGTTGATGAATTTCTTGAAGGTCTACGTAAACGTAAGTGAAATGAATGACTTCCAATCATGAAGTAGATTCCTGAGAGTTAAACCGCCTTCCTATGACGTCGGCCACGAAACAGATAAATAATTGGAGAACAGAGAAAAATAATGACCAAAGGAGCTGTAATAATACATCTGCTAAAAGTCAAAGATGAAGATACCGGAAAGTAACTCTATAACGAAATAAATGTTTCATTTAAACTTGTATCGTAGGTAAAGTAATTGATGTTATTGATTTTGGTGGCCATACAAGTACCATACCGTGTCATTTAAATAGATCAAACTAGAAAATGATGTACAGATGATTACGTTGTGAACTTGTCTATTTTATATATGAAGTAATTTAGATGCAATTCTGTCTCTCGAGGAGACTTTTGTATTGCCGTTCAAGATAGAAGATTGTGCTATAAAAGAGACCGTTTTTGATAATTGTAAGTGAAGTTTCTTATATAACATGATTTTTTTTCGTCTTCAGACGCACTTCAACTATGATTCTCACAACATAGACGTAGACTAAGAAAACTTTAAATTATAAAACGTGATAGTTTAAATAATATAAACATACATAATGTTTTGATTCGCGAGTCGTGTTAATGTTAACTTTGTTGTTGTAGTTTTGTAGTTATAAAGAAATTCAGTTGTTTTTTTGTGCTATGTTTTGGTATAACCTACACACGCACACGCACACGCACACGCACACTATGCACAGGGTTGATAGATCAATTTCGTTAAACGTAGCCCAAAATGTTAATGAAGCAATGAATTGAGTTAGAAAGTAGTGCAAAAATGAATATTTTTTTTCGTAAATTATATATACATATATATAAAGTGTCTGTGACAAGGAGGTCGGAAAGACCACAGATCATGGTGAGATGCAGAGTGGGTATATTAATGGAACACTCTCATTAATATATATATATATATATATATATATATATATACGCACACACATACAAAGGTCGGCTGAAAAGTTCATAGTCTGACCAAGATACTTATATAGAATGATCAAATAAGGTTTGTTTTTCAACGTAGTCCACGAAGAGAAACTATACAGTTAAGAGTTGAAATTAATGCATGCAATCCTTCATGTGTGTGTGTGTATGAGTGTGTGTGTGTATATATATATATGTGTGTGTGTGTGTGTGTGTATATATATGTGTGTGTGTGTGTGTGTGTATATATATGTGTGTGTGTGTGTGTGTATATATGTGTGTGTGTGTGTATATATGTGTGTGTGTGTATATATATATGTGTGTGTGTGTTTGTGTGTGTATACGTATGTGTGTGTATATAAGTGTATATGTGTGTGTGTGTATATATGTATGCGTGTGTGTATATGTATATATATATGTGTGCGCATGTACATGTGTGTGTTCGTTCGTGTCTACGCCTGTTTGTATATATCCTGTAACTAAGTGGTTTAACAAAAAAAAAAAATAGTAATTAAAAGAAAATGGGATCTATAAAATAAATACCAGACTTGATAAAGAACTCAGTAAAGAGGACTATATGACCAAATAATTCTAGATGGTGCCCCAGCATGGGCCCAGACTAATGACTGAGACCAGTAAAAGAATAAAGGAATAGTATCTATAATTTATTTGAAAATATTTTGGTTACCATATTCCTTATCGATTTCTTTATATCGTTTTGTCAGTGGGGAAAGAGTGGCAAAAATATTCAATATGTAGATTTCCTACCGAGACCAGCAGTTTTCATATTCCATTTCTGTATAAAAACAGACACATATAATATATTCTCCTTTTTTTCTTCTTCATACAGAAAAGAAAAATCAAAACAAAACACAAAAAAACAACAGAAAAACAAAACAAAACAAAAATAAATAACAACACCACCAACAAAAAAGGAAGCGAGAGTAACGGAATATACTTTGTCCATTTTGAATTGACGTAAAAAAATGTGATAGGAAAATATATTATTCAACTTATCTATTCAGACAAAATGATATGAGATGTGACAAATCACTTTTTAAATATTTGCTTAAATATGATTTTAACCGGTTTATGTATCCAAACATTTGAAATCAATAAACAGACGTCCACTTCTCGTTCACTATCTCTCAATGCAAATAGTATGCACACACACACATATATATATATATACACACACGCATACTCAGACATGCATGTATACGTACAAACGCACGGACAGGCACACACCAACAGATACACACTTATCCACTGGTACATGCACACTCAAATACATTGTGTATTTGGTTTCAAATCATGACTTTGTTGTTAAGAAGTTCACTATTCAATCATGAATGGTCTGCGTTCGATCTATATCGTTGCATTTTGGAGAAAGTTTGTATCTTTGCCATAGTTTCGGGTCGACAGAAGCCGAGTGAGTGAAATTGGGTGAAAACCCCCCCCCCAAAAAACGGTGTGGAAACCAGCCTTGTCACATATTGTGTCTCACTGATTCTACCTGGCAATTAATTTTAAGTGTACACGTAACTGTAGAATATGTAACCATTTACATGTTAATTCAGGAGTTGCACGTTCGGTTGATCGAACAACTGAATGTTCACTGTCGAAACTGACGGAGGATCCATCATACTACCATACTACAGAATATATCTATAGAACATTTTACCAAATACTTTGTATATAGACAATTTACAAATTACTGATGTGTTAAGTGTATTGTTTCAGTGCTAGAGAATATTTTTATACACTTTAGCAAACATTGTAGGTATAGACACTTATAAACATCTTGTATTTACATACGTCTTTGTGGACAGAAAACCATGGATGAGCCGGATTAGTTTCATTCATATATTAATATATGAAAGATTCGCGACCCCAATGACTGAGATCCTGCAGTTAAAACTGCTAGATCCGAACTAGCTGTTGAAATGGCAGGAGCTCAGCCGCTGGGGTCGCGAATCCTTCATATTACCCACTCTATTACCCCATGTATAGAGTACTCTGGTGAGTAATGGTTTAACTGATTTTTATTGCATCCATTCTGATATATACACACACACACCCATATATATATACATATATATATATAGTTAGGAAAGTACATAATTGCATATTGTAATCCAGTTCGTGATTAAGTTTCTTGGTTAAGTTTCTTGGACGGTTTCCAACGTACGGTTAGGGGTAACTCCACAAATTTGCAAGAATCTGGTTAGTAAATCCCGTTCAATCTTGGAGTATAAACAATAAAAGAGAAAACACAGGTAAGCATTAAAAAAAGGATTTTATCCAGGTATTTACGACCGTTTCATTTGTAAACGCAACCTTATATCGCTATACTGCAAATAGCAGCCAATCGATAATAACTAGTATTCACCTCCAAATTTTCAAAATAACGAATAAGTTACTTGTAAAAGGTTCTTAATATATAAAAAAACATTTAAAAAAAATATATTAAGAACCTTTTACAAGTAACTTATTCATTATTTTGAAAATTTGGAGGTGAATAACACTTGTTATCGATTGGCTGCTATTTGCAGTATAGCGATATAATGTTGCGCTTACCAATGAAACGGTCGTAAATACCTGGATAAAATCCTCTTTTTAATGCTTACCTGTGTTTTCTCTTTTATTGTGTGTGTATATATATATATATATATATATACATACACACACACAAACATGGTTTTGTAAACATTTGGAGAAGGAAACCGAACATTACTTAATCCGTCCACATAACATCGGGTGATGTATTAGTATTGATATGTATAAATAAATATATAAATGAATATATGACAAATCAGCGCATGTTGCAAGGAATGTCCAACGTCTATTATACGTTTATTATATTTTTTTTGACAATGTGCATCTGGTTAAAATTATCTGCAAGATGCAAGCAAAAATGCAATTATTTTTCTATTTGTCATCGGTAGAAGTCGATAAGATATTACGCTCCAATGTTTCTGTAATGTTTCAGCGCAAACATTGACTGCAAATTTTTGAATTTACTTTTTAATTCATCTTTATTTTCTGTCGTGAAAATAGGCTACCACGATCTTTCTCGTCCACACACACACCCACACCCTCCACACCTACACACACACACACACATGCCTATGCACAGAATCACCTATACATGCCTACGCACACACTTACACATGTCCCCCCACACACATGCATCCACACACTCCCACGACTCCCAAACATACTCTCTCAATGCATACGAATATATAGCAACCACACACAAACACACACTTTATACAAAAACATACATAAAACGCGCCCGCACACACTCATAATAGATTGGTCTTTCGTCGGTTTCGACGATAAGTGTTTCAGTTGTTCAGCTACCGAAACTTCCTGTTTGTGAAATAAACGTACATGTGCACTTTAACGTAATTCCCAGGAATATTGAACGTGATATAACGTGGGAAAACCTGGCACTTTGAATTGGGTCACTTCTAGTTTATAGTAAAGGGTACTTCTTGTACGAGATACCACGCAATAGGGTCAAACCCGGGACCTCATGATTGCAGAGCAAACTTCTTGAACACACACTCACTCACTCACTCACCCACTCAGTCAATCTGTCTGTCTCTCTCTATTTCTCCCTGTCTCTCTCTTTCTCTCTCTGTTTTTGTCTCTTTCTGTCTATCTCTTTTTGTCTCTTTCTGTCTCTGCCTCGCTCTGCCTTTTTATGTCTCTTTTTCACTCTCTCTCTGCCTGTCTCTCTTTATCTCTGTCTCTCTCAGCCTCTCTCTGATACCTGAATATTTGATTTAAACTGGTTTTGATTTCTTACATAAGCACGAGTCTTTGAAATACAAAAGCGGGATGTATGCTTTCCACAGAAATGTCCCTGAGAATGACTGATTCAACTAAGAATTCAACCCTGGTTATGGGGATAAGATTCAACCAGTATTTGAAACGGGAGCATGGGGACCTGACTAGATGAAGCATTTATGTTACTGATTAGACAGTGCTAGTCTTAATACTAACCATTTAATGGTTAGTATTAAGACTAGCACTGTCTAATCAGTAATAACAATTTTTGGGGAGGGGAAAGTCGACTAAATCTACCCCTGTGTGTTACAGGTACTTCATTTTATCAACTCTGTAAGGATGAAATGCTAACCTTAGTGGGATTTGACTTCAGAATGTAAAAGGCTGTAACTCTATACCGTAAAGCATGTTATCCGACGCCCTACCGATACTGCCAATACATTGCCTTTACTAAAGTATAGTGAAAACGTATGGCCTAGTGGTTAGTGTTGGGAGACACATAATGTTGTGAGTTCGATTTCCAAACAAGGTGACGCGTTATGTCCTTGAGCAAGACACTTAATTTCACGTTGCTCCAGTTCACTCAGTTGAAAATGGGTTCCAGCGGCTGCTCTGCGTTAGCCCTACGACGGATTGGAGTCTCTTGTACTCTTAATCGCATCTAAATCCAGGGTCTTCTTACTCCTGTTGGAGAAACCCCTTCCAAGTTGACCTCTACCACGTCCTATCTCTGGCCATACTGGAATATGTGGGGCCGATATATCGGATCAGATCGTCGCGCCATCTTGTCTTTGACTGCCTTCTAGTTCTTCTCCACTGCTTCAGTGTTCGCTCTGTGTCCCTAATAGTTTATAACACCTAAGAAACCCACTGGGATAAATTCCGGTCTCAGTCCAGCCCGTATAATTCAATCCAGTTTGTTATTTTCGTCTAGATACGAATATTTCATCTATATGGTAAGTATAACAGAACCGAAGAGCAATGCAGTATAACAATAGTTATTTTTGTTCTTGCTTTCAGTTTTCAATTTTTTTTACTGTTTAGTTAGGGATAGAAGAGTATTTCCCATGACCCTTTTCGGGGTTTCACGCATTAATGGGTGGGAGCAAAGTATTTTCAAACTAAAAACCTAGCCCCAATACTATCCAAAAGTCATTAGAAAGAAATATCACAGGGTTTCTTATTCGACGCTCTAAATATCCTCCCAATTCGCAACGCGAAACTTTTACTTTATTTTATCGATCTCGAAAAGACGATGGCATGGTAGATCTCGGCGGGATTTAAACACATTGTTCAGAGAATCACAAGTCATACCGGAAATTACTTTGTTATACGCTCTAGCAACTCTGCAAATTCGTCGCCATATTTGAAGCGTTTTACATATATTGAACCTATAATAGAAGCCATAACGAATGAAACTCGATCACTGAAAAATGTCTTACTTGTGTAATATCTCAATAGATACTGTTACAGTCTCAATAAATACTGTTATACTCAAACGTAGTCTCCTTCGCTGTCAAATGAATGGTGGAAGTAGAAAGAGAATAATTGTGTCGGTAGTGGGTGAAAAGCTGGCGGCTGGTTAACTTGTCCATATTTGTAAATGTACGTAATGACACCTCTGAAAAATTTCACCGATCACTAAACACTAAAATCGGATTAAATAATGTTTGATCTAAAACTAAATTTGTTAATAAATAATAAATATATCACAGAAAAAATAAAACAAAAAGTATTTGATGAAACAAATATTTTTTTCCTTCAGTTTTTGTTGTTGTTTTAAAGTAGAAAATCAAAGCCAATATGTCAAGAAGTTGTCGTTGAAATTGACAAAATACGATCTGTTTTTCATCAGCAAATAGGAAAGCACAACATCAATATATAAATCATATATCTCTTTGATTTCTTATATTAATAAGGAAAGTGTTTCTGTTTGTGTTGCCATTGATCTTTTTTTCCGAAGCTATTTACAAAATGGTATAATCACAATGACAGCGATTATATTGAGTTTAATCAGGCGTATGTGTCTTTGCTATCCTTTGGAATAAAACATACATCAAACTACTCGCACACACATACACACACGACGTACACATGCACACATTTATTTATCTCCTTCTTTTGAGTATTTTCTACCCTTATTAATGGTTTTAGGGTGGTTATGTTCTAGCTCGACATTAACATTCAACTACTGGCTCTGCGCTTCGTCAATTTTCCTGTTATCCCTAAATCTATCTATCTAGCCAGCTCACTCTATTTTATTTTATCCATCTCTCTTCTAACAAATACAATTAGTAAATTCTCATACGGCTCTTTTGTACCCTGAAAATTCAAATTAGATAATAGCAAAATATATACAATTTGTTTCATCCCAAATTTTAGTACACTTGCCTCCATAAATCACACTTTTCTCTCATATAACATCGGTATTCTGGCAGGTGTCATACAACTGACTTAAATCTATAATCATAAATGGATTCTTTGAAAATAATATATCATATCCTCTCATGTTCTTTGCACAACATCAGATAGATGTTGTTTCATGGTCTCGGTGGTTAGAAAGGAAAGTGGGATGCAGCCTACAGAGATACAGGTACCGTTGTCGGACAGGCTGAAAATTGCAAGCTTTCAAAAGGATACCTATCGGCCGCTTTCTGATAGGTTTATCACTCAACTCGTATCGGTGAAAATATTTGGGATCCTACTTAACTTCGATTTGACTGTTTTTCATACAGGTAGCTGTACTTGTGCCACAATATCACAGGGAAAAAGTACTCAGAACGCAAAATCTATAATGCTATAAGTAAAAACACTCAAAGCAGATTCCGGTTCAAACCATTTTTCCCAGATAAAAGTGTGACCTTTTAACCGTTTATCTTTAATTCATCGTCAATTTAGCTGAAATGTCACTAATCCTCACAAGCAATCGATAATTGAATGAGTTCAATTATTTTGTGTTTTAGCGAATTCTTTCTCGAAAATCATGGTTTCCCTATCTCCCATGAAGCCGCTGTTATACTGATTACTCTTCAACAGATACAAATTATTTATAACAATAACATGAATTATCTATATACGTGAATATTTTCATATCGAGCAGCATTTGACTTAATTTTAAGCCAATTTAATTTAGTTTGAAACAAGACACTAGAGAAGATTTACCAACAATCTCTCGTATATTTCCCGTACATGACGTGACTTCTCATCATCAAATTATCTATCACTATGTAAAAGTTTATGCTAGTATTGTTTAGTATATGCTAATGTTCAAGTATACTAAATTACTAGGAAGTAACTGTGACAAACTAAATTGGAAATTATGACACCAACGTTTTAAGATAGGTGATTACGGAAAGTAATTATATAGATCGTGTTTAACATATAATTTCAGTTAAACCTGTCGAAGTATGAAGTATTGTAGCTGATATTAATGAGAAACTGTATAATATCAATATGAAATATTGTCGCCAGCACTTTGATGTAGAAGTGATCTCCAGAAAAGCTGGGCTTGCAATGTGATTTCGATTCTCATTTAAAGTCATTTATTTACCTCAGTAATACCATTAGTAAGGGACCAAATTGGCAGAGATATTTGGCGTCAGATTTATATGCCTCGGTAATTGTTCCAGTTCATTGTGGTCTGAGTTCAAATCCCGCCGTTCGATGAAAACATAGCTTCCTTAGTCCGGTCTGAGGAACATCTTTGTTCTAACAACGTTAGAAAAACCTTACATATTTTTTAAACTCCCCATTTATCTGTTTAAAGGCAATTCCTATCGAAACTAGTCTATAGAAATCGATACTAATGTGATCTGTTTCTTTCATTAATCAATTATAGTCTTATGAATAATATTAAAGTAATGTTCCTTCTTCTTTGGTAAAACTATGGCAGAACACAACGAGAACTTGGCTCACTTAAGAGACTCAACTTTACGAATGAACAATGACAAATGTCTTTGTCACTAAACACCATTTCTTATCTAGGATACAAAAGGAGAAAGTAATTCTAAGGAAGGTTGAACCCCCTTTTATTTACCTAACACCTAGCAATGTTAAACAACTTCAACACTGCTACTGGGCTTGCTTGGGCGTTTCATACTTTTCTATCCATCGGTTCAAACCTCCATTAGTTTTAATTCCACTCTTACTCAACTATTTGATCTGAAGTTCCACATCATGTTGAAACTGATGCTTCCGAAGCATCGTTGAGTAATGAAGCTGTCCTTTTTTTCAGAATTCGTTCTTGTCTTAGAAAAAGAAACTCTTAATTGAAAAGACATTAAGACTATCATAAAATGTGCCAGGAAATAGTGAAGGTTTTACTTCGAGGCCATTTTATATTACACAAGCGATTATATTCAATAAACCATTTTTTTTCATATTTATTAATAAAAGTAGAGGAAAAACGGTGAAATAAGATTCTTTCATAACACATTGAATTATCACCTTACAAATATAACATCCACCACATACCTAACTAAGATGACATAGCTTTTGATGCTCTTTCCAGATGTTCCTCTATAACATCTCATAGAATCACAGATTTATACAGATTTTTATGTAAATTTCGAGTGACTTGATTATGGCACTGTCAGATCCAAGAACGTGCCATTGTATTTATAACAAAATGCATCAAATGTTCGAAATACAAACCAAACCAGAATTCTACCATTTACCTCTTACCAAACTTATCAAAGTCTACACAACTATTTGAGTGTCTCACTGTCAACCTCTAAAGTTGTCAACCATCATATAACTCTTAGCACTACTTGTTTGTAATTATAGGTGAATACTCAAGATTTTCTTTGTGTTTGTGTGATCAGATATGGCAGCCCCTATAGTGACTCTGTCTTCAAAATGTTTTCTTATTCAATGTATTCGATAGAGTGCTTATCTCGGAGATCAGGGAGTTGCTCCAGATAGAGCCGCTACTTCACCGAATTGAGAGATTACAGCTCCGATACTATAGACATGTGGTTATGTCTCAGGAAAGAATCGCCGGAGAGATCTTACGGGAAAAAAACTGGCGAGAGACCCAGGAGTTTACCCCGAGCAAGATGGTTAGATAACATCCATGAGCTCGACTGGTCATGCTTGGGGATCCAGTCGGATCAAGTGGAGACGGTTGCTTTTGACAAGACCCATTGGAAGGAATGTTTAAGGACTCTTCCCCCACGACAATCTCAGGAGTGATGTTTCGTTGATGATTGCCGCAGTGATATGTTGTAAAATCATGTGAGCAGGAGCAGTCCAGCATCTATTCAGTTATTGTACAGGAAATCACAGCTCCACCCCTCGAAATTTCATGTCGTTCAATACGGATCCGAAAAGCACAAGAGAAGCTATATTTTTAAAACGCCAGTGAATCATACCAACTGCAACTTCCGGTCCAGACGCATTCTGGTATAGTTTGATTGAAGGCTGGGGGTCAGCTATTTGCAATAAATACGGACATATACTATTTTTACATGTCAGAGTGAAGTTGAACGTTTTAGCCGGAAATAACGATTGGTTCTCGGCAACATTTTCTTTATACGCTATTTAAATCATTCTAAAGCATTTTGTACGTAAATATACCATATAAAACCGCATGAAAACTTTCAAAACTGCATAAAATAAATTTACCACACAGGGCTTCCTTTTCTCTCAATAGCTGTAACAACTACTAGACTCAACTATTGTCATTGTGTGACATCTTCTATCTTTGCTCCTTGTCTACTACATAAAATGGTTTCTTTCAATTGATCAACCAAGAAACATGTAATTAGCTGGGTAACGGAATTTTCCTATTCAGGAACAATGAAAGGAAAAAAATAAATAAGAACTAAACTAAAATTAATAAATAAAGATATTTCTTTGACTTACTGATAACAATAATTTAGTGAAGCTAATGTTTTGGGGTAAAAGAAAATTATGTATAAAAATAATTTAAGAATTCATTGTTAACTGTCTAAGGGATTTTTTTTTTATTTCCGCAGTTCTCTTATTGGACAAAATCTTTCGAAACATGGAACAATATTAAAGAAAGGAGAAATAATTTAAGACTAGGAACGAAATAGGAAATTTAAAGACCAGAAATGATGAGAAAAAATAAATGAAAATAAAATAATATAGAGAAAAAAATTAACAAAAATTCCCAAACAATACTAATTTTAAATAGGAGAGCAGCTTTTAGGCTTTGTCAATTTTTAATGTCAACAGCTTCTATAATAAAAACGCAGCTGTCATATTCTTTAATCGCTGATCTCTGGAAACATGGGAACAAATAAACAAAGATATTTCAACATTACCATAATATCTGGAATGTGTGCGTACATGCGCACATATATGCCTTCATAGAATACATTAAACTAGAGGCAATAAAAATATCAACAGTAACCAAAAAAAAAAAAAAAAGTAACACACACATACACACGAAACAAACAAGAAAAATAGTCACAAATACAAGTAGAAAAATGGTTGAAATTTTTAGTTGGTTTGGTTATTTGTTCTGTTAAAAGAAATAATTAAATGGAACATAAGAATTTGATAGAATGGTCGCAACATAATTGAAGTTATGTCATTAACAACAGATTTACAGTGAAAATACAATAACGACTCTAATAATACCCATTGCATGAAGTATTAACGAGACTTTTTAAAAATAAAATCATGTTGGGGGAAATTTAAAATAAATGGTGGATATTTACAGAAATACAAAGAATGAGTGAATGGAAATTACTTTCTTTCTTTCTATTTCTGAAATTTATCCTCTGCATTATGAGTAATTTATAGAATATTCAAAGGAGGAATTATATTATAGCATGGCAAAGAATATTTCAAGCCATGATTCGATGATTAGATTTATTTGTTTTATTATTAATTTCATTCATGAGGCAAAATGCATATTTAAAAAAAAAACCCCACAACAAAATACAAAATAAACTTGTTTCCGCCATTAGACTGCGGACAAACTGGGGCATCGCCTTGAAGGGATTTAATGTGCTAAATGTATCGACACTAATACCTATTTTGTATTCTACTCCGGTACTTATTTGATCGATCTCTTTTTATCGAATCGCTAAGTTACTGGACATAAACAAACAGTAAACGTAAACAGATACGAACACATCTATCTGCGCGCGCGCACGCACACGCACACACACACACACACACACACACACACACACACACACACACACACACACACACACACACACACACACACACACACACACACACACACACACACGTAAACACCTCCCACAACTTGTTCATCTATTTTAATATACAGGGAAATACTTAAATAAAACATTTACATCTGTATGTTAAATCCTTTACTGTATCTGTACAGATACGAATTTCTAGTATAAGTCAAATACTTAGTGCTCAATGGTCTAGTAGTAAGAGTGTTGGACATACGATCATAATGTCGTGGGTTCGGTTCCTGGACTGAGTAATGTGTTGTGCTCTTGGGTAAAACACCTCACTTAACGTTGCTCTAGTATACTCAGCTGAAAATGAGGACCAGCAATAGCTGGGAGTTTAACCATGCGATGGACTGACGTCCTGTCCAGATAGGAGTCTTGTACTCACTGTCGCTGGACGCCAGAAAATAGGATAAGAACCGGCTTGATGAGCCTCCAGGCTCGAGACAGACTTTAGACTTAACCTATAACACGCAAACTGACATATTCACTTCAGTGGAGCTGTCACATTTCATGGGTTTTTAAAGATTTTAGTTAGGACTTTATCAGTGGATTGTAAGAGATGAGAGAGCTTCTGAAGGTTATTCCAGCATGAATCAAAACTCGAGTCATGTGATTCATCTTTTTCAATCTACAAAGAAAGGTATGTTTACATATATAAATATATGCTTACATATACATTTCTTGTAGCTTTGGTTACATCTTATACCGTTTCTGTCGGTCTCGTGCCAATCCCACCCATGCACTCCCGACTTACTCTCCTTCCCTCTTCTTGTCATCTCTATTGTAACACTCAGACTCCACACCGATCATTATATCCAGTACTTCCTCCTCAGAACCTCAGCCGTCTATAAGTATCTGCCTACACGTATTTTCTACAGTTGTTAACTAAGCAAAACGTTGACGATATCAATCTCATAAGACTCGGAGGGCCTTCAAAGCTCAAAGGCCCAGCCTCTTCTTCTAAATCGAACCAAATAAAAATTACATTCCGTAGGAAAAACCACGTGCCTACATAGAAATTATTTGCCTTGCCTTTATCAATCTAATTTAATGTTAGAAACAAAGACTACTTCAGCTTAAAATTTTGTTTCCTAATTTTTCCAGGATCCTCTGAAGACTTTGCCAATTTCGAAACTTCCTAAATTACCAGCAGTTATTAAATTCCTTTCATCCTGTATTAAAGTTCAATTCTCCTTGCTTTGAAGTCATCGGTCTCTTCGGAGTTCACACAACATTTGGTTGTAACCTACCATAAACAGAAGGTGTTTGTTGTATGAAGCCGATTAGCTATTTTGACTACTCTAGTCTGCGCATGTCACCATACGCCCAACCCAATTTAAACGCATTAGGAGGCTCTTTGTTGCTGCCATTATTCTTCATTTCCTTTCGTTTTCTTTTTTGAAAAAGAGGCTCTAACTTTGGAATACCATGAAATATAAAGTAAAATTACAAGTTGTTTTGTTTTTCATACTTACCTCTATTTTAGTTTTGACTCTCTAACTTGAATTGTATGGGTTTTCCCACAATCTATTCTAACCACGTATATTACAATGCTTCATATAAACTATACTGATTTTTTTTTTTCCCATTTCATACCAATAGATAAAGCGTGTGCAAAAGCTGAAACTTTCGATAAACAAATCGTCGTATATCAACCAATATACTCCCTTAATTGAGTTTTCATTAACAAAATGATTAATCATTTCCTCACAAACAAAAGCCAGTACATATTCAAATATTACGTCACCAATTTAATTTACGTCAACATATCACACAGCAGCTGTATTGCTTAAGCCAGCTAATTAATCGGATTTTCACTAATTCTATATCAATTACCCTGGAACCAACTATCATTATCACTATTACCACTACCATCATCATCAAAACTACTACCACTACTACTATCATCAGTTCATATATGGGTATCGTCTCTTCTCAGCATGAATCACCATCTTAGTCTGTCTTAAGCTGTCTTTATGCATTTATTGTATTTTAAGTCTCTCCAATTCTTGATATTATCCATCCATACAATTCTTGGTTTTCCTTTCCCTCTCTTCCTATTCATTTTCACTTCGAGCTCTAAACCATTTTTTCCTCAATTAAATGTCTAAAATATTTTAATTTTTTCTGTTTGATGGTGTTTAATAATTTATTTTAGTTTTTTTCCTTCGCTTTTAGCACTTCATATTAGTTTGGTATTTTGTCCATGATATTCTCAAAAGTCTTCTACATGCTCACGTCACAAAGGTTTGTAATCAATTTGCTAGTACATTTATTAAGTCCATATTTCAGCTTCAAGTATTATAATGGACCATAACCATACATAGCATTTAAATTATCTATTTATAGCCTTCATATTAATGTTGTTTGCTGCTAGTATGTTTGACAATGTATTAAGAATGAATTTCTAGCTATCTCAATCCTTTGATTCTGTCTCAGTCCTTTTCCTGATTGCATATTTATCCCAGTTATATCATTTTTGGTGTCCAATTGACTTTCTTTCAATTGTTATATTTGATTTTAAGGTTTGTTATATTTTTACTGATTATTTTTGTTTCCTTTTTATCTACTCCTTATGGCAGTCCTTTGCTATTCACTGTATTTACAAGCTTCTGTAGGTCATCTATGTTGAAATATAATACGACAGTAGAGCATGCAACATCTCATAGATGTTGTTATTGATACTCCTAGTATGTCTTCTATTTATCTAAAGTTGTTTTAAGTGTATAGATTAAATATGCCATAAAATAGTACACATCCATGTCTGACTCCTTTCTTAATGTTAAATTCTGAGGTTTCCTCATGTTTAGTTTTTACCGCAGTGTTATTTGGAGATTTCTATCACACATCACTAGTTCTATTACTACAACTACTACATTTCTCCACTTGTTTGTGATGACATGATAAAACCTTTTCATCTCACACGATCCAACAATAACTGCCTCAGTCTTTCACCCTATAATTCTGTATCTTCCTCAATGACTATCTTTAATGTTTTGTGAGGTCTTCTACGTTTGCATTATACATTAGTGGGCTTACGACATTAGTTCTGACAGTAATTTAATCCTCACTTTTGCAAGTTTTACTCTAATTTCTTAATATAATCTATAAAGCATCTATAACAATCTTCATTTATGTCTATAGCTCTTTCATATAAGGTGTTTTCGTTAAATATTCCTCCTCTATTTCTCATCCCTGGTCTAGAACAACTTTGGTGTTGACTTATATATTCATGTATACTTGATGCAATTCTTTGATGGATGACTTTTAGCCATAAGTTTAGCCATATGACTCATGAGGTTAATGGTTCCATGTTCTGTGCAATCTTGAGCATTTGGGGATTTTGATAATGGAAGAAAAACAAATTTTTCTCATCTCAGCTGGTATGTGCCCACTCTCTTATATTACATTGTTTTTTTTTAATGTTTCTGTTACAATTTCATTTGCTACAGTTGCCTCTACATCTTTCATTGAATTTATTGCCTTTGCTACTTCTTTTAAGATTGTGTTTCTATTTGCAGCTTCAACATTGGATATATATGCTATGTCTTCATCATCACAAGGTTCTTTTATATACTCAATCCATCTAGATGAAATCTGCTCATGATCAAAAGGTAAGGTTTTCATTTTTATCTTTAATATTACCACTTTATTTACTAACACACTTGCTGTTTGTGATCTCATTTATTTTATCATACATTTCTTTGGATTTATGAGATTTATTACGTTTTTCAACTACATAGCATTGAACATTCAACACTCAGAACATATTTAGTAGGGTCGGCTGAAAAGTTCATAGGCTGACTATGAAAGAGTAATGTTGTTTTGTTACTGGATTTTAGAAATGTGTTAGAGGAAAACTATAACAGTAGATACAAAGTCAATTTACATATCACTTTACAGGATAAATTTGTAGTTTATTTGTCTATAATAACTACCTTCAGTTCCGGTAGTTTAAATTAAGAACAATTATTATAACATTGTAGTCTCACTGTATATTTTTATACACACTTTCGCTGAACATTCGAATATATAAACCTATTTAAGTCGCCCCCCAAATAATTGTTTATCTATTTCCTTATATTTATTTATTTATTGATATCTCAATGTACTCTATTATAATATAAATATGATTAATACCAGTGTTTTACCGTTAGAGTGAATTTGAATTTTTAGGAAATTATCAATCCTCTTTTCCATTTTTTATTTTTTGTATATTTTTTTATGTCTATCGCACAATTGACTAACTAATGTCCTTTTCTTGTGAATATGCAAATAAAAATCTAAATTTCATATACTGTCTTTAACACCGCTTCTGCTATGCTTTACTGTTGCTTTTGAATGTACTTCTATTTCGCATTTGGCAGTATCGGTAGAGAGTCGGACTCCATGCTTTCCAGTATAGTTACGTCCCTTTACGGTCTGAGTTCAAATCCTGCCGAGGTTAACTTTGCCTTTCATCCTTACGGGGTCGATAAAATAAAGTACCAGTAATGTACTGGGTAATTGCTGGCCTTGTGCCAAAAGTAGAAACAATTATATCAATATCTTGCCAATATGCAAACTAAAAATCTCTTGTATTTTTAATAATATGTCTGTTAATGTACAGGTGCACAGAAGTACTAAATTTTCATATACTGTCTTTAACATCGCTTCTGCTATGCTGTGTTGTTGCTTTTGAATGTACTTGTATTTTGCATTATATTAATTGATATGGTATGAAGTTATCTCTTGTATGTACTACCATTGAAGCTTAGAACAATATATACATTCCTGAAGATACGTAAGCGGCGGACGGATACCGCGTATATATCATAGTAGGTCCCGTCATCATACAGTGAAACATATGTAGAATTAAAATTATGTTTTAAATATAACTTGGATATTTCATCTCCATTTATTAATTTTTGAGCTCTGCAGCCTGTGGCCAAACAGTCTGCAGCAGAATCTACAACGACTGAGAACATCCTCAGCCTTTTTTTAATTACTGCTGGATCAAGGAAACTGGGTAACATAGAGCTTCTCTCATCTTTACCAGGCTCTATATTTCTATATTGGTAAACTCCAAACCATACACACGCACACGCATACACACATACACACATACACACATACACACACACACACACACACACACACACACACACACACACACACACACACACACACACACACACACATATATATATATATATATATATATATATATATATATATACACACACACACACACACACACACACACACAGAGGAGGGTTGACTGAAACGTTCATAGGCTGACTATGAAAGAATGATACTTGAACTGTGAAATTCCTTGCGTGCATTAATTTCAACTCTTCTTATCATTAGCATTGTTTCTTGCCAGGGATATGTTGAAAAATAAACCTCATTGGGGCACTCCATGAGAGTATCTTGGCCAGTCTATGAACTTTTCAGCCGACCCTCGTATGAGGTTATATATATATCTTGATCTATATTTATTCTTGTATTCCGTTCTTTCGTTTATGATAGAATTTCATCAATCATCCGAGTTTGGTTTTTTGCTTTTCCCTTCCAGCTAGTGTTTTCTTCAGTGATGTTTGCATGAAAGTTGTAATTATTTCATTTTTATTCTTCTATTTGTTCTTGATTTTAGAACTTTTGTATTTCTTTCTCATTGTGTAAATATTTCCTACTTGTTTCGTATTTCTATGTATATCTGTTGTGATCTGTTTGTATTCTGTCTGGTTTAGCTAGTTTAACTTTAATTGTTCTCGTCTTTTAGCCATTTTCATTGTCTTAAGTTTGTAATTTAATTACAAACTCTATTATAGTCTGACTTGATATCTCTTTACTCAAGGGTATGTTTTTACAAGTTTCAAATACTTTCTAAACTGTTTATTTACCAATATATTGTCTATCTTATTTCCTGTGTCACTTGTACTCTTCCTTGTGTATAGTTTTGTTCGCTGTTGATGGAATAAAGTATTATTAAGCGATTTATTAAACCAGGTACACTGATTTCAATACTTAATAAGTTCTTGCCAGTTTGATTAAATAATTTACTGATAGTAATATCTAACCAGAACAACGTAATTATCAAGCAAACTTCCTAACCACACAAACATATCTGCACCCGTACGTGTAGGTGAACAGTCGTTACAGAACTGTTTATTTAAAAATATTTGTATTTATCTAAAAGCATCCAATCATAATTTTATATAAGAACCTTTAAGTTAGGCTCAAATAGTAAAAGAATAATGAAAATAATTTGAAAATCACAAGCAGTGAATTTCATTAGAAATATGGTCAAAAGTGTTAAGGATGGCAAAATATTCGGTCTCTACCGGTATGGGGATATGTGAGAGAGGGAAGATGTAAGTATTAGAAATCATCTAAGAAGATAGCTTCAAAAAGAGGATAGAGTAATGTTTTCTAGATATTGGATAAGAGAATGTTTTTAATTGATGTATAAGATAGTCGAACGAGTAGTGGTGGTTCGACGAGTTTGGAGAGCAGAGACATAAGGTAGATGTAGAGGGGCGATGTAAAGAGCTTTAATATTTTTGATACCAAACCGCCATTGGTTTTACGTTAGAAAACTGTTTATTTTAAAGTGTTTATATTTATCTAAAAGTCTTCCATCATAATTTTATTTAAAAAAACTTTTAATTTCAAACACCAACTTAATAGCGAGAAAGTTATTACTAACTCCCTCACTAAATTCTTGATTTTCAAAATTATTTGAAAATCTTGATGGTATCTTTCATAAGAAAAATATGGCAAAGAAAGAGTTAACTAACAGGGAAATCGCCAAGAATTCTTTTTGGTTTCATTTTAGCTCCTCAATATAGTAATATACTGAAGACTTGCTATAATGACAGACAAGTGGTTGAGATTTGTTAATACCCAGGTGACTGGCATACATCGTCTATGCAAAAAAAAGACAAAGAAACAAAAAACAAAACAATTAAAATGCGTTAAAGTACGCTGTCAACAGAAGATTGACTAAAAAATAACAATCACCACCACAATATGAAACATTAAAGTACGTTGTCAATACTTTAAAATTAATCCCAGTAAGTGAAAACAGAGGGGAAAAAACAGGCAACAACAACAACGATAGCAACGGCAACAATGATAGCAATAACAACGACGATAACAATGACAACAACGACAGGAACAACAGCAATGACAACAATAACAACAGCAAGAGTAGCAAAAACATCAACGACGACGGCGGCAACAGCAACAAGAACATTAGCAACACAAATGCAGATAAAACAAGCAATACAGCAACACAGCCTCTCCCCCACTAAAAAAACAACAAAAAAACACAAAAACAAAACAAAACGAAAAAACAAAAACAAAAACAAAACAAAACAAAAACAATACAACTACAACACAGAAATATAGATAAAACGAGCAATATAGCAGCAGCAACAACAACAACGATAGCAGCCTAAGCTAATCCTTCACTGATGAGTTGCTTACATTTGAACGCTTAATATATAAAAGCTGGTTTTAGCTGGAAGTAAAAGACTTTCCAGCACATCTAAACATAACCTTCTTTCATTTAATCTGACATGACTTTCACCGAGAACAAAATACTAGAAACTTCCATTGTTTCCTTTTCCGCCATTTTCTACAAATATTTTCCCCAGTCTTTTTACTTTATTTGTATTTATTATTAATCCAAACGACCTTATCTTGTTTCGTGTGACACAATTTGTGTGTGTGTGTGTGTGTGTGTGTGTGTGTGTGTGTATATATAAATAATGTGTGTATATAAAACCATATGTATGCATGTTTGTGTATATATATACACATATATGTGTGTATGTATGTTTGTATATATATGCATGTATTTGTGTGTGTGCATATATGACTATATGTATGTGTGTATACACACACACACCACACACACACCACACATATATATATATATATATTTATATACATGTTTCTATTTCTCTCTCTGCTTACAAACAATTTACTTAAGCTTCTCTTTTTTCTTCTCTCAACATCTTGTTTCGTATTCGCTTCGTTTGTTTCATGTTCGTCTTTTTGTGGTAGACGCCAATTTGAATAGAATTGTATTGTGCATTTAACATGGTGCTGAGTAGCAATAACAAGCTCAGGGCTGTATGACAGAATGCTTCTTTTCTTTCTTCTGTATCTGCGTCTTTCTTTTTTTCTTCATGTATCATTTTTTCTGTTTTTGCTTTATTGTTGTTGTTGTTTTTCTTTTTCTTCTTTTTCTTTTTTTCTTTTCTTTCTTTCTTTTTCTTCTTTTTCCGACGTGTTCAGTAGTTTTCTCTCGTTTTCTCCCGTCTGAAGATAACCAGAAAAATAAAACTGTTAACAGCTATATAACACGAGAGTAATAGAAAGACAAAAAACATAAACATAGCTGATAGAGAAGAAAGAGCAAACATAAAAATATATAAAACAAATAAAAAGCAATAAAAAAAGACTTAGAGAGAGAGAGCGGGGGAAAAAGAATGTAAGGAAGGAATGGAAAAGAAGAAAAAGTGGAGAGAGCTATGGGCAGAAAGATAGCTACTTTAAAAAAAAAAAAAGAAAAAAAGGATGTTGAAAGAAAGGAATAGGATAGCGGGTGGAAGGGAAGAGAGGAATGAACATGGAGAGGGACAAAGAAAGAGGAGAGAGAGAAAGAAGAGGACAGATAGATAGAAAGATAAGTGAGGATCGGAAAAGGAGAGGAAAAGATGAAAAAATATATAGACAAAGTATGTGAGAAAGATGAACAGATATATAGATAGATAGATAGCGATAGGGTCAGTTGTGGTTGTTAGATTCAGACACACGCCCATACACATACCAACACATACACATATTTAATGTTATTTTGCCTGAACCGAAGGCCGCTTGCGGTAGACAACTAAAACTATTTTTTAATGAGCAAACTAATAACGATATTATTTTTGCTCGATGTTATAAGCGATAAAATAATATTCTTTATATTTACTCTCCTTCATCTTTCCACCAAATTTTCCTATTGTATTTTTTCTCCAACATTTTATTTTATCGCTCTCAATTATTTTGCGCCCGTCAGTTTTTGCTTTGTGGTTTAACATTCCCCGCCTTCCCTCGCAAATATTTGTTTGCTTTTTCTCTATTTTCTTTTCCCAGCTACCTTATTTTTTTAATATTTTCCACTCCTGTTCCTCTTTCTTCTTCAGTGATCAATTTTTTTTTTTTTACTATGAATTTATTATTTCAATCTCTCATTTTGCTTTCTAACAATATTCTATTTTATTTTTCCTCCTTAAATTTCTCTTATGTATATTCGCTCAATATTTTTCTCTCACCAATATTTATTCCAATATCCCCCCCCCCCCTAACAACCCAACATTCTTTTTCTTTTATTGCCATTCCACCGCCATTTTATTTACATTTATTTTTTGTTGCTCTTCTTTTCTCCTAACTACATATGTCAATTTACTTGACCTAAGTTGATAGACATACACGCACAAAACACACACAAATACACACACGTATGAAGATATATAAATTGGCCATTTTTACCATTATTCCAAACCGGATTATAAGACAAAGCTTCGAAACTAGCAATTAGGTATGATTGATTCAAAGGGGGCTAATCAGTGTGTACGTTTATCAGACTGTCTGTTAAACCAACAGTTACGATCTCTTTTGTTCGTGTAAATTCAGCTACAATGTAAACATTTAATTTGTCCTACTCACTGGTGTATACAATTTTCATTAGGCCACCGGGCTTAAGGGTCTTGTTCAAATTTAAGGTTACTTATTTACGGTCTGACGCTAAGAAAATTCCATGCATTTTTGCAATGTATATAAGCAGCAGGAATTTCGATAGAGTAGTAAACTTGATACTTAAGCGTAGGAGGAAATGATTTTACTATGCATTGGAAGGAGATAGATAGATAAATAGATAAAGAAAGAGATAGTAGAGGCAGAGATAATGAAAAGGAGATAAGTACACAGCAAATCAAGCGAAGAAAAGTGAAGAACTGTACTTAAATGAACTTGTGAATATTAGATAGAAAACTAAAAGTAGGTGAAGATTATGTCATTTTCAGGACTAGAAAATACTGGAATATTCGGAACGACCGAAATAATAAACAAATAAAAAATATTTCGAATGTCATGAAGGTTGGAGTAGTTTGGATGGTATTTAGCACTGAACATCGTACACATATTAGAGGCTCAGTGTAAACATCACTAGAACAAAGTAGGTCAAACAACAACAGCAACAACCAAATAAGTTAAAAAACAATAAAATGACAGCTAGAAACATCACTAGATCAAACAAAATAGATTAACATTAAGAAACAACCACAAACATATTTATAGTGACACAGAACGAATCAGCTGAACACTCATGTAAGTTCAATTAATGCTAATTTATGATGAACAGCTAATTAACTGTGAAACATATCAAAGCAATCTCTTATGTTTTCTCTGGAGGAAGAGAGTAACAAAACGCTTTTCTCATCGAAGTTTATAAGGTCTAAACTAGTTATACCTATTTAGAGCGACTGCACAAGAGGATCTAAGTACTCTTACGGAAAAAAGAAGTAGCCAATGACTATTTCTGTGTCCCATCACCTGCCTTTTCCTATTGGATGTTAAAGTGTTGAGCTATTGATATCACTTCATACATAGTTCCTCCTACATAGTCGTCCTGTACAAAGGTTAGTCACAAGACACCAATCATCCAGGTTCTGTGTCCAATCACCTGCCTTTTCTTATGTGATGTTAAGCTGTTTTAAGTATTCTGCCAGTAGTTGTGACTGGTAGATAGTATCAGCAATCGGAAAGACCAATGGAAATATTGTTTCCTTGGCCCGATCTGACGGAATCCAAGCTGGAGAATTTGAACTGAAAAATGTAAAGAACCAGGGTCATATAGTGCCCTATACATCCGAAAGGTATGATAGGATTTTCATTTCATGTTCCTTTTCACATATGAGACCCAACTGTTAGGAACAAGTCTCGTCCTTCAGAGAATGAATTCAAAGAGTCTGTTTTATACATATATTAGAAATAACAAGAACTGAAACTTATTTATTAATAGAGAAAATAAGGTCAGTATTCTGTCAATATTTCTAATTTACCCTTGATATAATATATCAATCGCACACAAAGAATAATCTGTCCTTTTTCTGTGGAATAACTCACACGGAACTATAGCGAATTTACTGAAATAAAAAAAAGAATATATATTTATGTAGATTTTCATAATAATTATACACGTATGTGTATAAAAAGTCTCTTTGAATTCACTCTATCAAGACAAGACTTGTTCCTAACAAAGAAACAAAGCTTTATCACTAGGACGTAGGTAGTATCAACTGCTCAGAATACGATTCTAATCTGTAGATAAGTTTTACATCCTTTCACTGATCCCCTTATAGATTGGAATTTCAGAATATCCGTTTAGATGCTTAAATACACAATGAATATTGTGAAGGTGTGTAACTTAATGGTTAGGATGTTTGGTTTAAAATCGTAAGGTCGTGAATTCAACTGAAAATAAATCGAGATACGGCATCACTGGTTCCACGCTCTATCGACCTTTGTTTCTCTCTTGGACAACATCAGTGGCGTAGAAAGTGGGATGTGTATGGGCAACTGTTGGTCTTTCATCAAATCAACTTGCCCAGGTTGAATGTATGTACTGTAGTGTCTATGTTGGTGGTTGTGATATTGTTGAAAGTATGTTATTGCAGTGTTTATATTGGTAGGTGTGGAGCATTCAATTTCTAAAACCTACAGTACATACAACAATACCACAACATAGGCACTAAAGTACATACTTTCAACAACACCACAACCATTATCACTAGCACAAACACCACAACCACCACCATTATCACTAGCACAAACACCACAACCACCACCATTATCACTAGCACAAACACGAAAACCACCGTCGCCAGTACAATACCCTAACCGTAATCACTAGTACACGCAACCATATCACCAGTACAACATCACAACCACTATCACTACAGAACATAGTCAACAACACCACAGCCACCAGCACTACAGTACACTCAAGAACACTACAACCACCACCACTGTAGTGAATACATTCAACATCACCACAACCACCACCTCTACAGTACATAAATTCAACAACGCCACAACCGCCATCACCAGTACGACACCACAACCACCATCACTATAGTACACTCAACAACACCACAACCACCTCCACCTGTACAACACCATAACCACCATCACTGTAGAGTTTACATTCAACAAAACAATACTAGACGCATAAAAAAATAACATATTCAACAAACAAAGTAACATAAAAAGTACAACCCCAATTATGCACCAGAAATAGCCAACCTCATAAACATCAGAGACAACATCAAACAACATACACTAACATCACATACAACCGAAATAAAACTCAGCATCAAACAGTTATACAAGGAAATAACCAAAAAAATAAGCCATAGAAACGCACAAAAACAAACAGAAAAATCTGGCAAACGTTTGTATCTAATCTAAATGACATGACTAACAGCAAAACACTATATAGAGTAATTCACAACGGGAACGACACACCCTATGTCACAATAACAACCTCAAATAATATACTCAAAACTTAATATCAAGCAAACGTCCTTACCAGCCATTTCTCGGAAATTTTGCCAACAAAAACCGCACATAGAAACAGAAAGCACACACCTATTTCGACTTATTTTGACCCTAGAAACAATAACAAAATCTAAAAATTCAAACGCACCAGGAACAGACAAATCCAGAAGCAATACACATAAAACATCTATGGCCTGAAGAAAACTCTAAACGTGATGTGCACTGTCAAATTCTCAGAATCTGACATCATAATCAGAAGTAGACGCTCACAACCCTTCTCTACACTTTGCAGCTTTCAATTATCAGTTGGGGTCCTGTGGTCGAGTAATGAGCCTTAGTCATTTGTGGGATTTGAAATTAGAACGCGAACTGCCGGAACACTTACCACAAAGCATACACAGCTTTAACATACCATCACATACAATCACGACTCTCTCTTACACAACCTTCCTCCGTTTTCCAGACACCCCTACATGAATCGTCTAAACTTGACTTCATAACAGACTTAAAGTATCATCCACTGAATTTACTTTCTCACTCACGCATACACAAAACGCCTCCATAAAGATACCACATACAAACACACATACTGAAGGCAAATCAGGAGTTACATACATAACTAATACACATTCAAGACAATGAATAAAGCAAAACGACACACTAACATAAAGTAATTACAGGCACTACGTGTGGCCAACAGAAAGAAACAAACGTGGTATAGAAATAATACATTTGATTTATCATGACTATACTAGATCTACTTGGATCTTCAAGCTCTTCACAATCAACTACAAAGAACAACAAATAGCAAACTTAGCATTATAAAAGTTTGTACTCAGAACCCAGGTCATTCGTTTGAACGTCAGATAGAAGGCTTTGCAGTATTCGTTTCGGCTCTCTGATTTCAAATCCCGCATAGGGTAACTTTGTTTGTCATCCTTACGAGGTCAATAAAAAAATACCTGTCTAGTACTGGGGTAAATTCTTCCTCTATATCTCTTTCTCACTCCCTCACTCTCACTTTCTATCCTTCTCTGGAAGAAATTTGCTGTGTTCAGACCTGGAAAGGGGTGGGCTCCGCCAGGCTTAAAATACCCAAGTAACACCGTATAACACTTAAGACTCCATCAGGAGATACGGGACCATAACATACCATATCTTACCACTCAGAACCCCTCCAAAGATCATCTATACAAATATACGAAAAACTGGAAGACTACCTGGGCATGCTAGAGGTCTAGTGTGTTGCCATAGCAAGCTTCATCGAACCACAGTTCCTGTTACTACAGGAAATACCACCTTCAAACAGCTATAAACATATACAACATCACAGAAAACTGTTGCACTATTACAACTTAGTTCTAAAAGCACGATATCTCTCATTCAGTCCAGACATTAAAAAATACCCAAACAAGCAAATAAATAAATACACAAACAAACAAACAAAAAATATACATAGAAATAGTTGCAACATCAATAACTTCTCTAAAATATCTATTTGAAATTGAATATCTTGTTCATGTGACTAATACTCTCACATTAACAACTTCGCACGGTTTTTACAAACACTATAGAGTATTCAATACTAAGTAGAGAAATCGTTTCAAATGTAAAGTCTGCACATAATATATATATTTTAACAAAATCAGATCTAGAAAACTGTTAACATGTTTGTCAATGCAAATGTAAAATGTCTATGCAAATATTATTATATCATTGTTGAATATATAATATAAATATTTTTTATTCATACAAATATATATATATATATATATATATATGTGTAAAAATAAAACGATAAGAAATAGAGTGAGTGTAAACTCTACACTCTTGGTTAGACGGCATATCTCAGCGATGTCAGGCGGACAAGATGGCGAAAGCGTTGCCAGTAACGCACTGTGGTTGATTTAATCGACTTTCCGTTTCCCTTCAAATTGCTGGCTTTGTGCCTAAATCACAAACCTTGCCATTCTGAGTTCAAATCCCGTCGAGGTTAACTTTGCCTTTCATCCTTACGGGGTCGATAAAATAAAGTATCAGTAATACACTGGGATAATTGCTGGCCTTGTGCCAAAAGTAGAAACAATTATTATTATTAGTAGTATTGTGATAATTCTTTCTAGTAGTGACCATCGACGTCTGTAGTTAACGGGTACTTTATTTTATTGACCTTGGAAGGATGGATAGCAAAGTTGTCCTCGGAAGAATTTGAAACCAGGGCGTAAAAGACCGTAGCTAAATGCTTCTAAGTATTTTACTCGGCGCTCTAACGCTTCTATTAATCCACCACTCATGTTAAAAATGCATTAAAAAATACCAGAAATAAAAGGAAATTGCAAACAGTTTATTATTTTTTTAATTATTACTTCAGTTAAGATATCTTTCATACTAACCATTTGTGAGATAACCATCACATAGTACATCATACTACTTACAGTTGTTAAACTCACCAAACTGCAGGTGTAGATATTGATTCAATCTTTCTATGAAGTAATTATAGATAAACACGCGTATGTGGATGCATTTGTACACAGGGACATACACACAGTGTCCTTCTCTTTCTCAATGTTCAGAAATATGCCAATGTAGAATATACCTCGAGAAGTAGACAAATTTAATTTTATTTCTACAACTTAATTATAAGATATATGGATGATATGAATATATATATATAGACCTAATATTTAGATCATTGGTAGAGTAAGTCATATGCAGAAAAATATCAACCGCTGAGAACAAAAGCACATATTCTAAGGTCAAACAGAAAATCTTATTGTCATAGATTCCGTTGGGCCTCCATCGATTACGCCGACGAGTGTCCTAGTTGTTTTATCAACGGAACAACTGCGCATGAAATTAATGTGCATGTGGCTGAGCATTCCAGAGACACGTGTACACGTAACGTAATTCCGAGGAAGATTCAGCGCAACACTGTGTCAAAGCTGTCACTATTCTTCACCTAAGTAGACTGGAGCAACGTGAAATAAAGTGTCAGGTTTAGGAAAGAACACATCACGAACATCCTAACCCTTAAAGTACGCGCTTTCCAATATATATTGCATATATGTGGTTTTAAGAAGCGTTGAGCGAGTTTGGATTATGAAACGAAGTTAATTGTAAGGTGCTGCTATGATGCAGATTTGACTTAAAAAGTCGAAGAGTCTGGGCTTACAAATTCTCAAAGACGGGAAAAATGGACAGTCGTTTGCAAGAATCGAACTCACATCTGCCGTATACTGGAAGGCTGCATTACAACAAACATATATACACACATATAGTTTTACACACGCACAAACATTTATAAACTCACTCACGTATATACATATACAAATATACATGCATATCTGGATGCATTTGTACACACAGGCACATATACAGAGTGTCCTTCTCTTTCTCATTGTTCAGAAATATGCCAATGTAGAATATACCTCGAGTAGTAGACACATTTCATTTTATTTCTACAACTTAATTATAAGATATATGGAATGAGTGTATAGAACGATATGAATTTACTTATATATATATATATATATAGTCACTAATGTATATATGTATGTATTAGATATATACTGATTTATGTATATATGTATGTAATACACATACACATATATATATGAATGACTACAGAATTCTAGGAAATGAAGTGGATTTATAAATGATAGAAATAAAAGATTAGGAAAAACGAACACATATGAAAGCAAAAATATAGAACACACCAAAAGACATCCTAACGTCAGAATACTTATTTTAGCCATTCAACTTTTAAATGCAATTTAATCGAATGTTGGGGAGATTCACAGGAAAATATATATTTAATATATTTTTTTCAATTCGACATTCTTTTACACTTTGATATTGAAAATAATATTTATACTTCAAGTCGTTTGGACTCCCAATAGTCTGTGTGTGTGTGCGACGTTTATTTTGTAAAGCGCGCACAATCTCAGATACATCCTCCTCATACATTGGCCAACCTCCCTCCCATATGTTCAATCATCGTAACAGCCTGCTCATGAAATTAACGTGTAAGTGACTGAGCATTCCACAGGTAATTCTCATAGAAATTTACCGTGATGCAATGTGTGACAAATCAAGCCATTTGAATTAGAGGGAGTGTTTGTCCGACGGGCTTCCGAAGTTTCCGTCTACCCAATTTCATCCAAAAGGTTTGGGTCGACCTGACGCTATGGTAAATGACGCTTGCTCCTGATGTCACAATGTGGGATCGACCCCACCATCTAATGATTAAGAAGCTAACTTCTTAACGATAGTCATGCTGCGTTCATTATGTGTACATAGTCACGTAACTCCTGATTGGATGTGTAGTGGGCATGCTGGCATCGTATTTATTTTCTTCCATCGTTTGTAATTTATGCATATATTGATATATACATAAATAAGCATACATGCACACAGCAATATATATATATATATATATATATATATATATATATATATATATATATACATACACATATATATTATATCAAATTCCACTGACTGGCTAATAACCTTGTCATGACAGCTGGTTGATTGAAAATAGCGAATATAATGTTTCCTTCATTTTGGTCCCTGATATCGAATAATTTTCAACAAAGTCCATTAAAAAACTAAATTAATTATATCTCAAGACAGTTCACGTATTGCCAGGTTTTGTTATATAAAGAGTTTGTACTATGTTCGAATTCCGATAACATGTTGCAACTATCATTGTGGGTGTACTAGAACTGGACTGTATTTGTCATCAGATAACACGCACTTTTCTATTTGATAGTAGATCAATAAATTACCTTGCGCCTAATGCTACCCTACATATATATATGGGATAACAAATTATTGTTTTAGGTAATCCTGTCAAAGGTTGTGAGTGCTCTGTACTATGGATAGTTTTAACGTACGGTGTTGTTTGACTCAACAAGAGGTTTCCTTAGTTAGTTAGCGAGTTTGCGAGAATTCCCATACAGGTTATTAATGGATTCTCCGATGTATCTATAAATACCAGTGTCATGTGTTACACCCGCCAGTATTCCGATGATTTGATTAGAGAGGCACACTGTAGTTGAGTGACGCAACTTCGAGTGATCAGCGGCCTTTATACACACCTGATCAATGAAACAATTGTTAATACTGTAAATAAAACAATCCCTTTTGTACAGCCGACCATGATATTTTTCACTCTTTCACTACTATATATATATATATATATATATATATATATGGTGGCGTGAAGAGAAGTTACTGGTATGTATGGGTTATTGCCCGGTCTTGTGCCTCGGAGGGGAATTTTGTAGGAGCAAATCTTATGGTCATTCGTGGCCAAAGTGGATCTTTACCTTATATATATAAAATAAGTAAGTCAAATATGTAAAATTTGGCTTCGTTTATTATAAATTTACTGCTATATATATTTCGGTGACAGCCATCATTGGCTGTGACCTCTTCAGGCAGTCCGAATTGGTGTGGAAAAGACATATTTGCTTACATATTTGCCTTATTTTACATTACTCCAGAGTAAACAAACCAACCTTCGTACTTCGTCGAGTGCTCCAATCTCCATAATGAGGTGTCGGTAAACAACCAACATGTACTATATATATATATATATATATATATATATATATATATATATATATATATCCTGCTATTTCAAGCATTAAACTAATATATTTTTTCCATGTACTGTGTCGTTTGTTTTGTTATTTCCTTTTACACACACACACATTGTTTATCACGTTTTGTAATAGGCACCAAATGATCATTGGAATGCTGTTGTAATTGATAAAATCCTCAATGGTGCATTTAACATTTTCTAACGATTACCTGACGGTTATTATTACAGTTTATTTCACGTGTGCTGTATCTATGTATCGGTGTATCGATTTCTGCTTTGTATTTTGATATTAATCTTGTAGTTCTTTTGTGTGATTCTATTTAGGATGGTAGTACTATCAACTAATGTTTTCTATCTCGTTTTGTTTCATGTTCTGTATATGCCCTGTTGTAAATCAATGCTATCACCGCTAGAATAACTCTCTTTTATAACAAGGAGTTAACATCTGCTGTAATAACTCAACCCTTTGTTAGAAATCAATGCTATCATTGTTGTAATAACTCTCTTTGCTGTAAAGCAATACTATCTTTCCTGTAATAACTCTCCTTGTTGTAAATCAATG
>OZ024755.1:14366507-14381507 GCA_964016885.1 Eledone cirrhosa
ATTACAAAAGAAGCCATTGTGGATGGCTGAACTATTCCACAACAACATCTTTAAGGAATATAAATAGTACTACTAGTAGTAGTAGTACTACTAGTAGTAGTAGTACTACTAGTAGTAGTAGTACTACTAGTAGTAGTAGTACTAGTAGTAGTACTACTACTACTAGACGTATAAGAATGACCGCTTTTATACGATTTCAAGTAGCTGTTGGAAAACCTCACACCATTGACGTTATCAATGATTTGTGATGTGGTCAAAGAAAAACTATCAGAAATTGAAGCTCTCAAGATTTAGGCATTCAATATGTTATTGTGCTGTTCTATAATTACTGTTCGATAACAAATAGGAGCAACTGAAATTGATCGAATTGATTGCAACACTCAAGTAAAATAGACGCCAGTTCTCTCTCCAAAATATAATCGACAAATTACGTAGAAATATTGGGTAATATCGTTAAGTAGTAAGTGAATAGTAAATTTAGCAACCACCATCTAGTCTCACTTTCGCGCACGCGCGTGTGTTAAAATGAATACGTATTTAATATATATAATTTATATATATCAATATACACATACACACATATATATAGGTATACACATATGTACACACACAGACATATATAGACATATACAGACACACACACACACATATATATATATACACACACATTATATATATATATATATATATATGAGAGAGAGAGAGAGAAACATACATACATTTATGATAAATTCCGGTTGGAAACATCCAAGGAGAATTTACCAATCTTCTAGAAGTGAAAAAAGAAAAAAAAACACTGTTTCCCTCAGAAGCATCCCAAAACGTAAGACTCAACCGTAACCTTACATGGAACATTCGTATTTGGTAGTATCGGTAGAGAGTCGGACACCATGCTTTGAAGCATAGTTACGTCCCTTTATGATCTGAGTTCAAATCCCGCCGAGGTTAACTTTGCCTTTCATCCTTACGGGCTCGATAGAATAAAGTACCAGTAATGTACTGGGTAATTGCTGGCCTTGTGCCTCAAATAGAAACAATTATTTATTACAGTATGAAAAGTCATGCCATCAAAGATGTGAGGATTCCCCGCCACTTCCAAATGCTCTTGGACATCTAATTTAAACAAACAATATAGCTGTAATGATATCGTTACTATAGTGTAGCTGTAATGATATCGTTACTATAGTGTAGCTGTAATGCTATCCTTAGGTAAACTGTAATACAGTAGTTTACGAACTCTCCTGAAACTTATAGCACCAACATTGATAATTTTTCTGCAAGTAATTGATAAACTACACAATGGAAAATCACTCGAGAAATACATGATAATAAGATACGAATATAGTAGATTTACACTCTCCAGAGAAGCCCACTTCAACCAACTCCAAAGAACAATAGATGGAGATCTTGATATTTAAGACTCGTTAGTGATTTTCACAGATAAAACAAAGAAACTTCTAGACCTGTCTAATGATTAAATGTCATGTTTAATCAATGTAAAAGGTTTCTTTGGTGTATTTATCTTGGGCAGCTGAAAAATACCGTGGTGACCAACTATCAAGCAGAATCTAGCATTGTGCTTATCAGCTTGTTATAAACAAAGATAACCTCAAGGAAACTAAGTGACAATGGAATGGATCTCAGGCCGTTTCGACGAGATGTGTTCTAGTGGGTTTTACAATTACCTTCCTTCTGATGAACTAATGCTGAAGCTGGCGGATTACTGTAACAAGCTTCTGCAATTTTTGCACTTAATTCAGCCTCCTGCCTTCCATCACTTGTAACACGGCCCAGAGCTACTTGAAATTCTACACCTGCTTCAGGTAAGATGGATCTATAGTATCGAGACTAATTCTATTGATTAGTCACTATATCGATTTATCACGGTCAATCAACCTTCTGAAACGATCGTAAAACAACGAACTAATTAAGCAATACATTTTGCTTTTTGTTTTCATTGTTGAATATATCTATCTATCTATCTAGGGCGGGTAAAATTCCCGAGATCCATGGACGAGTTCTCTCCAGCAGTCTCTGTCCCTCATTATCGCTGCCATGTCCTGCCTCTCCAACAGACCAGTGTCTGTCCTTAGGACATCAGCATATGTTAACTTTGGTCTTCCTCTTCTAGTGTGTCCATGCAGGGGCGCCCACAGGAGAACTGAGTGCAGTGTCAACTCTGGATGTCGGTGAGAATGTCCAGGTAACCTCAGTCTCCTCTGTGTCACTTTTGAGCTGACGTTTGGGAGGCTCCCATACAGCTCTGAGTTTCTCATCCTCAGTGTATACTGATTAATGTTCAGGGCCATCCTCAGCATTCTCGTGTAGCACCCATCCACCATCTGAGTGAGTTTCTTGGTCAGTGTCCAAGTCTCAGACCCGTACAGCAGCACAGACTCCACTACAGCAATATATATTGAACAATCTCTACTGTCATTGGACTGTGACACCGCTGGCGGACTGCCTTCAAGAGTTTGACTGATTACATCGAACTCAGTTCTTCAGTTTGCTACTTATTTTATCGATGTATAATTTCCGTTTCGTGTGTCGTTGGCTGAGCGTCGTAAATGTGGTTTTGTGTGTGTATGCCCTTGTGTGTCTGTACGTATCTTTAAAGTTGTGTGTTGGCATCAGTAGACATATACACGCACGCACACACATACACACACAACACACTCACATATATATATATATATATATATATATATATATATATATATATATATATATATCCACACACAAGCACATATACATACAAACACATATACGCACACACACACTCACATATGCACACTCACATATACATACTCGTATATAAGCAGCAATATATACATTGGAGATGTACTGAGAGAATGTCTAACATCATTACTTCTCAATAAAATTGTGGCTTTAAGCCAATATAAGAAATGTGTCTTACTACTTGAACCTGATGGGTCAGTGAATAGTTGATTATAGTCCAATGAAAACAGTCAACCAGGGACAGTAATTCTGTATTACGGGCAACGCTTTCACCATCTTCTTCACTGGTGGAATGGCTGATGCAACGGGTATCGCTGGTTGTTCACTGCGGCAAAGCTTCTGTCATATTGTTCACTGGGCCCAGTGAAAATATACCGTCCAGCCAAGGGTGTAGCTTTTGTCCCGTTAGGTGTAACGTGATACAATGAATATCGCTGGCTGTTTTCCACTAAAACCAATAAAAGACAAAGAAATGAACATCATTTTTATTAATTTTAAATAAAATGTCTCATTATCATAACATTATTATATGACTGGTTGGCGAAAACTGTGTGATAACATGTGACAACCTTTTTAGTGCTATTACTTCGATAAATTGAACCCACCAAACTCTATAAAGTGATTGTGTTGGTGCCACAAAAAATACAACCACCCAAAACAAACTCTGTAAAATAAAACACACACAATACAAATGTAATGTAGCTGGCCTTAAGAAATGCATCCAACCGTAGAAATCAAGCTAAATTCGTAACGTGTGAGCAAGATTGGTAACTTCGACTTGTCTGGTCTCGAACTGTGATAACCCGTTCAGCCCATGCCAGCCTGGAAAACTGGCTTAAAATCACGATGATGATGATTTCGGTAATGATTAAATAACTATTTAATTACGGTTTAGGATATATAATAGCGGCTCGCGTACGTTTAAGAGCTCTTCAGTTAATAATGGCGCACCTGAGCTTTTGTATAAACCACGCCCATTAGATATTTATTGTAAACTCAATGGAGAGAGGCAGGTACAAGTTTGTATGTTATATCTAAGATTTGATGTTTAATAATTATTTTCATTGTTGTTTCCACGTTTATCACTCACATTTCATTTTATGTCCAAAGTTTATATGATTGATTTCTCAAAGTAAATAAATAAATAAATAAATAAGCGAAATATAAACGAAAAGAAAAGAGAGATATGAAAGATATTCGATTAATTTCTTCCCCTTTCATTCGATTTCTGGAATATCTGATTTTTATCATTGTTGTTGTGGTTGTTGTTGTTATTGTCAATGATCTGTGACATGATTAATATTAGCCCCGTGCAATATCTTCTATTGTTTGCTGAACGCAATTATCTATCTATCTTCTACGATCCCAAAGATTAATCTCGCAGCGGTTCAATTATTCATAACGAGGCTCATGTTTATATGTGACATTTCGGATGAATAATTTTCTTTTGTGAACTGAAAATCTATAGACGATCAAGTGACATCTTGTTATAATCTGTATGAAAGTGATCCACTATTGTGAATTAAATTAAAATCAATTTTCTATTGTCCAAAGGAGACAATTAATAATAGCTATTGGTGTTTTATTCTGTTTATAATTTATGGTGTTCTCTGAATTTTGCGATTGATAGCAGTAGCTATAAAGAAAATGGAGGCGATCGGTTGCATAGAAATAATACGTAAATCAATATTAAATATATTATTTCTCCGATTACCAAAGAAATTAATCTTGTGGTATTGTACATTGTATCTACAAAGATATATATATTTTCCTGAAATATTTAGAGACAATAGATCTATGTAAAAAGAATTTTGTACCGAGCAATACCAAACAATTTTGTGTCATTTGTAATTTAGCTATTTTTTGTATACGGCATTTTAAATAATTTTGCAAGACGAAACATAGGACTAAATTGTAGCAGTATATATTTATTACATATCTTCATACAGATACAATAGCTGGGTGCTTCATTTTCAACGTAAAATTACGTACATAGCTAGTATAAGTTCAACTCGTCTATTGAAGGCTAATTTCTCAATCAAATTAGATAAGTTGGGTCAAATAGATTGGTAAAGGATAAATGTATCTTTATTAGTAATCGATTTAATAACCCTGACAGTAAATATTAATAATACAGTTTATCACGTGACTTTAGTTCATAAGGGTAAAAGATCAGGAATGTTCACCACTCCCACTTTTTTCTTACATTTTGAGATAAATCAAACGAAACAAAAAGCCTCGACTGTTCACTCACGCCCTCTTTCTCTCTCTCTCTCTCACACACCACATACACTGCACATACCATACGCACTCATGCACACACACCATGCACATACCACACCCACAAATACAGCGCACATACCACAAAAACACATTCACATACACCACACACACACACCACACCCTACATATACACAGCTTACACTCACCTTACTATTTCTACTAATGCTGTCATTTTTATTACTTTACCATGACATATTGTCTTTATTACATAGAAACATCGCCCTACCGAACAATATTCTCTATTGACCTTCTTCAGACCAGTCGTACCATGATGATAAGGAGATATCTCCTATCTAGGGGGCAAATTAGGGTATTTTTGATCGTCTAAATGTAATATATGCCTACCTGGCCATTAATATGGCCACGTAATATAAGTATAACTGGCCAGTGATATGTCTACATATATGTTTACCTGGTCATTGCCATGATACGTCATATATGTTTACCTGCCCTTGCAAATGTCTACATAATATGTCTACTTGACAATTGATATGTGTACATAATGCCTACATTACAATTAACATATCTACCATAAGACATATCTACCATAATATATGTGTCTACATGGCCATTGATATGTCTACCGTAATAAATACCTACCTACACAATAATTGTTTCTACTTTAGGCACAAGGCCAGCAATTACCCAGTGCATTACTGGTACTTTATTTTATCGACCCCGTAAGGATGAAAGGCAAAGTCAACCTCGGCGGGATTTGAACTCAGATCGTAAAGGGACGTAACTATGCTGGAAAGCATGGCGTCCGACCCTCTACCGATACTGCCAATCCACCACCCTTACACAATAATGTTTACATATTATAATTGGTTTTTGACATGTCTCTGGCAATCGACTGGTGATGTAATATATGAGTATTTTCTGATCCTGTTAGTACACAGGTAAAACTGCAGATAGAAAGAATATTTGAAATCTGCTTCGGTATTGAGCACTCTTTCTCATGCCCGTCAACAACACACCGATATATATATATATATATATATATATATATGTGTATATATATATATATAGATAGATCTATTTATCTTACTGGTAATAAGGTAGTAATAAATTACTGTCTTTCACTGTTTAGGGTTTAAAATATATATAACTATAACAAGTTTTAGTATATACATAACCATAAATAGTATCCTTAATACTATATATATAGATCTGAATATATGTAGACACACACACACACACACATATATTCTTTAATGTTCCATTTAACAAAGAACTTCAGAAGAACTAAATCAGACTTTTTCCAAATAATATTTTAAAACATCGTTTTAGAGCGAACATTGGGAAAGCTAGAACAATGATTCATACATAAAATCTACAAGCAATTATTTTCCCATTTCTTCGAAATAGAAAACGAGGAGAATTCGTTTCCTAAACATAAAAAATAGAAATAAATGAATTATAGTAATTTCCTTCCGTTTATATTCAGATGTTAAAATAACATAAACTTACCGTTTATAATTTGGCAGGACAGATTAAATAAAGACTTAATACATTAGAAGTGCAGAATTACTTCGTTGTACGGGCTATTGTTAAATAAAAGTCAATATAACTAAATGTAGTCTTATATATATGGCGGTGAATTGGCAGAGTTGTTAGAACGTTGGATAGAATGCTTTTCTCTATTCGTTCCAGATCTCTGCTCTCTGAATTCAAATCCCGCAGGGATCAACTTTGCCTTTCATCCATTTGAGATCGATAAGAAAGTATCAATCTAGTACTAGAGTCGATTCTTTCTCTATCTCTCTTTCTCGCTTCTATTCTGCCACCCTCTATCCTTCTCTGAAAGAAATCTACCGTATTCAGACCTGGAGAGGACATGGGCGCCGCCAGGTTTTCCTCAGCGGTTTCGGCCCATGCATTAATGTATTCTTATATTGATGCAAGCGTCTTCTATTCTACAATTACTTCTATTTATCTCCTACTGATATTAAATGAAAAGGATATGCTAATGATCTATGTATTTTTATATCACATGTACACCCCCCACACTTATATAGAGAGGTGTGGTTACAAACGAAAAAAAAAAGAGCAATCAACATACAACTTAGAATCTTGGAATATTTATATTAACAGTTTTACCTTTTTATGCTTTACCAGTGGTGTCATACATATAAATATGTCTCCATATCTGCTGATAATGTGTAAATACGTCAAACTTAATAATAATAATGGTTTCTGATTTAGGCACAAGACCAACAATTTTTGGCGGGGGGGGGGGGTCGATTAAATCGACTCCAATGCATTACTGGTACTTTATTTTATCGACTCCGTAAGGATGAAAAGCAAAGCTAACCGTGATGGGATTAGAAATCTGAACAATTCTTAGTCTCAAATATTTCGTCGCACAGTCACCAGGTTGCAGACAGTACGACGAAAAATGTAGTTGTAAAATAATAAATGTTATATCTGAAATAAAATTAACAATTTTTGTGTGTTTTTAAATGACGAAAATGGCTGTTCAGTGCTGTAATTGTTTTAGTTTATTATATTTCTCTAAATATATGGCGACATTAAGCAAGCCTTAAGTTAATCTCAGCGTGTGTCTCTTGAGAAATAACAGACAATGTATGTCTGATATCTCCAGCCGAAAAGCAAAGATGCTCTCACAGTTATTCTTTTGTTTGCACTAATATTTTGCAGTATTCTTGTCCGGAGACAGTAATGTGGTTTTGTAAGACATTGTACATTCATCTCAAGTAATTATTCTGCATCAACTTAGAACCTCAGCAATGTCAGTTACTTGCTTGGTAGAGCATACAGTATTTTAATTTGGCATAATGGAAGTTGGAAGGGAGCTTGAATGCAGAATAGGTTGTCTAAATATAGGACTTGTACCTGTTATTAGAGATCAATATATATACCGATATTAGAATCTATCCCATCGTATCTATCCTATCTTTATCCGCCTGTCTGTCTATCTATCTTTCTCTCTTATATGTGTATCTATTATATCTCTTTATCAATGCTATCTCTCCACCCCTCTCTTGTGTCCGTCTTATCTCTTATCATCATGTATATATATATATATATATATATATATATATAACCCCCCCCCCCACACACATGAATGTATGTGTTGCGTGCGTTTGTGAACATGCTTGTATGCATTACATATCAATCAGTTTAAGATTAACGTTAGAATAACCAACTGAAATAAGAGCCATTTGACATTATATGACGGCTTAACCATCTCATGAAGTGCCCAGGGTAGGGTCACCAGTCTGAAAGTAAGCCTTGGAAAGAGGGAAATACTTTACAAGATTTAAATGGAAAACACGAAAATACATCGGCTCTGATAATATAGCGATCAAATTTCAAATCAAACGTATAAAACAATCGAAAGATATAATAATTTTACCCACCAAATGTGTAGCAGATGTATAAAATGTAAAGAAAGAAAAGTATTATCGGAATAATTTTAATAACATTATCGAAGAAATATTAAATGATGTGTCAGTTTAAAGAAATCTAAATATTTGAAAAAGAAAATTTTGTGAATGTTTAGAGGAAGAAGCTGACAACGATTCATACGTTATGCGAAAAGAAATAAGAATTAACATAGAATAAAGTATTGTGATAAAGCAATCTGAGAAATGAGAGGATCAAGATTAGTTGGGAAATACGATGGAGGTAATGGTGGGGAACGAAAGACATAAAACGAAGCAATGAAAGTAATATGTTGATATAATTCAGAGGGGAAAAGTGACAAGAATGAATTACATTCGTTTCAATAAACACAAAGGTCATATCGTTTTATTTTGATGTAGTAGGAAAGGAGGAAGGTATGAGATTCATGTTTCTCAGAGGTAATTAGTAGCGTAAATAAATTGAGGCGGCCAAACAAAATCGCTGTTTCTGCCTGCAAGGGAATTTATTCTACTTTTATAGCCCTGACGTATCTGATCTGGTTCATATTATCACTTATACGTACCAGTAAACGTTCCACTGACTGTGGTGGGGGAAGTGGGAAGATATAAGATCATGTTTCTCATAGGTAATTTGCAGTGGAAATGAACTGAGATTTAAAAAAAATCATGTCGGCGTTAAATCGTGGTTTCTACAAACCGTGAACTTGTTTCAACAAACCGTGAACTTGTTTCAACAGTTACAAACTTTAACTACCTAAACTACGAGCGTAGGCTAAAAAGTTGATAGGGTGACTATGAAGGTGTGATGATGCTAAAGCTGTGAAATCTTGCATGCATTAAATTAAACTCTTTTATTAATAACTGCTTTGCTTCTTTCCAGGAACTATGTTGAAAAATAAACCTCATTTGGTCATTCCATGAGAGTATCTTGGTCTGCCTATCAACCTTTCAGATTATGAACTTTTCAACCGACTCTCTTAATTAATCTCATTACCTACACTCACCTCATACTCTTCTAACGACTTCCCAAAGATCTTTGACATTCGCCCATATCTCTATATATAAAACCTTGCCACTACAGTCTTTATCCCATCGGATCGTTGACCACTGTTTAATCAAGATAACACAAAACACCCTTCCTTCTTTTTTGTTTACTTTTTACAGGACTTCAGCGCAAATAGAAGGGAAGGGGAAGGTTGCCTCAAATAGGAGACCTTGCTCAAACACGCTTATCGTAATTTTATGGTAGAATCAGCATAGCACAATATGTGACATGTCTAGACCTTTGAATTACATGTACAGCCCATTCGATGGTCTTCCAGACTGTTTCTGTCTACTTGATTTAACGCGCAATGCTTTGGATGGCCTGAGGCTATGGTAAAAACATTTTCTCGAGATTACACGCAGTGGAATTCAACTGTGGACCTCATGAGTGAAAAACGAACTATTCGGCTAGGCTGCATCCAGTCCAAGCATGCTTGCAAGCATGGTCCCGCAACTCCTGAGTGAGTCGCAGTGGCACCTTATTGAGATACGGCGTTTGTAGGGTATCCTAGGTTTTAACACAGCGAATGTCCTCCAGAGAAGGATAGAGAGAGAGAGAGAGTGAGAGAAGAATGGAGGTGGGAAAGTGATATCGAGTAAGAACCGAGCTCAGTACTTGACTGGTACATTTTTATCGACTGCGAAAGGATGAAAAACAGATTTGACCTCGGTGGAATTTGAACTCAGAGAGCCGAAATGAATACCGCAGAGTATTCTATCCGACGTTCAAGTAACTCTGTCAATTCGCTGCCTTCATCTATTCCATACTATGAAGCAAAAATTAGCTATTTTTTTCAATGTTTATTGGACGTATCATTACATATTGCCGTCTGACGGATTTCTGAATTCACAAGACTAAATTAAAACTGGTTGTCAGGAGAAAATATTAAAAAAAAAAATAAGGTAACAAGCCAGAGAGATAAATCAATTGAAATAGGCTACTTGTTATCCATCGTTTATAAAACTAGCTTAGAAGTAGGTAATGGAGGCCACTAAACAAGCGAGACTAAATACATTCAATAGAACATCATTGATAAATGTATTAAGTGTACTACTAGCAGTATGACTACTGTGTAACAAAAATCAACAATGCCACAATATATATAATTTTAGACATAGAAAGTAACCGAAAGGAAGAAAGGATATTGGCAGAATAAACAAATATTAGATTAGATTATATTACATTAGCGCACAAAGAAGAAACTTCACGGGTAGTGATTGTACAATTGAGAGAGACATTCCCTTAGGATATATATATATATATATATATAATACATATAATTATAACACACACACACACACACATACACATACACACATTTATATATATATATATATACAATATATTAACAAATGGAAACTATATTTATAAAACCATATTTATTTCATTATTCATATTTCAAGGGGCACCTAGGCAAACTATGGTGCGCTTTCATCAGATAAAATATAATATAGGTTAGTTTTATAAATAAATATTGACAGGGTATGTCAATATTTATTTATTGAGTGCTTTATATCAGTTATAAAAATATTTTGCTTGTTGTATCCCAACAAATTAAATATAACCTCTACACACACATATATATATATATATATATATATATATATAAATAAGCTTACTATCCCTTGTGTATGTGTATATTTATTTTCATATGTCCCAGTCTGTAATACTTTAAAATTTACACACACGCATGTTGTTACAGTGATGTTGTTAAATAAGTTCACATTCCTATCAGAAGATCTAATATCTAAAGTGTATCTGGAGCCTGGAGTCTCACCAGGGCAGTGCTTATCTCGGTTTCCGCGGTGTTAAGCAATTGAGAGCAGAAGACTCAACCACATAAAGTATGTTTGTACGTTCTTAGAACTTATCCAAATACGATTTCTCTGATGATTAGTTTCGCGTCTTCCGTAGCTTTACCAAAATCGATAGTGGGTAATCAATAATAAATTAATTACATCGACTTTTGCTTCGGTTTACGAATTACGAAACGGTGCTGTAGGAATATAAGAACTTCTCCACCGTAAAGTATATACTTTTTCCTAAATATTATATGCTTTATATATATATGTGTACAAAACACTGCGTTTCTCTGACGATATTTGGCTCTTTCTCTCTATATACATATATCTTATAATTTGAATCATATATTTATGTGTGTGTGTGTGTGTGTGTATCTGTATGTATGTATATGCGTACATACATGTATATATGTGTGTTGATCTGTATGTATGTATGTACGTATACACACACACACACACGCGCACATACATACATACATACATACATACATTCCCAGTGTTACTGGGAACTTTAACATCAATGGTGATGTGGATAGGCTATACTTCTCACGCAAGGAAGGTGGCCGGGGTCTAAAACCCATATTAACAACATATGAGACCCGGATAGTAACACTGAAGCAACACCTTCAACAGAGGAAAAAGGTTGGCAACCATCTTGCCCAGGTTTATGAGCATGAAAAAAAAAATATCATTAGAATAGCGACTGATCTGGAGGAGAGATATGGAATAAAGCCTGATATAAATCTCTCACCCAGAGAAATCGGAAGATCCTATTCAATGTTCAAACAAGATAAAAAAATTGACCAATTTACAGAAAAAGTTGTGCATGGATACTTGAGACGTATACACTGACCATAGAGGGGATAAACCACTCAAAAAGCCTGGCATGGAGTTCCGACAAGTTTATGACATCACACCTTGAGAGATATCTCTATGCAATACAGGAACAAGAACTCACTACCAAATATATGCTGCACAAAAGGGGAGGGCCAGCAGCTGACAATAAATGTAGGCTATGTAAAACAAAGATCGAGGATGTAAGCCACATTGTTGCCAGCTGCGAAAGAATGTCATCTCGTTACTACCTCCCATGAGACACGATGGGATAGCTAGAACCATCTGGAACGCACTTCGGAAAACAAAATTAACAACAAACGAGGAAGAATATATTGAGACAGATAGCACTAAGGAATACTAGTGGAACCTGAAAATAAAAACTGCCACCAAATTAAAGCACAACCGGCCTGATATTGTTGTTTGGGACCAAACATTGAAAACGTGTTCTGTTGTAGAGTTCAGCTGCCCACTTGATGTAAACGTTGTCAGAAAAATACAGGAGAAGGAGGACATCTACGGACCATTGATGAGGAGTTTACAAATCCAGTATCCAAGATACACCTTTAGCTTCATACCCATCATTATTGGAGCTACGGCTTATATACCAACCCGCTTGGACCAAAATATGACTGAAATTAGATTTGCGGACAAAAAGCGCAGCTCCCTAATTCATAGACTACAAATGGCTGCGATAGCTGGCACCTTCAAAATTTGCAAAACATTCTTGCGATTCAAGGGATGACAATGTCTTTTCTTTTACAACCTTGCCACCAAGAAGGTGGCCGGTCAAAAAAATATACTCGAAATTAAGAGAAAGAGATAACATACATACATACATACATACATACATACATACATACATACATACATACATACATACATACATACATACATACATACATACATACATACATACATACATACATACATACATACATACATACATACATACATACATACACATTTGCGCGTGTGTGTGTATATATATATGAATGTGTGTATCTGTATATGTATGCGTTTGTGTGAGAGAGAAAGGAGAAGGTTATATTTATATATCCGCTGTATCTCTGTTCAAACATTTATGTTGGCAGCGCGTAATTTCTAGCTACAAACAAATAATATAAAATTCATGAACAGTTTTGTAATATTGCGAAGAATGTACTAACATGGTGTTGCGTTGATATTATTTGGAAGTATTCCAGTTAGTTTTCAATTATTCATCAATCTTCCCATAGCACCACCATTACATTACATTGGGAACTAACAGAATAAAATTTGTCAAATATAACAAATATCAAATTAGCAGAAAAATGTACATTACGGATTGCAGAGACCTGCCTATCTCTCTCTTCTTCTTTTGATTCGATAATGTCTTTACAGAATTTTAATTGGTTAGGATTTTACTGTGTTGCACAATCCTCAGGTTCTACGATTTTCCTTATCTCATGAAATAAATCTTTCAAACCTGATGATTTATTGGATAGCATTTATCGATTGCTATTGTATATGACACCATACTGGTTAGATATCATTCTCGTTTCGATGTTTCGTAATTCATATAAATTGCTCGTTTTTTCGCCCTTTTCAGATTAACAATGCAAACAACTTTTAGTAAATTATTTAGGAATATTCCAATCAATTGTAACATCATCACTGCATCAAGAAAATACGAAAGAAAAACAATGACCATGTAACATGATGTTTCCACTATCTCTTTGGTGAAATACTGCAGTTAATAGTAACGGATTATTTCATTCTGATAGGGAGTTGATTAAATTTTATCATTCACTTGGACACTTCTGCAAAAGTCGATATCACATATATTGCAATGGTGTGCATTCCAAAGTGAAGATGTATCTATCTATCTATATCGACTTCAGCAAAAGAATTGAATTTCTCGTTCAGAGCAACCAATTTAAACATTATATCGCTGAATCAGCAATAATAGTATTTTAAGTTAAAGTTATTTTTCTTTATGCTTGCTTAGATCTATCAATAAGATAAACTTAGATGTCTAAGCTGCCAAGTTGAGCATTCTGCTATTCTGATAAATACTTTTAAATTAGAGGTGAATTAGTAGAGTCGTTATTGTCAGATTAAAATGCAATGAGGCCTTTGTTCCGGCTATCTGTACTATGAGTTCAAATCATACTGTCTAGGCCAACATTTCTTTTCCTCATTTCGGAGTTTATAATACCAGTCCAAAGCGGTGGATTGACGGAATTGTTAGAATGTCGGAAGTTATGCTTTGCAGTATTTCTTTTGGCCCTCTGTGTTCTGTGTTCACCTGTGACGTCACTGGTGCCAAGCTGCATCGCCCTTGGCGTTTCATTGTATGCCATCTCCACTCAAGCACTCTTGAATCCCCAATCTCTCCTTCTTTCATCACCCATGTTCTTTCCAACCACCCAGTCCTTCCTTTACAGAAGGTCAACTTTATGGAACTCCCTGCTTGGTCACTTTTCCCCAAAGCATAGATCCTCAATAATTTAATCAGAATATCGATGTCACCGATCTCTCAAATCTTGGAGGTCTTGTAAAGGCCATGAGCACTGCTCTTTCTTCCAGATCTACCTCGTAAACACAACATACAATTAGTAAATGTTTTGTAGATTAAAAAGCAACAAGTGTTTTAAAGTTCTGTAGTTTACTTGTTATCCCGTTAAAAAACTATAAAATTTGTGATAAAGTTACGGTTTCTTTATCGAACCTGAAAAAAATCAAAAGGCAATGTGGTCCTTGGCGTGATTCGAACTCACAACATAGAGTCAGAGCATATACTGACAGGGTGTCACTCCAGGTAGAGCCACTAGTTCTCTGAATTGAGAGATCACTGTTCCGATATTACGGACGTGTGGTTAGAATGCCCCAGGAAGGAATCGCTGGACAGAACATACCGGCAAAA
>OZ024755.1:14386507-14391507 GCA_964016885.1 Eledone cirrhosa
TGTGTGTATGTATGATTTATTATAGCCGTGAAATTATATCAGTGACTCAAGGTTTAGGCGTTTCGTGCTTAAGAACACTTATCCTACTGATATATATATATATATATACACACACACACACACATTCTAACCTTAAAAATAACCTTTTCTGATCCACATTCTGTTATTACCTTCTCACTACCCACTTTTCACATCGTTTGAAAACTTACCTTTTCGCTTTTATTTTTCTCCCTCTTAATCACTTTTAACGGGAAGACTGTCTTTCAAATATGCTGAACGTCTGAGGAATTACATTAAAAACAACAACTTGAATGCAGCAATACAGTTGTATCGAATATGCCATATTTTTAATAGTGTAATATATATATCAGGATTAAACCTGTTTTAAACTGATTAGATGAACAGAGGACTCGATATTGGTATAGTAGAGTGTGACTATATTGAAATTTCCCCCTCCCATTGTTTGATATTTGCTAATACTTAGCGCTATGTCGATAGCTCCTCCAACTAAGAGGGACATTCACAACATTAAAATGTGTTTGTGTTCATCATTCAGTATGTCATCCATTAAAGGAATCTACCTAATCTTTCCTAGTCACTGACCGCTTTACCTGTACCTATCATTTATTGCATCTCCTTAAAATCGGAATGACAGCAGCCTGCCAGAAGAAGGAGCTCTGCAAGGTGGAGTGGCTGTTGCAGCAGATGTCGCTGGCCATTGTCCGCGGAAATGCCTTTGCCATTTTGTCTGCGGGGCGCAGCCGAAACACCGCTCTATCTTAGGTGTAGTGTTTGTTACCCTCTCACTTTTTCCCTTTCTTCTTTTTGTCACCTAATAATCCCTGCCCTTTCACTCCCTTTCCTCTCATTTATGACATTTATAGTCCTTTCCAATACTACTTTTGTTTTTTATATATTTATTATTTTTACGTAATTTCATCCAAGAAAAATATTTGAGTATTTTGAAATAGAATTGTCAAATGCCAATTGTGTAGCTTGCGTATTGAAGAAAGTGATCTGGGGCAGGCAGATCGTTTTAGAGAACACTTATCACTTCAGCGTCTGCCACAACAAAATGAAATCCATCAGACCTATAGGAGATTAGCCAAGCCTGTTGATCGCACTCACCTGCACCTGACGTCTGTGATTTTGTTCTTTACCGAAGATCTCCAGTTTCCTGTTTGTATCGTGAACAACAACTAATTTTCTGACTAAATGTAGCCCGTCCTGTCAGGATTAATGATTCCTTTACGTTCCTGTATTGCTTTACAATCCTCTAATAACAATAACTTCTCTTTTGACATTCTACACACTATGCATTTCCACCTCTCTCTCTCTCTCTCTCTCTCTCTCTCTCTCTCACACACACATACATACATACATACACACACACATACATACATACATACACACACACATACATACATACATACATACATACATACATACATACATACATACATACATACATGTTCACGCACAGTTCCATACGTACCCTAAAATCCATAACACACTCTCACGTTTATTATAGCCTACTATCAGCATTGACAATCTCACTTATCTCCTTGTTCTCAATCTTTTGACTAAAAAATACCATTCTACGCATTTTCGTTGTGCTCTTCGCTCTAAAGTTTAGTCTTAACAATATTACTTTCTAAGTAAACTTCTTCCTTTGTAATTCTTTTCTGTCCTTACTGTCTGAAACTTTGAATTCCTCACTTGATGTGTGTTTTAGAAAGGAAATTGTGACTAAGCCTTATTATTTTCAAAGATTTAAAAATGCTTCGGTATTTGTTCCGGTTCAATGTGTTCTTAGTTTAAATCCCGCCGAAGTAAATTTTGGTTTTCTTCTTTTCGAGGCCGATAAAAAAATAACACTTCTGTAATTGGCTTTTTTCTTTCTTTCTCTGGAAGAAATTAGCTGTTTTGGCCTGGAGCGGGATGGGCTCTGCAAGGTTTAAAATGCCTAAGGTTCATTGTGTGTCAGATTGGCGTTTGTACGACTCAATCAAACGTTAAGGGCTCTTTCTCATTTACTTCGATAGTAATTAAATAATGAAGTTATCACTACATAAGATTATGATGGTAACACTAAAAAAGTCTTGTTATTTATCTCCAGTTAATTTCTGATCGAGCGGACCTATGATAACAAATATTTCAGCCTTAACCATCCTGCACTTTTTAGGAATATTTAAGATAACATTTGTTAATGTGTCATTTCCATTTGTATGTATGACGGATGGTGGAGTGATTTGCGGGTGATTTGGTTGCTATTTCTAGCATGCAAAGGGATATGTCGTAAAAAGTACACACAAGCGCGATACCACGTTATATCGTCTTTCGTGGGTAAAAAAAGAAAAAGATGGATCCCAGCAGTGAATGAACATTTGTCTTTTATATGTTTATTAAAAAATATAATTTTCATTTAAAATTATAATTTTTTTTTCTCTTAATATGCGCTGTGGTCAAGCGTAAATATTTATCATTTAACTACGTTTCCAAACGTATGCACATCAGGCACATTAGAGTATTTACAGCCACACACAACATCTCCGAAATGCATGAAGGCAACCGTTAATGTTTCTCTTTTTATAGATGCAACATTAGAAAGTTTATACTACACACTTCATTCTTTTCACAGCGAGGGATTCTAATTTAAAAAAAAACAACTGTAGTCACACTTACGTTAAATTTAACTTAAATCTAATTTATTTTAACAATTTGTGACTGATCTAGATTAGAATAATATGAGGTAGAGGACTAATCAGGCAACACTGTATAATGTAGTTATAACTATATTAAATTATCTTAGAGATCATCAAATATACACTCTGTTTTACATAAATATTTATTATTTAATTACGCCACAGGCGACGAATTAACGGAGTCGTTAAAACGTCGGATAGAATGTTTTACGGCACATATTTCATTCTCTGCGCCCTAAGTTCAAATCTCGCCCAGGTCAACTTTAGCTTTTATTCTATATAGTACGGTGTGGTAAATTGCACTCAGTATAATATAACATATTATACGCTCCGAAATATTACTAAGTATGTTTATGCATAAACAATCAAACTCGGATAAGTACATATTGGCATAGTTAAAACACATAAATTTCATAGTCTACAAAGTGCATATATTCACACCACATATAGAGAGAGGTACAGTTATATTGATATCTTACCAAAATATACATACTTGCAAATAGATGCAAACCTAAATACACATCCACACGCATGCATATAATCATATTTGCACGTATGTATATTTTGGTTAAATATCAATATAACTGTACCTCTCTCTATATGTAGTGTAAATATATGCACTTTGTAGACTATGAAATTTATGTGTTTTAACTATGCCAACATGTACTTATCTGAGTTGATTGTTTATGTATAAACATACCTAGTAATATTTTAGAGCGTATAATATTTTATATTATACTGAGTGCAATTTACCACACCGTACTATATTCTGCTGGTTAAGTTGTATATTATCGCATTACTATATCATATTATTTTATTATAATTTTCATCTTTTAATATACTATCTTTCCTAGCCATAACATTAATTTATATTCACCTTAAAACTCAATACAACACTAATCACCATTTATTTTGACATTCCTTTTAAATTCACTATACAAGATACATTCAACTATCAGTTTGACAATCCCCTTCCTTCCTAATAGATTTTTATGCCATTTCTAGTAACACCTTTCAACTATTCCTTTCAAAGGGTCATGACCTCAACTAAAGTGTATTACTTTTCATCTTAACACCATATTAAAAAAACAATTTGATTCGTTAGTTCTTCAGCTACCTCCAAATATGGACATGATACTAATTCTGAGTAAAATTATTATTGAATAAAATTATTATTGCTTTTGAAAACAGCTGGTGATATGCATGTAAGTAAATATTCTCTCTAACTGATAGTTGGTGAAATTACATAGATCAATAACTGAGTATAGATACAATGTATTATCACAATCTAGAAACGATCGTAAAGCAGTGAAGTATATCTCTGACTTTATTTTTTATTTCATTGTTTTTAACTTACACGTATATATATATATATATATATATATATATATATATATACGTGTATGTATATATCTATATATATATATATATATATATATATATATATATATATATATATATATATACGTGTATGTATATATATATATATATATATATATATATATATATATATATATATACGTGTATGTATATATATATATATATATATATATATACGTGTATGTATATATATATATGTATATATATATATATATACGTGTATGTATATATATATATATATATATATATATATACGTGTATGTATATATATATATATATATATATATATATATATATATATATATATATACGTGTATATATATATATATACGTGTATATATATATATACGTGTGTATATATATATATATACGTGTATATATATATATACACGTATATATATATATATACACGTATATATATATATATATATATATATATATATATATATATACATACACGTATATATATATATATATATATATATATATACATACACGTATATATATATATATATATATATATATATATACATACACGTATATATATATATATATATATATATACGTGTATGTATATATATATATATATATATATATATATATATATACGTGTATGTATATATATATATATATATATATATATATATATATATATATATATATATATATATATATATATATATACGTGTATATATATATATATACGTGTATATATATATATACGTGTGTATATATATATATATACGTGTATATATATATATATACGTGTATATATATATATATACGTGTATATATATATATATACGTGTATATATATATATATACGTGTATATATATATATATACGTGTATATATATATATATACGTGTATATATATATATATACGTGTATATATATATATACGTGTATATATAT
>OZ024755.1:14406507-14409007 GCA_964016885.1 Eledone cirrhosa
TATATATATATATATATATACACGTATATATATATATATATATATATATATATATATATATATATACGTATATATATATATATATATATATATATATATATATACGTATATATATATATATATATATATATATATATATATATACGTATATATATATATATATATATATATACGTATATATATATATATATATATATATACGTATATATATATATATATATATATATACGTATATATATATATATATATATATACGTATATATATATATATATATATATATATATATATATATATATATACGTATATATATATATATATATATATATATATATATATATACGTATATATATATATATATATATATATATATATATATATATATACGTATATATATATATATATATATATATATATATATACGTATATATATATATATATATATATATATATATATATATATATACGTATATATATATATATATATATATATATATATATATATATATACGTATATATATATATATATATATATATATATATATATATATACGTATATATATATATATATATATATATATATATATATATATACGTATATATATATATATATATACGTATATATATATATATATATACGTATATATATATATATATATACGTATATATATATATATATATACGTATATATATATATATATATACGTATATATATATATATACGTATATATATATATATATATATATATATATATACGTATATATATATATATATACGTATATATATATATATATATATATATATATATATATATATACGTATATATATATATATACGTATATATATATATATATATATATATACGTATATATATATATATATATATATATATATACATATATATATATATATATATATATACGTATATATATATATATATATATATATATATATATATATATACACGTATATATATATATATATATATATATATATATATATATATACGTATATATATATATATATATATATATATATATATATATATATATACGTATATATATATATATATATATATATACGTATATATATATATATATATATATATACGTATATATATATATATATATATATATACGTATATATATATATATATATATATACGTATATATATATATATATATATATATATATATATATATATATATACGTATATATATATATATATATATATATATATATATATATATACGTATATATATATATATATATATATATATACGTATATATATATATATATATATATATATATATATATATATATACGTATATATATATATATATATATATATATATATATACGTATATATATATATATATATATATATATATATATATATATATACGTATATATATATATATATATATATATATATATATATATATATACGTATATATATATATATATATATATATATATATATATATATACGTATATATATATATATATATACGTATATATATATATATATATACGTATATATATATATATATATACGTATATATATATATATATATACGTATATATATATATATATATACGTATATATATATATATATATACGTATATATATATATATATATACGTATATATATATATATATATACGTATATATATATATATATATATATATTAATATATATATATATACGTATATATACACGTATATGTATATGTATATGTATATACACGTATATATATATGTATATATATATACACGTATATATATATATATATATATACGTGTGTGTGTATATATATATATATATATATATATATATATATATTATATATATATAAATATATAAAGAGGTTAACATATAATAAAGAAATAAGAAACAAATAATATCGTTTTTGTAATAAAATTCTTTATTGCAATACATATAATACATTTAATAAGTTTGTTAACTTGGCAAAACTAAATGACAAATATTGGAATACATTTAAGATTTACTTACCAGTAGATAATGAAAGAAAACTTGGTCAACAAATGAAAATATTTTCCAAAGAAATTCTTTCCTCATCTTAATATTTCTGAGCACTGCATATGATTTTGTACGTAAGTGCCATTCAGTGACACATATAGAAACATACTTTGATATTTGCATATTTGAAAAGATGGGAATATCATTGGTTGTTTTGCTAACATCTCCAGTTAAAAACAGATACTGGACTTGAAACACCTCACTGCTAACAGACTTGCTAGGAATGATAATTTATAATTTATCTCTGCTATAGCTCACAGTGTCACATTTTACTATCACGAAGATCGCTGTAGATTTTCGTATGTCTTTAAGGGAACAATTTGAGATAGCTGATTTATACATGGCTGATTTTTGGAGTAATATATTCTCAATCTGTTGAAAGACAGAAAACCCAATTCGTCAATTGAGGACGTTTTTACGTTGAATTTTATATAACAGGCTTTTTGAATTATATA
>OZ024755.1:14414007-14416507 GCA_964016885.1 Eledone cirrhosa
ACTGACGTAGGACCAGCAGCCAATAAATACTCTCATTTTCTTTCCAGTAACCGGCATCAATCGATTACTCTCAGATTAGTAATTCTCGTAAACTACTGATATTGTTATTAACGTTATTAAGAATATTGTTAAAGAGCAAATGTTTGCTGTGTCTCATTGTTTAAACGCGTTCCTGTTTTTCTGTTTACCTTATGTTTCAAAGACTCTGTAATTACTTTCAAATTATTTTACCGAAATTATTTTACTTTCAAATTATTTTACCGAAAATTTTAGTGAGGTTTATCCGCTGCTGCCACCAGTGGTTAGCACCTCTTACTGTTACCTCAAATAATTTTGTCTACATTTGGCACAAGGCCAGTAATTAGAAGGGAAGTGGAAAGTTCGTTTAAATTAACCTTAGTGCATTACTGGTGCTTTATTTTATCGACTCTGTAAGTATGAAAGGCAAAGTTAACCTCGGCCTTATTTGAACTCAGAACGTAAACTCTTAGTCCTCTTGAGTAACTAATAATCAAGAAATACATTTATAAAAAATAAAGTATGTCCAAATGACAAACCTTTTCTCTACTCCAGGTAATGGGATAGACGTCCAAACTTTCCGAAGTCCCTATATATAGAATATAATAGAAAAATAAAAAATGCTTTATTGATTAACTAAATCTTGGTAAACTGCAACTTTTCCGTGATAACTTGAAGACATTCGTAAATTGCTGCTCAAAACAACACCAATAATAATTGTTTCTACTTTAGACATAAGGCCAGCAATTTTAGGGGAGGGGAAGTCGATTAAATCGACCCAGTTCATTACTGGTGCTTTATTTTATCGACCCCGTAAGTATAGAAGGCAAAGCTAATTTCGGCGGGATTTGAACTCAGAACGTAAAAAGACATAAGTGTATGCTGCAAAGCATTTTGTCTAACGCTTTACTAATATTGCCAGTTCATTTGCGGTTTTGTGCATATTTCATCGACTGATTCCAAAATGACAAAAGGCAATGTCAACTCCCAGCAGAATTTGAACTCAGAAGATAAAAAGACGTAACTAAATACCTTAAGGCATTTTATGCGATGCTCTACTGATTCTGTGATTGGAGGATAATTTCTCTTTGGGTTTGTGTATTACGGTATTCAAACCTTTACCAAGGCCAGGTCATACGCTGTATACGACAAAAGAAGTAACTTTTAATCAGGAATCAAAACCGCGAGTTGATTCAACTTACCATGAGCTTACCTCTTGCTTCACTGATACACAATAGTAAAAGATATTGATTTGTTTTGGTTAAGTACAAAAGAGGAGAGAATTAGGAAGCTGTGATACTCATTCCTTTTCCAAAGATAATAGTAACCGAAGTGAAATAAAAATACTTCATGTAAAAACCGAAACTGCAAGACGACATTGAGTGACGTTTGCATCATGGTGCTTATCACACGCAAACATAAATTTTATACATTTTTTTAATGTGGCGAAGAATGAAACTGAAATTTAAATCTTTTTGTTACGTGTCTTCCTCAAATAGTAAAAATAGTTGGACGTTCGTGTGTTTTCCTTCTTCGAGCCCTCGACTCTTGATGGAATCCTATGGACGTCGTCTTGTACATTTTAAACATAACGTAGTCTATCCATCTTTAGGTTTGAACAAAGTTGAATTCTTCCAGATAGATAGATAAATAGAAATATAGATAGGAAGGAAGAAAGAGAAAACGAAGAATCAGTCCTAGGTTTTGACTGGTCCTTTATTAATCGATTCCGAAAGGATGAAAGGCAAAGTTGACCTCGGCGGGATTTGGACTCAGAGCATTGACAACCGGAACGAATACCATAAGACATCCTATCCGGTAATCTAACGACTCTGTCAATTCACCTTCTTACGTCAGTATACATCTTTTGATTATAGTTTTGGTTGGTTTTAGTTTCGCTCCCTTGGCTTGTTTGTTTTTTTATTATTATCGTGTCTTGGTTGGCTATTTCAGGCAGGTTTCGTCGACAACGAACAAGTACATGTTTCATGCTCGTCTGTCACGAAACCCGTCAAAATAGCTTACCGTTGTCGTGTGCACATTGTATTGGTCTTTCTTGCAGTCGGCTGTTTGTCTTCTTGATGTGCACACACATTTGGTCATTTGATCTGTCTGTTGAAAAGATATATTTCTTCGGTACCATTCAACTGCGTATAGTATTCGTATATGCAGTGATTTTTAAACGAGAGGCACTCAGCTCCTCGAGGAGAGGGGATGATAAATTTTAGCCAAGGGAGTAATCAGGGAAGAATAAAAATAACTGTGAAAGAATAGTGTACAATGTGTATATATCAAAGGAAATACCAATATATCCAGCTACAGGGGCAATCACGATTTTACAGTTAAAAAAAAAATGCTACTTCAGACTTAATCCCGTTTGAGCTTTAAACATCTTGTCATACTAATAGGGTATATGGGTGAAAATGTGAAAATTAGTAGTCGATAATTCAAAATGGGGCAAAACCTAGGACTACACAGGGAG
>OZ024755.1:14424007-14426507 GCA_964016885.1 Eledone cirrhosa
TTCAAGGCATGTTATGCACATAAAAAATTCGTTTTCTTGATCCCTTACGCCCGCATTAGGTGAAAACCTGAATCTTTCCTGCTTCATCAAGGAAAATCTTAAAGATTATCCAGCCATAAGAGTATTCGGTTTATTTTCTTTACATATTGTCCAGGCATGCAGTTTTTCCACGATTAGGTCTGTTGGCGGCCCGCGTACCAAAATACCTTATCCCGTGCAACGCCGGGTACCACTGCTAGTATATTATATAAACATATATTGTGATCATGCTGCTGTTAATTAACTAATATATAATACACACAAACACAATGTATATATATATAGAAGGAAATTGTAGTTTACTTGAAGCATTGCGTAGTGAGGTATAAACGTTTGCTGACCTAGCAAGCTAATTAGAACACTGGATTAACCACTTTACTTCCCTCTGAAGAAGAGATATTATCTCGAAACTTAAGGATATTCAAATAAATTTAAGGTAAAAGACTAATTGTCAGCGATATCTTTTGCATTTGTATTTATATTCTATATCCATACCTGCATTGTTCTGGTCTTCTAACTCCAAACGTTTATATATACATTATATATATATATATACACACACACCCACACATAGTTAATAGTGAAGCTGCGTGACTTAGTTCTTAGGGTACTCGTCTCATGCTACCACACAGATTACCTTAGCAAGTTTTACTGACATGATATTTTTCATCCCGAGGCTGAAGTTTAATATTCAAGGTGCCACACAGTGTAACTGAACCTGAATACATGTGATTACTAAAGGAACTCCTTAACCACTCTGTCATGTCCGTGTCTGTATACGTACAATCATTATTTAAGGCATTATGAGTTCAAATTTCGCTGAGATTGGCTATGTTTTTCATCCTTACGGGGTCGATAAAAAAAGTACCGATAATGCACTGGGGTCGATTTATCGACTCTCCTCCAAAATAGTTATGGTTGTACTTAAATAAGAAACCGTTATTAAGGTGGTGGATTGGTAGTACCGATAGAATATCGGACAACATGCATGTAGCATAGAGATATGTCACTTTACGTTCTTGAGTTTAAATCCTGCCGAGGTTAGCTTTGCTTTTCATCCTTACGGGGTTGATTTAATCGACTCTGACCTCCCTCCAAATTACTCACCATGTGCATAAATCAGGAACCTTTATTTAATGCATTAAAAACAATCTTAAAACTACGATTGAAGTTTGTTTAGAGCAAATAGTTTTGTGTAGAACACATGAAAAGCAAATATTTCTACAATATGAAATGTTGCTTTTAGCAATTATGCTTTCAAAGTGTACTGGAGTGGTCGAAAACACTACGCAACGAGACACATTTTGTGAGTTAAGCAGAGGAAATCAAGCGTGAAATGAAAGACCGATCATTTTGGCGATATAACTGATTTCTAACACGCCTGGTTGGACAATAAATAAGTCTAGGCTCTTAGACGTGGCATCAACTTTCTTTAGGTGAATTTATTCAAACGGAACGAAATGCTAGATATTGTCACATGATTACTTTTAGAGATACCACTTATTCTGGATTCTATTATGTCTCCATTTTCTTTTACTTTACTATGATGTCTTTCGTTATTAAGGAATCACATTACTTTGAATGGCAGCGACCAAACCCCGAATCCTCACACAAACACAAACACACACACACACATTATATGAAATATAATATATATATATATATATATTAATCTAATTTCAACCATATGGATTCAGGGATTGGGAGCTTCAATTTCATTGCGTGGCAAAGTGAGCCCATATTGATCAATGTTTTGTAAGTAAAAATTGGTAAACGGAAACTATGCAGAAGCCCTTCGATTATATATATATATATATATAATGTATGTATAAATTAATCAAAAGCTTTCAACTCATTCTACTACCCATGTGTATTTATCATGCAGATTTCTCCCCAGAGGGATCTTCTTTCAGACATCATGTTAACGTGTGTCGGTACACATATACACACACAAGCACTCACACATACACACATCTCTCTCTCCCTCTCTCTCGCCCTCTCTCTCTCCCCCCCCCCCCCCTCTCTCTCTCTCTTACTCTTATATATATGTATGTATGTATATATGCACATGCCTTTACGAAAATGGCTGTTAATAAATCTGGAGTCTTTCTGTCTAACTTGTACATGTTTCATTCAATACATCAATACATCCAGTCTTATTAAATATCGAAACCTTATTTGACTTGTGTGTGTTTCTTCATCGTCTTTTCCGTTGCCTACATCTGTCGATTTCTTAAAACTCAAACACAGCCAAATCTCGGCCTTTTATCCAACACACTATCTAAGACATTCCACAGCAAACTGACGACCACTATTCAAACTAACATTAACCAACATATCACCTCATGAGAAAGAATTCCATTGATTAGATCAGATATCTTTGCAATATTTAGCAATATATCCACTTTTCTTCATCATCTTCCTCTTCTGTCACTATTCCCTTCTTTTCAATAGTTCGGTG
>OZ024755.1:14434007-14436507 GCA_964016885.1 Eledone cirrhosa
AGAGGTAGACCCCCCACCCATAACCTCAATGGCTAAAAAGACTCCTATGGGAAGGTGGATTGGGTGGACCAAAGCTATACGGACTCCCCAAAACAATGATCAGGTAAGAAAAATGGTCGCACATGCAATAGGGGCTAGTATCAAAACTACCCTAAAGGGCCACATATTCAAGTTCAACGAGAAGATCTACACCCAAAATGAGGTATGGTATGGTGGGAAATGAGACTTAAATATCTCCTTGATGAGAGCTCCATAGATGTATATATATATATATGTGTGTGTGTGTACATATATATATGTTTGTGTGTGTTATAGCTACGTATTGTATCACTATAGAAATATAATAATCATTTTTGAATTAATTCATATAGAAATAATTATATATAGTGTTTGTCTTAAATGAAATGAAAAGAAAAGAAAAGAAAGTAAATTTGATATCTTTGTAAGGGGGACTGAAACTCCATTTGTATATTGTGTCCATGTTAAAAAAATCTTTACTATGGAAATGATATGTTACTTGACTGAATATGTATTTAATTATATAATTTTCAGCTTAAGTTTTCAACTTCCATCCTCTTGAAATATTGTGATCCAGAGCTACCCACTATACCCACCACACTTTTAAATCTCTTCTTCTCTATAGATGTACACAATGATCTTTAGTAACACACCACAGTGTGTCCCAGTACCAAGAAGGGATAACGCTATAACCCTGATAACTATCGTCATACCTCATCCATAAACCCCAAAATGTATTATAAATATATAATATATGATATACGTACCTTCGTCTCCCCATACGAAACTTCTACTAGTATCCACCTTAACACAATGTTGGCACCACGCAATTTGTCGTGCAAAGCAAGCACACATTATTAATATTTGCTTAATGAGATATTTAGATCAAAACTTTTATTAATCATCCAGCAAATTATTTCTTGCACAATGAAGTAAATACTGCAGTCACATTTTTTACTTTAAAATTGCTACATATTTCATGTTTCAAGCGAAGAAGAATATTTATGAGTCACATAACCTGTTAGATTGAGGCGAGCCATTAAATATTTAATCTTCCTGTAGTGTATCTAGCGGAAGTCAATTAAAATGGCTGACTTCATCCATCTCTAATAAATTCGTTGCAGTCGTGGCGCCACGACTATTTGGACATCTGCAGGTTATATATATATATATATATATATATATATATATATATATATATATATATATTTATATACACACACACACATGTACACGCACATTCACACACTCGCATACATATAAATAAATAAATTTTACATAGATAGAATTATTTCATTGTATGGAATCATTAGCAGACTCCAGATGATTGCAAACAAATTAAACAGTTTTAGTTATTTCTATATGAAAATAAGTATGTACCTTCTCTACTAAAGTAGAGAATACCATATCCTAATGAAGGGGTTAATCAAACAAATACACACATCTGCCTGTCTGTCTGTTTGTCTCTCTCTCTCTCACTCTATCTATCCATATATCTATCTATTATAAATAAAAAAAAAGAGAAGAATAACTGCACTGGTGGTTGGTAATCTTTAATAGTTCAAAGCTTTACAGTAAGTCATTATTGATATTAGTTCTGGTAATATCAATAACGACTTACTGTAAAGCTTTGAACTATTAAAGAATACCGACCTCCAGTCAAGTTATTCTTCTCTTTTTTCAAATATATATTACTGTTTCAAGGAATTTTTCCTTCATTTTCCACTATATATATATATATATATATATATGTATATATATGGGGAGAGACAGGATCATCTATTAACAAAGCTCCTCAGGCAGCAGTAAATGTGTTTCGATATCATGCAGGGTATATCTTCCAGCTCTATTATTTATCTGGCACATTGAAAATAGGGATGGTCAAACTGAGAACTTACTAATATATCTACAAATATCATATATGAATATGAAGCCACTCCATCAAGCAGCAGATTTGTTATAGTTGACCATACACATCTACACCGTACATATATATATATATATATATATATATATATATCTTGCTATAAAACCTTTGGAAATATTGGTTGGAAATATGAATTAATATTTGCGAACACAAAAACATGACAGATAATCGATTATATTCCAATAATCGGATAAAACGTTTAAATATTCGACATATTCAGCCAATCATTCTCAAAGAATGGACTTTCAATATGTGGAACAAGATTAAGATTTAATTTTCTGGACTATTAACATCGTCTTTAGAGTATATATTTACAATATTAATATCTTCGTTACATTTCAATCGATTTCATCTATGATAGTCACTCAGATTTAGTCACGCGTATTTTCGTTGACAAGTTGAATAAAGGGCTAAAGTTCGATTCCAATGGCGAGATGTGATTGAGATCGTGTCTTAGAGCATGATTGTTCTGATCAACACATATACACACATAGTTACTCATATATACATATATATTGCCCCCACCCCAGAAGTTAAGGGCCGAAACACTTCCTT
>OZ024755.1:14439007-14441507 GCA_964016885.1 Eledone cirrhosa
CGTTTTTCAAAGATCACAGCATTCGTGTGTGACAGACGGGGAAAATAAGTCTGTGCAGTTAACATAATGTAGATTAGACGTTAATCTATCTAAACTACTTAGCAATCAGGAAGTTATTACAGCTTAGTATAAGAATCAAAGTAGATTAGTTTCCGGATTTCTTTAATTTTCATCGTGTTTAACAATTCTATCTTTGATCTTCCATTTTCAATCTAAATTCTTTAATTCTATATCATTCAATACTCACAATAAATCGCTTTACTTTTAATCCCCATAATCATTTATCTCACTTTATCTATTAATCTTATCATTTTTACTATCGCTAGTCATTAATCTCTACCAGGAGTTGAGACTGGCAGATAGTATCATCAATAGAAAGATCAATGGAAACATAGATTCCTTGGTCCAGTTTAATCATCAGCTCATTTCCTTTCGTTTTTTCATTAATCTCTTAGATTTTAATGTTTCCAATCTTTAATCTAATATTATCTGTCCTATTTTGAAACAATATTTACCTTATTATTTTAATCATAAGTTTTAGAATATTTACTTCACTTCAATTCTCTCTTAATTCTACTAGTTTCAAACTGTCCATTATTTTATTCCTTAAATCTGTCTTACTCTTTAAACTCAGAAATCTTTATAATCATTCCCCTGTAATTATTCATTTTCTTTAAACATTTCTTTTGTAAGTTTCCTGTTATGAGATTTACTCACTTCCTACTTTCTATCTTGTCCCAGAAAAGAAATTTCAACTGGTAATGTTTTTTTAAAATTTTGATTATAAAACGCGTCTTCAACAACAAATATCTGAACTTAACAGAATTTATGGCCAGTTTTTGACCTTGCTATATGTCTGAGAAACCATGACTCCATATCGTCGCGACATCCAAAAATTGGAAGGCTTTCACCAGCAACAGCTTCATTCAATCTTGAACATCAAATGAGAATACTATGCGACTTAGAACAAGATTCTAGAAATGCTAAGAGTAACTTTCCGCCAGTACGTTTTCTTTTATTTACTGTGATAGTTTTACTATTACTATTGCCTGAAGAATTATAGAATACAAAACGCAATGAATACAAATAGGAAAGAAGAAAGGTGACGACGGTTGATGGCAATAATGACATTATTTGTAGTAATAACAATACTAATAATAGTAGTAGTGGTGGTGGTGTAGGGTAGTAATGCTAGTAGTAGTGGCATTTATGGCAATAATATCGGTAATATGTGGTTATGGCGTATTTGAATGTGTATGTGTTTGCCTCTGATGTATGTGAATGTGTATATGTTTGGTTATGGCGTATGTGAATGTGTATGCGTATGCCTACGGTATATGTGAAAATATTTGCGCATGTGTGTGTGTATCTATGTGGAGTAGAAACATAAATCTAGGAAGCAACGAAGCAAAAATATGGGTGTCACTCCGACTCATTTAATTCTAGTTTGGGAATTTGGCAAACACACTTCAACATGTCTGAATAATATTGCCGACATTTTACTAACGTCTAGATGAACAACTGAAGGGGGTCATTGTTATAGTATATGCAGCAGGCACACATATACATACACATACACACATACTCACCTACACACGTAGACACACACACATATATACACATACACTGACACACACAAACCCTCGCTCACACACGTAGCTACAACAACAGAGACACACACATACAAACCCAGACACTCACCCACACACGCAGACACAGCATACACATATACGCACGCATACACATATACGCACACATGCACATATACGCACACATACACATATACGCATACATATACGGACACATATAGACAGCCTCATAGAGACACACATAGACACATACACATACATATAGACAAAAATATGCACACATAGACACTCATATACTCACATATAGATGCATACAGACGCACACACATACATGCAAATACGCACACACACACACACATATATATATAGGTGATATATATTCGACACCGAATGAACTGAATGGCGTTCATAATAAATTTTATTTAAGTATACTTCACGGACAGAGAATATAAACATTAAGTCAGTTGTTAGCTACTCTGGACGGGAAAGAAAGATTGTAACAAGAAACTAAGAAAAGGCTGGAATAATACGTAGTAGAAAAATCTAGTATCCTTGGACCCCGAAACAATTCCCTAATTACTTGAATCGGGATGGAGATGGTCATCTCGAGAAACAATCTCCGCGAGTTGCCTTGGCTATTTTTTTGCGCATTTCCGCGAATAGGAAGCAAAAACTTTTTGATGTTTTATATTCGGGTCCGTGGAGCAACATCGACCTGATGCTTTGTATCCGGGTCTGTGTAGCAACATCGATCGATTTGATGGTTTGCAAATGATATGGAGATCTACTAGATTAGATATATATATTTAGCTGAACATATCTTTGTTTTTCACCCAATAGTTCTAGCAGAAAGAAGATATAGTATATTTATTTATGCTCTTTTTCGTTCTGCGTTTAACTACTTCCAAGAT
>OZ024755.1:14449007-14511507 GCA_964016885.1 Eledone cirrhosa
TATGCGTTATGCCATCAAAAGTGAATGATTGAGAAATGTGTGTGTCTGTTTCAGTATCTATAAAGATAGGCATATACTCGCACACACATGTACACACACACAAACACACATATATATATATTCATTTATGCTTAGTGGTTCACTCATATATATATATATATATATATCACGAGAGAGAGAGAGAGAGAGAGAGAGAGAGAGAGAAATGGGTAGATTGGCGGCAACAGACACAATATTAGAAGGAAAATGTAAAAAAAACAATGCATCAAAATAACTCAGTAAAATAGATCGGACTGAGTGAGGAGGAGTGAGAAGCGGAGTAGTTGGAAGAGGAAGGGGAGGAGAAGGAAGAGGGGGAAGGTCTGGTGGAAGCTTTGTTGCACGAAGAGTGAAACAATCGAAAGAGAGCTGGGTGGGATAATGTCTTACATAAGAAAATCGTATAGTTCTGTTATTTACATATATAATATTAATGTATAGAATTAATGTTGTATTATCTAGGAAAATAATTGCTATATTTGAAGTAAACAAGTTTTGATAGATCGCAGACAAATTTCCAAAATTTTACAAAATTTTCAGCAAATCTTTTGTCATTGAAATTCATTCTCTGTCATTATCTATCTATAAAGTCCGCGCTTACATGGCTGACTATTTCTTTACGCACACACAGACACACACACACACACACACACATACACACACACACACACACACACACACACACACACACACACTACAATGTGTTCCAACGTTTATTCCACCGAAAAAATTCCAAGAAACATACGCTTGTTGTATATTATGAAACATTGGAACGATCACATGTAACAATAATGCAATACAAATAATTGCGATACACACACACATATATATGTATACACACACACATACATACATATCTATACCCCCCCCCCTCTCTTTCTCTCTCTCTCTCTATATATATATGCTCATTTTGGTATGCACCCATTCACACAATTAAATGGACATGAGTAATAACATTATACATAATATATTTATACATACAGCAAAATGCAAACTGAACATATATATATACAATAGAAACAATTTCTTTATTATTCAAAACCATCTTCAAAGAAAGACAACAGTCTAAGACAGACAGTTTTATCATTGGAATTCAAACAACAACAAAACAGTAGAATCACATGAGGAATTATAGAAAAAATATTTGCATATTTAACTACTGGTTCGTTCGACTGAAACTGCTAAAATTCCCTTTTGTTTCCCGTTTATGAATTGATAGCTTTTGAATGTTAACAAATTGTTAACAAATGATTTTAAGTACAGAGACTGAAGTAACAATCACAATACAGCAACATATAGTTGTATGTAGTTGTAGTTTTGCAGTGACCGAGCACACTTATGATCAAAGATGTTCCAACCGTGACCATTCTATTTTCCCTCGTGTATATAGACTGATATTACAAAACATATTGTTTATTTCCCGTGTATGAATTGACGGCTTTGAATGTTAACAAAAGGAAATAATAATAATATTTGAGGTCTTCTTGATCTGAGTTGATCTGTGTTTGAACAACAACGACAAACACCATCTTGCTATATATACCGTTATAGTAACTATGTAATATTGTTGCTGGACTTTAGCTGTGATCAAACAGATCTATAAGGTGCTCTATCCCTGATCATCTATTTATTCTCTCAGCAAGTCGAGGCTGTTGATCCCTGTTACTAGTAGTGACTACTCTACAATCCTTGGAACATTCGGTGGCATAAACAAAGATACATTCTTTGAGGAATTAACAGTGTTGCTTCTTTTAAAAAGAATATTTCAGCTTTTTACGTTCAGTTTTTAAATTTCTAAGGTCAACTTTATCTTTCATTCTTTCCGAGGTCTATAAAATAAAGTACCAATAAAGTACTGGGGCTGATATAATCAACGTACCCCTTCCCCAAATTTCTAGTCATGGGCCTGAATAGAAACAATTATTTTATTTTAATTTATTGTGAAACAAAAAAGGCGAAATGAGATTGTGTGATGTTCTTACCCTTCTCAGTATCATTATTTACGTAAGCAGAATGTTGTATTGTGAAAAGTAATGTAAGGTTTGATTCAAGCACAATGATAAATGATACGATAGCTGTGAAAACTTAAAGACATGGCAAAGTGGTTGTTGTTGTTTAGTGTCAGGTCAGCTCAAATCAAGCAGAGCTAAGATTAAATTGCTCCAACAACGATTATCCTATTATATTTTCAGGAATCCGTTGTCAAAAGTATCCTTCCTTTCATAAGATGGTCGTGTATGTTTTTCGGAGAATTTATTGCCTACTTCTTGTAGGTCAAGTCATTACCGAGGATAGAGACATGTTACATATGTAGGAATCGAATTGACCTCGGCTAGGAAACAATATAAGAAGGCATGATGTATTAGAAGATAAAAAACGTAAAAATATATGACTATATATTGTGTATGGTCTAGTGTTTTTGTGTGTACCCTAATGGATTTATGCATGTATGAGTGTGTAGATTGAAGTGGATCATAACATAGGGAGTGTGTGTGTGTGTGAGAGAGAGTAGATGGAAAGAGAGAGGGACAGGGATGTGACGAATAAGCTTAAAATGACATCAGTTGTAATAATTAGGGAGAAATGAAATAAGTGGGATAGGGAGATGTTCAAGTGTGTGTATGTGTGTATGAGTGTGTGTATGTGTTGTGTGTATGTATGTGAATGTCTGTTGTGTGTATATATATATGTGTGCTTGTAGGTATATATATGTATGTGTGATGTAGAAACCAAAAGTAGCACTAAGGGATCTCAAGATGAAAGTTAACCCGCGAAAGATGATAGCAGGGTACATAAAGTAGTGGCAGATTAGAGGTTATAAGTCTGAGAAGAGATAGATAACTTGACTGATATGGATAAGCAGAAATAGATAGCAAGATAGATATATATATATGCACAAAGTAAACACAGTACAATGAAGAAATATATTAGTTCAACGCTGAAATAAAGTGTCTACTTTAAGGGCATAACGCATCGCACAGTCCAGGAATCGAACATGCAACTTCACGATTGCATATCCAACTTTCTAACCACTAAGCTACGTGCCTTCAAAACTGCCTTAAACACCAATTTAATGAGAAATTCATATTAATAAATCTCTCTAAATTTCTTGAAAATCATGGGCAGAAATTTTCTTTAGATATATGGCAAAGAAAGAGTTAAAGAAATAAAATCGAAGAAAAAAAAATAATATACCATAAATGAGATAAATAAAGACAGTTGGATGAGCTAGGGTGATTTTGAAAGAGATTGAGAGGAATAAACAGAAATAGCGATAAAGAGATAGGAGAGAGATATAGACAGAGGAGAGAGAGAGAAAATCAGAAATTATAGATTTGAAGTAAAATGACAGTCAATGGTAAAGTATGTTTAACTCCCCTCCCACTACATTCCTCCTCTTTCCTCTCCTCAAATAGCAGTACATACCACCCATACCACACCACACCCCAACATATCCCATCATGGACAAACGACAGATATCGAACGGAAATTAACTAAATTAACTAAATATAATTGGGGGAAATACTTTTCAGAATTTCTTTTTTTGTGTGTATGTGTGCGAATAATAATGGTTTCTGATTGAGACACAAGACCAACAATTTTTGGGGAGGGGAAAGTCGATTAAATCGACCACAGTACGTTACTGGTACTTTATTTTATCAACCCCGTAAGAACGAAAGGCAAAGCTAATCTCGGCGAAATTTGAACTCAGAACGTGTAGGGCCATAACTGTATGCCGCGAAGCAGATTGTCCGAAGGTCTAACGACTCTGCCGATTCACCACCCTAATAATAATAATAATGGTAATAATTTCTTTTATTAAGCGCCCAAGATATTGGCAACAATACAAAGACGAGTTACAACACAAAGTGAGGTTTACATCGGGTAAAAAAGTTTAAAATTTGGCAGAACCCATTTTAGACACAGCTGAGTTCTTAAATACATACATGTCTATCTACATACGTATACACACACACTTATAAGCATATATAAATACACAATCAAACACATCTTTATAAACACAAAAACACACTCACCTATATATATATATATATATATACATATATATACACACACACATATAATGTGTGTGTGTGTGTGAAGAGAGTGAGAGAGAGATAGAGCAAATGGGGGGGGGGGGGGGATAGAATAGAAGCAATATAAGACAAGGAGAAAGAAAGGAAGAGAGTCAACGAGAAAGAAAAAGAGACAGACAGACACTCGGAAACGAGAGATATATATAGAGAGTAATATTAAAAGTTGTTGATAATAACAGGTGATAATAAGTGATATCATTTCTATAATAAATGAACAACTTAGGTATGTGAGACGTATAAGATTGAAAAAGGAAATGATTTTCATAAATGTTTTTGGCAAACGAAATAGCTGGAAGGTGACTCGTGAAATGTTCGTGGTTAAGGAGCTTTACAGCTGCAGCAGAAAAATTGTCCTTTATTAAACTAAGGTAATTCAACTTTGGCAAGTGATAATACTTGTGAAAGGTTAGCAGTCTGGAGAGGACACTTAACCTACAACTGCAGATAAGTCGAAGTCAACACTCCATATGTTTTTCTCTTTTTCTCTCTTTCTCTCGCTATCTCTTTACCTTTCTTACACACTTAACCTCTCTATCACAGTTCACCCTCTCTCTTTCTCTCTCAACCCTCTCTTTCTTTATCCCCCTCTCTATTTCTCTATCCACACACTCTCTCTCTAACGCCTCTCTCTTTCTCTATCCACACACACACACTCTCTCTCTCTACCCTCCCTCTTTCTCTATCCACACATTCTCTCTCTACCCATCTCGCTATCTCTAAACCTCTCTTTCACACTCACCCCCTCTCTTTACCTTTCTTAAACATTCACACTCCCTCTTTCTATCTCCCTTTACATTTCTTGCACAATCATCCTCTTTCTATAGCCCTCTCAATATTTCTCTACATCTCTTACACACACACATACTCTCTCTCCCCCTTTCTCTTACTCCACTCTTTCTCTCTCGTATAGCAAACAAATCTTTATTTTCATACGTCAGAAAAGTTATGAATCTTTGAAATATTTTATATTAATAACCCTTCAATAACTTCGGCTATAAATGAATGTATAGAGAAAGTTTTACTGCGAAATATGATTATGATTCAGTCAACATCAATGGATAATACTTTAAAATGGTTTCTCCTCCAAATTTCATTGTATTTGTAGCAATTTAATAAAATAAAACTCAAGCCAAATTTATTCAATTAATATTTTAATTTTTATGAATAAAAATTTTCCTGCTTAAAATAAACGTTTTATGCACACAAACAGTGATGTGCAGAAATAGACACATAAATTACCTTTGCAGTCGATTTGCTTGTAAGGTATCTTTGTGTGTGTGAATATAGAGAAATATTAATAGCTTGCACATTAGGAAAGCATAACTAGACATTAATACACGCATGCTTACGTTCGTATAAGGTTACGTGCTCACACACACATCCCCCCCCCACATATATATATAAGAAGATAAGGCAGCCTTCACTTTTCGTTGGTAAAATCAATCTTGTGGAGTGATTATGCAACTGTTAATGAAGAAGAAGCTTACCGAATAGATTTTCCTGCGATATAATATTCCAGGTTTTCACCCACGAGTATTTTACAGGTTGATTGGAAATATTAATATCTCTAAACAGTCCTCGTAGATCCATCCATACATACATACTTTTCGCGGATAGACATCCATCCATACTTTTCGCATACATAAATACATCCATACATCTATCCATACATACATACTTTTTTCATACATATACAATACATACATAAATACATACATACATACAAACATCAGCACACATATACTTAGTGATATTGAGATGTGTACAATGGAATAATCGCCAAGATAAAGAACATGACAGTTTCAAAACGAGAGCAGATATAACACTTGACTGAATCCTCCCCCACTACAAAAAGCTGCTCATGTGATGACATTTGAAAGATGTAACTAACTCACTGTTATTTTGCAGATGTGGATTAGACAGGCGGGCGAGAATGATACGATGTAGCAGTATAGTGGTGGTGGTAGTGGTGGTAGTTATATTAGTGGTGATGGTGGTAGTCCTGGTGGTTATAGTTGTGGTCGTGGTAGTTGTATTAGTGGTGGTTGTCGTCGTCGTCGTAATTATATTAGTAATAGTGGTAGTGGTTGTGAGTCAAATGTTTTTTCTTTTATTTTTCGTTTTCTATTAATAATTAGAGATGGTTTGGGCTGGAGTTTCAAATTTTGTTACTCCCAGGAAATTAAACATCTCTGGAATGCTTAAAGATTCATAGAAAGTGAATTATTTCATTCTTTTGAAAATATAAATCTTGATTAATTGATATTCAGTTTTAAGGCTAGGCCAGTCTAAAAAGGAAGAACCATATTTAAGAAGTCTCCCCAGCATCAGATATAAAGGAGAATTGTAGTTTTATTTAAGAATTAAGATTTTATTTTCAAATCGAAAATGGAGAAGGAAAAAAAAATTAACCCGGCAAATTTCTTCCCATTCAAAAATTAGTTAACTCTGACATCAATTATCCTAGCTCAGGTATGTTCAGATTTCGATTCATATATAATTAGAATTTGACACACACACATATGATTATACTGTTACTTACACGTATATTCACGCACACATACGTACACACACATATATGATTATGTTACGCACATACCCACATACACGCAGACATATAAAACGTGCACCAATAATGGTTTCTGATTTAGACACAAGGCCAACAGAAATTACAATAGTCAGATAGTGTCAATAATGGAAAGACCAATAGAATTGGCAGTTTTCTGCTCCGATTTGACCATCAACTATGTTTCTATTACTCTTTCCATTACTGATACTATTTGCCGGTCACAACTCCTGGAAGAAAAAGCTTCATCAGGTTTCTTGTGACAGGAGGCAGAATTTCAACTCAGAACGCACAGAGCGAAAAAACAGATACTCATCCGTCTATTTAACAATTCCGCCAATCTACCACTCCTTGACTTGTACTTTTTTGCTTTATCGACCCCAAAAAGGGAACCGGAACGAATCGGGATATATTTACACCGACGATTTAACGTTCAGTAAATTCCCGTTCTATAAAATAAAACAAAAAAACAAAACAAAAACCATAGATCAATCAATACATCTTGAATATACTCGGCAATGCAACCCCGAATCTCATCTACATCAAACCAAATCGTCTCCGAAATAAATGAAAAGAATATACAAGTTTAAACGAATCAATATAGATCAAAACAAAACTTACCACTTAAATACACATGAACTATTCACTGTTGAGAGATCTATCAGTTGTTCAAACTGCTTCCGCTTTCCATTATACCCTCTTCAAGAAAACATTCTCCATCTCTTGATCACACAGCAATTCCTTGTTGTTCAACATCTTCCGCCATATTGAGTTTCAGTTTCCTCTTCGAACAGAAATAAGTTAAAAAAATAAAATTCTTCCATGACTAATGGTGGAGAGATGTTTCCAAAGCTTTCTTCAGAAATCTTGGAAATTTGTCGAAAATCCTCGTAACTTGTTTGAATTTTGGTAAGTTTCGTTGGAACGTTGGTAAATTTCGGCAATCTGAAAGAAGAGAAAATAAATAGAAACTAAGTTTTATAGTAGTATAATATTTAAGAATATTTATACATTAGTAGTTATCAAGTAATGCATTTAGCTAATCAATAGTTATTTTAAAATGAAAATGTTATTTAATAACCATTGGATTTATGATAGAAATTGTTCTTGTCCCACAACACCATTACTATCCTTAGATAATCATCATCATCGCCAACATCACCATTGTCGTCGTCATCATCATCGCCAACATCACCATCGTCGTCGTCATCATCATCATCATCTTCATCATTATCAACGTCAATATCATCATCGTTTCCCAATTGTAGCTTTCATAATCAGTTGGAGTCCCGTGGTTGGGTGATTAGCCCTGGGCATCTGTGAGATTTGAAATCATCCCTCGACGAAGTTTGAAGTCAAAACGCAAAGTGGGTGAAAAAAATACCACAAGGCATCTCGTTTAATATTTCGTGGATAAACCCCATTGTTCAAATATTAAAGTAAAAGTAAATGGAGTATGATGGTAATGGTGAATCATGAAATATACGATAAAACTGTAAACCTTTGTTTTCTAAAGTCTTAATCTACTTCCATTTCCATTCCTCTATTTCTAACATGTATTGTAATGGCTTTTCTGAAACAATTTTAACATATCTCCCAATGATCCATATAAACTATTCTACTCTGTTCTGTTTATTACATTTTTGTGTGTTTCTAATATTTTAATATATCTTATTTAGTGATAATTATAATACGTTATTAATATGATTCATTATTCATAGTGATAGAATATCAAAGCAGTGGCGAGTGAAATTTACTGTAATACAGTAATACTGCATCATTGCGGTATTTTAGAGACGCCATTTTACTTTTTATCTTCAAATACCATTGAGACTGACTTTACATCTGAGCACTCTGTGGGATGATCGGTCGATAAAGTAAATACCAGCCGATCAATTCGACACTATACGATCTCAAAAAATATATGACATTGTCTATATGTTAAAAACTGGTATTGCACAAGCCCTTTGTTGATAGTTCTGTACTTGTATATAAAATAAAGATAGCGTATTGAGTACCTTTCTTAACTGCGGTCAGCTACCGATACCCATCGGAAATCCACATAATTATATATATATATATATATATAAAATATTAAACAAAATATTAAACAAAATTGGATTGGACACTACCGCAAACTCTTGGTAGATTTATCTACATATATATATATATATAAAGTTTCCCGTCTACCAAATTCACCCAGATTCACAGTGTTATCAGTCAACTAGAGGATATTGAATAATATACATGCCCATTTGCTAAAGATGTCGTGCAGTGTGGTCGAACTCGGAACTGTGAAACGATTATCGTAACACCACAACAATACCACCGTTCTACCGTTCTATCTAATATACAACGTATCACACAATATTTGGCACTGTGCCAGTATTTGTGAAATGGTTATGAAGAAAGCAGTCATTACCACCCCAAACATCATAGTCATCGTCACTGTTGGCAGAAACGATGCAACATCAGCTTAAATGTCATGTATTACTTACTATCCGTCTTCTACGATTTTGATTGGCTGTCAAATTTAATACTTCACTATATGTAGACAATTTGTTTCTTTTTCTCCTGTTTTTAAGTATATATATTTTTTTCCTATCAGCATCAGGTGTACACATTACTAAATTATACACCATTTTTCTGTCGAGAACAATATTACTGTAAACTACATTACTTAATGTGATATGTTTGATCTGTCTATCAGTCTATTTAATCTATCTATCTATCTAATCTCTTTTTTTCTCTTTCGTTGTATATATATATATATATATATTATATATATATATGTGTGTGTGTATGTATATATATATATATGTGTATGTGTGATTAGTGGTAAGCGGCAAAAAGGTGCAAACCAGAAATGTTGTAGCAACAACAGGGCCTCAAGAATTTTGAAAGAAAATTTAAAATTTTGAAAACAGGAACACACATTAAAAATAAATGGCAATTTCACAAACTGATACATTGGTAAATACAAATTATGTCACTTTAACACACAGGGGATGATAGACTATGATTTAGTAACAGTAACACTTTTGCAATTGTTACGAGCAATGGAGAAATGCTGGACATGTGATATTGCGCAGAGAAGAAATGTGGTTGAAATATATAACTATGATATAACCTAGGGTTATAACCTAGAGTTCTCTTCACCCACAGCCAAGAAAGTATTGGATTTCTGTGAGTGTAAGAATACCGTCTTCTTCGTGTTTGTCTTCGTCTTCTTCGTTTTTGTCTTCGTTTTCTTCGTTTTCTTCGTTTTTTTCTACCGCTCCTCATGTTCGTCCATAATTCCCATTCTCGTTCTCTCTCTTTCTCATTCTTATTCGTTCTTTTTTTCTTCTTTCCCTGTGTTGTTTCTGTTCTTCTTGTACCCCGTTTCTTGTGCGCTTTCTATCGATCTTCTTATCATCACCACCGCCGCCACCATCGCCACCATCACCACCACTATAATAATTCTTCATCCTCCCCTCACTCTTCTTCTTTTCTCCATCACGATATTCTCCGCCCCCACACCCTTGCATTATCTCCCCTTGTCTTCCCACTTGAATTCTTCGCAAATCTTGCAATATTTAATCCCCCCAGTATATTTATTTCGTCTAAACAACAACCATTTATTATTACAAATGCCATTTATGGATTATTTATTCTAAACAAATACAAAACCAATAATAATAGTAATAATGATAATAGTAATAATGATAATAATAATAATAATAATAACAATAATGATAATGCAGTGATATGAAAGAAGAAAAAAAAAAGCGAAGTTAAAACATGCTTACATTTCAACCAAGATTCGCTGCAACGCATCACATTTCAACCTTGTAATGGATGCTGTGTGGATTAAATTGAAATATTTGCGCATCTTATTATCATTATCGTACTTATTATTATTATTACTATTATAGTTGTTGTTATTATTATTTTATTATTATTATTATTTATTTGTTGTTGTTTGTTTTGCTTTTCTTTGTAACTTCAGGTGCCATTGAAACTTACATTTTTTAGTTGTTTTTTTTTTATTTCTCTGGCGCCATTTTTAAATGGAATTGCTGTCTGCTAAAGAATCAATTCAATATTTATTTGTTCTTTTTATATAATACCCCAATACCCCCCCTCCTACTCTCTCTTTCCTTATCTCTCTCACTGTCTCTCCTTATCTCTCTCACTGTCTCTCCTTATCTCTCTCACTGTCTCTCCTTATCTCTCTCACTGTCTCTACTTTTCCCACTCTGCTTCCCTTTATCTCACCCTCTCTCAATATATGTATATATGCATTTCTATACCAACACACGCATATATATATGTAAATGTGTGTTTATATGTTTATATTTACCCCCCCCCCCCCCTCCACACACACACATGCTACTATACACGACCAGATTGTATGTATATTTATGTTATGTTTATACGCATGCTAGCTTCGCTATTTACTTGTGTGTATACAATACAACCATTCACAATTTTGTCTATTCACCTATATACTTATCTTCTAGAAAACTAACTGACTTTCTCCCACTCCTATCATTCTCTCAAACACCATTTATGTCGTTCTTTCTCTCTGTCTGACTTAATACTTAGCTATCTTTCCTGATATTTCCTTCATAGATTGTTTTTTAAAGAGTTCATGTTTTGAAATAACGCATTTCATTTATTACCTCGATGCTATATATTTCACCTCCATTTCTTTTTCTCAAATAGATTTTGTTTCGATTCTACTCGTTTACTTTAACGAATTACAGGTAAAGTTAGTTTATAAGCATCCTTTAAGTATATTTTTAACAATTTAGTCAACGAGAGCATAGGCGCTTGTCTATGCTCTCTTTCGCAGCCATTGTGACCGCTGGAAAAGAAATTATCTTCAAACAAAAGACCTAGCCTATATGTTTGTAACAGAGGGGACTATGCCAAATAGGTCTTCGCCTTATTGGGGAATTTTCTTTTGTTTCTATTTTTTTGTTACATCCTTTGTTTTAGTTATATATGTTTTACACGCAGAAACCCACATTGTACCGTTCTGTGCTGTCCTTAGTGTATTTTTGGAGACCTTTTGTGGTCAATAAACAAATACATTATTATTATTATTGAAGTTAGCAGTGGATTGGCAGTATCGGTAGAGGGTCGGACGCCATGCTTTGACACCCTTGCCATTCTGAGTTCAAATCCCGCCGAAGTTAACTTTGCCTTTCATCCTTACGGGGTCGATAAAATAAAGTACCAGTAATACACTAGGTAATTGCTGACCTTGTGCCAAAAGTAGAAACAATTATTATTGAAGTTAGCTTTGCCTTCTTTACGAGGTTGATAAAATAAAGCAGCAGTAATGCACTGGGGTCAATTTAATCGACTTTCCCCTTCCCTTCAAATTGCTGGCCTTGTGCTTAAAGTAGATACAATTATTCTTATACATGTCTAAGGAGTACCCAACTAATTACCCGTCAACCTACGAGTTGGATATTTAGTCTTGATTGAACAATTGGGTAGTCATCGTCAAAATCGACGGAAGATCCATCATTTTAGCATCTTATCCAACTCCTCCAGAGAGATTGGACATTAGGGTAAAGTTGATTACTGCGTCATTTTAATTCATAACGTAACGACATGAAACTAAATACTGGAAAATATATAGTTCTAAATTTTACTGTTTTTTTTTGTCATTTCACCGCCATATATAATTCCAACCAGACTAAAATTTATTAATTTCACTTTATATGAAAACAACAACAAAAGAAAAAACAAAAATACGAAAAACAAACCGAAAGAAGCCAATTGTTATATTAAATGATATTTATCACTGTTATTTCACTGAATTGTAAATGTTCAAATGTCAGTCTGCCGGTCTGTATATCTCTCTGTCTGTCTTTCAGGCTCCATGAATCTAGCTATATATCTATCTATTTGTGTATCTCTCCCGCTATCTATCTTTATCTATCTATCTAATTGTGTATCTCTCCCGCTTTCTTTCTTTATCTATATATCTATCTATCTGTCTGTCTATCTCTCCCGCTATCTATCTGTATCTATCTATCTGTCTATCTCTCCAGCTATCCATTTTACATATGTGAGTACGTGTTCGTGCGTGCAAATATGTGTGTGCCTGTGCTTGCGTGTGGATGCGTTTTCGTACGTGCAAATGTATGAGTGTGCGTGTGTGTATTTATTTATTTATCAATCTGTCTGTCGGAGTTTTTCCCTCTACACGTAGTCAAGTGTGAGAATGGAAATCTATCAGATCACGGTGATATGAACAACGGATATATTACAAATGAAAAGACTATCGAGCTGTAGTAGTTGTGTAAACAGTGTTTGTATTAACACATATTCCAAAGCAAGTTGACAGGATTATATATATACACATACACACACACACACACATATGTGTGTACATATACATATATATATGTATGTATATGTATGTATGTATGCATATGTATGTATATGTATATATATATATATGTATATATATATGTATGTGTGTATGTATATATATTTATGTATGTATATTTATGTATATATATGTAAATGTATGTATATATGTATATGTAAATGTATGTATATATATATATGTAAATGTATGTATATATATATATATATATATATATATATATATATATGTGTGTGTGTGTAGTGATAAAGATAACTAGAGAAATAATGAAAGAGAAATAATTGTTTCTACTTCAGGCACAAGGCCAGCAATCACCCAGTACATTACTGGTGAAAGAGAAATAATGAAAGAGTGTGAGAGATAATGACAAACAAGTTAGAAAGATAGGTAGATAGATATTTAGATATAGACAGATGAACAAGTAGAGAGTGTTGCACGTCTGCTCGACTTAATATTGTTATTCGGAATTTCATTATAAAACAAAGAGGCTATAGAAAACGTTTAAACTATGTTTATGCATCTATTTATCAAGCTCAAACATTCATATATATGTATGTGTGTATGTTTACTTGTATATATGAATATATATTACATAAAACGAAAGCATACAAAATATATATAGGTTTGTGTGTGTAATTGTGAAAGTGCATAAATGCACATGTAGATTTGTATATTAAATATGTAGGTTATTTTTGTGCAGAGAATATTTCCCAGACATCAGCAATATCTAGTACCACGTACGCTTTAAGCGAAACTGTTCATTAAGATTTTCCTTTTCTCCATTTTGTCATCGTTTTCTAGAGATTGTTATCTTTTAAAACCATTAACCTTATTAACAATGATTATCCGGAGGGAGCTATCACTGATATATATATATATATATATGGATGAATTAAGATTTGTTAATCTGACGGAAGGATCCTGGAATTAATTCCTTCTCATGGTGGAGAAGAAAATACAAAATTATTTCTATCGGAAAGGCAGGTTTAATTAGCTGTTTGTGTAGATGAGATTCTTGGTAAACAAGTAGGTAAAGAAATCAGAAAATAAAATAAGTATATGAAATGGCTAATATTGTGAAAGCCTACGTTTTGATTTTAGGATACACATTTCGTATATCAAACGGATAATTAGCTTCTGGGTAAACAAGGAAAGTAATGAAGAATACGAAGTGTCTTCCTCTATTTTACTACTGAATGATTAGAAATGGCAATGAAGTGAACGGTAAGATGGATGGAAGATGAGAGATGAGATAATAAAGGAAATTAAGAGTGAATAACGGTGAAAGAAATCGAGAACATTAGGAAGGAAATAGAAATCAAAAGGGAATGAAAGAAAGAAGAAAAGAGGAGAGAGAGAACGAGACAAACAAATATAGAGAGATAGTTAGCTAGGTAGATAGATAGATAGATAGAGAAAACAAAGATACAGAGATAGTTAGATAGAAAGAAAGAGAGAGTGAGCGAGACAGTGCGAGGGAAAGATAGACATAAAGAGAGAATGGGAGAGAGGAAGCAATCAGATCTAAAAATGTAAAATAATCAGAGAAAATGAAAAGAGAAATACCGAAAGAATGAGTTAAATAGGGGCGGGGATAGAGAATGTGTAGAGAGGTATAGAATAGAAAACATAAAATATTGAAAGGAGATGAGAAAAGAGGAGGGGGAGGTAACTAGGACTAATCATTACTTTTGGTAATTCATTGAATGATCTGACCACGAACGGAACGAAACGGAAAGCATACCTATTCTGTTTCGATTATTCAGTATTGCCTGACTAATCCGATCTGCAACACACTACCATTTGTCAGTCTTGCAATTCTTCAATCCAGAAGACATCACGAAAGTCGGCAGTTTTACTGCGCTACATTGACTACAGTAAGCCATCACTTCGTTTCTATAATGGATGCCATTGAATCAGACGACCACGAATATCAGCCATTAATCCTGTTATTTCATTCGTATTTTTGTAATCCGTGTCTTAGACTATGATATTAGAGGCTCGTGAGAGGACAGCTATTACAAATGTTCTCCATTTATCACAAATGTCCTCCCTCCTCTTCTTCATTCAATGTGACTTAAAATGTTTAAGTTAAGGATCTTCCATCATCGTCATACAGTCATTAAGATTCTTTAAGCAGACGTTAATAAAAAAACAAACAGCAACAAACAAACAAAAAAAAGAGGAAGATTGGAAAAATAGATTAATTGTACATTCTAATAAAGAAATGGTTTCAATACTCATGTTTCAAATACGACATTCAAATATTCTGGCCTATACAGACTATATTCACACACATACAGACGCATGCACATCCACACACATGTACAGACCTATGCACACCACCATGTATGTACACACACACACACACACACACACACACACACACACACACACACACACACACACATATATATTTTTTTGTACTTTTGGCACAAGGCCAGCAATTATCCCAGTGTATTACTGGTACTTTATTTTATCGACCCCCGTAAGGATGAAAGGCAAAGTTAAACTCGGTTGGATTTGAACTCAGACCATAAAGGGTTGAAACTATGCTGCAAAGCATGGCGTCCGACCCTCAACCGATACTACAAAAGCAATACTTAATGTCAACACTGGTTTCATTATATACTGATATTTGTTTGCAGAATATATATTCACTAAGCATAATCGTCAGACATTAATGTTCACAACACACACGCAGGCACATACACACATACGCCCCCCCCCCCCCACATATATATACCCATAACGTAATTCTCAGGGAGATTCAACGTGACACGGCTTTCATTTGAATTGAATTACATACAAAAGACGAGTGGACTGAAGCAATGTGAAATAGAAGGTCATGTTCAAATGTAAAACGCGGCGCCGGGAATCGAACTCTCTAACCACTAAACCAAACGTCTTTATATAGTTAACGTTATGAAACAGACTGCACCAACTCTCTAGCGTGCAGTTACTCATTAATGTCTTAACAATTCGTCAAGTACATTAGTTGCTAATGAAATAATCGAAGACCAATACCTATGAATCATTAACGTCATATCTCTTGATCAGTAATCTAATAATTACTAGTCATGAGATCTCTATGATATTTCTGTAACTTAGCATCTCAAACCGCGGTCATATATGTCAAAATATCTCTGTGTAATGATAAAGGTTATTAGTATTAACTTATTACTTATCGAAATCTCACAAAACATAATAAAAAATATCACAATGAAGTATGAGTAAGATACTAATAGATTCTCCGTAGATTTCGACGGTGATCATTCATTCAGTTGTATCAACTGAGTGCCGCCAGTTCAGATACTAACGTTTAAGTGGTTGAGTATTCCATGGACACGTATACCCTTACTGTAATTTTCAAGCCAAATCAGAGTGAAATCATACGTGACAGAGCTGAACCTTTATAATTCCAGATACAAGTGGCTTTCACAAAGTTCTCGTTTACCCAGTTTTACACAAGGCTTGGGTCAACACGAGACTATAGTAAAGACACTTGCTCAATCTGCCATTGCACTGTGTTCAAATCCGATACTTGATTAATAAGCGATCTCTCTCTCTTTCTTAGTCTGTCTTTTTAGATAGATACATAGCTATAACGGCGCGCCCTTATAATATCTTTCTGTATGCCTGGCTGTCTGCATTACGATATTATGAAAACATTGCTGACGTATTGGTTATTTTCCGTTCATTGCCAGGGAACGTCTTCACGAACCAAAGTATCGTCTTCCTGTTTGCCTTAGGTTGCAACGTTTTTCGAAATATTTACTTCTGCGTTCACAGATTGATTCTTTTAGTTTCAGAAGATCCCGTTAAGGGTGAAAGCAGCGATTCTTTGTTTAAACTTTAATCTGTTATTTTGATATATATATATATATATATATATAATTATATATTCGTGTACAGATATTTTTGCATACACAAAAACAAAATATAAACAAACGTATTTATTTCACGAAAGCACAGACGACTTATCGTCATTGTTACTGCTGATATGCCACCCCAAAAGTCCCACTACTTTTGGCACAAGGCCAGCAATTACATAGTCAACGGTTTAGTCTTAGTGTACTTCGTCCTGCTTTTCGGTCATGCCTCGAAGGAAGAGATACTCCATTGGCCGAAATACTGAGAAAGCGGCAAGAAAAAGAACGAGGTGGGCAAACGAATCGTCAGTGGAATCCGCTATTCGACGATCGCAAGATGCTAACGTACTGCCACCAGAAGAGCACTTGACAACCAACGAACCATTCGCCGAACCGTGTCAGCTTTGCAATGTCTATCAACAAATCCCAGGGTCAGACCCTAGCTGTTGCTGGTCTTCTTTTGGGAGAGTCATGTTTTTCACACGGGCTACTATACGTTGGCTGTTCAAGAGTAGGAAGCAAGACAAATCTCTTTGCATATGCCGGACACGGAAGAACAAGGAACATTGTGTACAAGGAGGTGCTACAATCATTGTTTAGGTAGACGAGGAAGAAGGGGATATACACGATTGGCTGAAGAAGAACGAGACTGTGTTAGTAGTACGACCAACGGCTGCTATCACACCAACAGCAGCAACAACATCAACAAAAAAGAGAGGGAACGCAATTACATGCTTTTGAAAAATCTTAATGGAAAATTATTTGCCTAAGCACAAAATGTAGACACTATCGCCAGGCCGAGGTATTCCGTACTTCTCTGTACTGTTTCAAAAAGGAGGGATAAACATGCCAATCTATGTTTAGAAGCCTGAGCAACGCCGGGCCATTCTGCTAGTATATATATATATATGTGTGTGTGTAGATATGCATATATGTATGTACGTGTATGTATATTTGTGTGTGTGTATGTATATATCTGTGTAGTTGTATGTATATATGGACAGATGTAAATATATATATGTTTGTGGTTGTATGTATGTATTGTATATATGTATGAAGATCAAAGAAACATTTCTTTTTGATCAATAAGAGTAAAGGAGGAGCTTACTCTAATAGATAGCTTTAGTATTTGATTGAAGATTGAATAATTAAATAAAGCTGATAAACTGCACTGATTGTCTCTCCGTCTGGCTACTCATATTTATATAGCCTTCTAAATGAATTATGTACGAATTCTACCCCATAAACTGTTTAGTTCATACCATAGACCCAGTATATACATGCGCATCGTCCATACAACTTGTCAGCTTCCTCCATCATCCACACCATTTCTGACAAATTTTATTTACATTATTATTTAATTCAATTTAATTATTGTGTTGCTTTAAAATGTCGGCCATTCTGATTAATGCAATTATCATTTACACACATACACATATACGTGTGTGTATGAATGTATGAATGTATACGTATGCATATATATATGTATATATGCATGTACGTACTTATGCATATATGTATGTACGTATGCATACATTTATGTATATATGTATGTCTGTACGTATGCATATATGTATGTACCTATGCATAGATATATGTACGTACGTATATATGTATGTACGTACGTATATATGTATGTACGTATGCTTATATGTATGTACCTATGTTTATATGTATGTACCTATGTTTATATGTATGTACGTACATACGTACATATGTACGTATATACGTATGCATATATATATGTATATATGCATGTACGTACGTATGCATACATTTATGTATATATGTATGTACGTACGTATGCATATATGTATGTAACTATGCATAGATATATGTATGTATGGATATACGTGTATGTATTTATATATGTATGATTATATGATCGACTATGATGAGTCAAATGTAATTTTCTTATTGAGCCGTGACATGTGTATTAGATTGTTTAACATGACCAATTTTGTTGACATACTCTCCTATTATCTTTTGAAAATGATCGATGTTATTGCAATATCAATTTTACGATTCTTTGCGACTGACTCTCGTGTATTTTCAGTGATGTTCACTATTGATTATAGGAAACTACAATATTTTGATTGAACGTTCGTATGCTTTTGTTTTTTTTATTAATTTGCACACAGTTGTCGACTGGCAGTAATCACTAAATAATTTTTGATAATTCATATTCAACAGTACAGCTGCTCGTTACAGAGCTGGTGAAATAGTTTTGTTTCAACTTGATTCATTTATTCTAAGATATACATCAAAGTAAATATCAAAGATAATAATATGCTTCAAGATATGATGGAATTGATGTAAATGTAAGATATTACTCCAAGGTAAGATCAAGTTGACACAAGCTTAAGAGTTGCTTCAGGGTAAACTATAAAAGTAAGAGTTGATTCAATGAAAAATCTAATTAATACAATATTAAAATCTGCTTCAATTATCGGATTGATACAACAGTAAGATATTCTTTATATGAAATCAAGTTGATACCAAGATAATATATATTACAATCTAAAATCATGTTGATCCAAACGTAACAGATGCTTCAATCTAATATCAAGTGCTACCTAGGCAAAAAAAAAGCCAGTAAAATGGAGGAAGGAGGGGAGGAGGACAACAAAGTAAACAATCACCCAAATTTCGTTGTCTTATCAAGTGCGTGTATGCAGTAATGTTCTCTCTCGCTGTCCCCATCTCTCACTATTATATGCAAGGTAATAATCACATCAAGGGATGAAGGTGAAGTACGGGTAAAAAAACGTATTGCTCTAAGGATTAAGTTGATTCAACCTTTCCCCATTCCAAGAAATATCCGGTCAATATCTGTTATTTAACCTCAGGTCAATCTAGGATCAAAATCATTTTAGTTCTGACCATCGGCTTTTTCCTCTATTTACAGGAAATCCAAGATCATAATACTCAACATCTTTTTTACTACTGCAAGATGTGATTTCAGTGAGATTTAGCCGCAATCTTTGTCAGATAAAGCGATAGCTCACGCAGAAAGCGATCAAATAGAGGCTTTCTCCTTGTCACACGACGTAAAATATGTATTGATGTTCCTTGGCATTGCTCTAAAGATTGTTGGTTCTGTCTCTGAGTAAGAGGTCTATGGTAAATCTACCTGTGTACAACTGAACAAATGAAATGTCTTTTCATTTTCTTAATTTCGTTCAATAATATCTTAGTACTAACTTCTAGCTCAGCAATAGTATTTTCTTCTCAAAATATGGATAAGAATAATCAATAAGTTAAAATTTAGTCGAACATCAGTCAGTCGAACATTACATAGTTAATTAGAATATGTAATTAAACATTCTGCTAATATGATTACTTTAAAAGAATTTAAAGATAAATATGAATAAATCTATATCTAATTACTAACCACAGCACCCATTGACAGTCTAGATATACAACACTACGTCTATGTACATATTTGCTTCGACACAATTATGTATCCATGAGCGTAACATGCTATATAAGTAGTGTGACTTGTATTATATTTCAGTTTCTGATGTGAAATATACTTTACAAAGAACTTTACCAGAACGTGATATTGTTTTTAAACGTAATCCCTTTAAGCGTATTCACTTTAATAACAATATTGTTTATTGTCAATAAGGATTACTGACCCCATCTCAGTATGTATGTATGTATGGTCCCATAACTCTTGATGGAGTCGTAGGGACGCTGTGGGGCACACAGTATTTCTTGGTTATTTTAAAACCTGGTGAAGCCCATTTGCTTTCCCGGTCTGAACACAGTCGATTTCTTCTTGAGAAAGAAAGACAGCTAGCTAGCTAGCTAGATGGATAGCTATATATATATATATATATGAGAGAGAGAGAGAGAGAGAGAGAGAGAGAGAGAGAGAGAATCGACCCGACTATTAGACTAATACTTTTATTTATCGACCTAAAAAAAGATAAAAGTCAAAGTTGACCTCACACCATGCCAGTATATTTGTTCAAAGGAGGGTGTATGTAATGAGAATCGACCGAGTTAATGAGTCAACTTTAAACATGTGCATGTAGGTTGGAAAGAACAGAAGAAAGAAGGGTACCTGCCAATGATGCATGTCCTTCCTGTTCGGGATGATATTGGAATTCTGTTACTATTAATTTATTCTTTCTTTTAACCCGTTTGTTTTTCTGCTTAGACGTTTTATGTAAATATACAGTCTTTGTTTATTCATATTGCCTTTAATGTTTGCAGCCTCAATGGCCAATAAAGGAATCCTCTTCTTATTCCTCATCATACTCATTATTATTATTACACTTAGACTTATACATTTTCTTATACAATAAACCTTATCTAAAGACGGGTCAATCTCTTTCAAACACAAATGCGCACACGCACTCACACATACATATGCACATACAGACACACTCACACGTATACGTCCACCCCGTCAATCACGCGCACACACATATATGTATATATACGCGCAAAATACGCATAAAACTAAAACTCAAAGAATGTATATATGTGTATGTGAGTGTGTGTGTGAGAGTATTAACATAGTTGAGCCTTCACAATACTACAGAAATCCGCTATAATACGTCTCTAAGATATAGAGGTCGCTGTAGCCGTGTCAATGTAGTGGTTTGATGATACTAATTCTTCTGACATCTACTTTGTCATCGAACGACATCATCTACCAAAGAGTAGTAGTAGTATTAGTAACAGTAGTATTCTCTCATCTTACCCCTTCCCTCGCTCTTCTTCTACGTTTCTCTCTCTCTCTCTCATCCTATACTTCCTATATCTTTCTACCTCTCACTCTCGTTTGTGTTATATGACATGAGAAGATCATTAAACTGTCTTTCTTTCTCTTTCGTTGTCTTCACACACACACACTCTCTCTCTAGTAGTAGTAGTTGTAGAGAGAGGGAAGAAGAGGATGAGAGAGAGAGACGTTGAAGGAGAGAAAGGTTAGTGATATGAGAGAGAGGTAGTAGAGAAAAGGGGAAGAGGGTGAGACTACTACTACTGCTTCTGCTGCTACTACTACTACTAGTAGTACTAGTAGTAGTAGTGGTGGTGGTGGTAGGAAGTGGATGAGAGAAAGAGATTGAAATACTATAATGTGTAAAGAAGTTAATGGGGTGTTATCTAAGTAAATCTTTTCAGTCCAGTGTTTTGATCAACGTTGAGGATAAATCACCCACCACCGAGCTATTAAACAACTTCATAATGAATAAGTTAGCAAGGGACTAATATGGCTTCACACACACATACAGACACACGTAAACACGCAGGCATATGTGTTGTTTGAGACACAATCACACACAGATACATACATATACATGCGCACACACATATATATATCATACATATATATATAAATATCATACATACACGCACACAACCATGTCTACAATCATGCATACACAATCATGCACACACACGAAATGGATCACCATCGTTTTCGATCAACAGAACAGCCCCTGAAATTATCCTGTAAGTGACAGTCTTCCACACTCGTGTATACCCTTCCCTTTATGTAAACCTCAGGGAATCATATATATATATATATATATAATATGAGATTCTCAACTAATTGTTCCTTTGTTCAAATCCACGCCTGTAAATATCATATCAGCAAAACAAAGAAAGTGATTTTTGTCATCAAATATACTACAATACATAAGTCGATGAAACAAATCCCTGAATTACACTGGGGGCAAATATATTTTTTAAAAGTCCTTAACTCTAGCAAGAAAAACTTTCACACACGCACACAAACACAGTATTTATGTGGGGTTATATATATATTGTATAAGAACTAAATATGGCCAATCTAAATAATATTTTTAATGTTCAGCTGGGTTCTATGTTATTTATTTGCTAGATATTAAATATGTTGTATCCATAATATTATGTTATGAGTGGGCTCTAGTTTTGATATTTCCACACTAAATTGTATTGAGTTGTTAGCAAGTCTATATCTTGTGTGTGTATATATATATATACACACATTCTTATTATATTATATATGTATGTCGAATAAGTTTAATAATAATAATAAGAAGAACGGTAAAATGTAAAGCAAATAAAGTCACATATATTACGACGTTTGAGTATTGGAGGTGAACAAAAGTTAGAAGTTGCGATACTGGATATAATACATCCTGATTTTTGACTGTCGTAAAGTTAATAAACTAGAGAAAAACCAAAAACGAACAACGATATATAGGGAACACTACCACCACCACCAGAACCACCACAACCAGCCCCACTACTACCGACAGCAGCACCACCACAACCAGCCCCACTACTACCACCACCACCAGAATCACCACAACCAGCCCCACTACTACCGACAGCAGCACCACCACAACCAGCCCCACTACTACCAACAACACCAGCACCACCACCACCACCACCAGTACCACAATGACGACGGCGCCAACTACCAACAAATAGATAACAAAACTGGACGATGGAAAAAACCGTCAAAAAAGCATTAGGAAAATCAGTGGAAGCACTATTGACAGTTTTGTAGACACCCGTGGCAGGGGAATATCAAAATTGACAGGATATTCGATAAAATGGAAGACATGTGTAGTTGCACACACATGTACACACACGCACACATATTTAGACAAACACACATACACATCAATCTATTTATCTCTCTATATATCCAGCTATATATATATATATATTCAAATACACACTTTGTATAAATTCGTGTATGCGTGTGTATATCAGTGTGTATGAGTGAGTTCAATGTACGCACTCACACACAGTGATATACAATTATATTCACTGTACATATATATATATCCACACTCAAACACAAACAAATATTCTGCACATTTTATGTCTATACATGTGTCAAAGATATATATATATATAAAGAGAGAGAGAGAGTTAAAGAGACGGAGTGAAAATTGTATCCGTATGGATGGTGCATTTGCAATCTTATCTTGGTCGTGCAGATGTAATTTGTTTGTATGTGTGTGATAATGGTGGAAGAATGAATGTTAAAAGTTTAACGTGATTTAGAGAGTATTTAGATTACTGGATTAGCAGAATACAATATATTAGATTACAGGATATAGGGAGGTAAAGATAAGATGTTTTGATTACTTAGCGAAGGAGGGTAAGGTAAGCTAAGAGAGTATCATTACATAGCGAAAAATAAGAGACAAGTGTTGTAACAAAACCGTTTCACGCGTTTTGATTCCAAATCGAAGTACATTCATATGGGAACGGAGGAAAACAAAGACAAACATATGCCCCCCCCCCCCCGCCCCACCACAAAAAAAACAAAACAAAACAAAGAAAATAAAAATCCTTATATCTCTATCCATTACATATTCACATGTGCATAGAATGCACGAACGTAGAGAAACGTAATTGATGACGGATCCCATATCGCCTTCGACGAGGAGCCTTCAGTTGCTTGAACAATTGAACGCCTGACTCATTAATTAACGTGTATTATATGACTAAAGTATTTGACTGATACGTGAAACCATAACGTAATTCCCAAGTCGAATCAACCTAACACAATATATGACACGGTCGGACTATGAATAACTGGTACAATATACTTTACTTTGTATAATAGTGTAAGTCGTTGGGTATTTTTCTGGATTCTTGGACAAGAGTATCCTTAACGTAATACTCCATCAAAATAATCGATCATCGTGGCCTCATATGTCCGGTGACAGGGGGAAGGATTTGAACCCAGAACGCACAGGAGCAGGACAGCTACGGCAAAGCATCCTGTTCAAGGCTGTATCACATCCACCAATCCAACTGCCGGCATCTAAAAACGTCTGTCTCGAGCCCAGAGCCTGGAGGCTCGTCAGACCGGAGCTTAAGCCGGTTTCCATGGCGTAAAGCGACAGAGAATACAAGAATCCCCTCTGGACAGGACGCCAGTCCATCGCAGGATTAAACCTCCAGTTACTGATGCTGGTAGTCATTTTCAGATGAGTATACTGGAGCAACATGAAACTAAGTTTTATGCTCAAGAACAAAACACACAACCCAGTCCAGGCATCGAACTCACGACATTATGGTCATAGGTCCAACACCCTTACTATTATACCACCATTCGACGACATGACTTTTTTGTCAACCACATAAAGGGGATAAAAGTAAAGTTGACCTCGATGGCATTTGAACTCAGAGCGCAGAATGCGCGAACAAATAACGAAATATTTAATCTGGCGTTCTACCAATTCGCCATCTTGTTTTTATTTTTGCCTTTCGATAAAAATAAAAAAAACAAAAAATAACGAATAAAAACCAAACAAAAACCCGACAAACACCAGAAAAGCATAACAAAGAAGCAGGAAGCGGAAGAAAAATTAATGGAAATACACTTGAAGTAAGAAAAAGAAGAAAACAAAACAATATATTAAAGAAAATGTGACAAAAGCTTTAAATACTGGCCAACCACCTTCGTATAAGTCCTGGGGCAAGAGAAGGGAAACTTGTAACAATACACCAAAGTGTTGGAATTAATCAATTGGAATTTAACATGTGATTAATCGATATTGTTGAGAAAAGAATTCAGAGGAATGTTGCTTGTTGTCCTCTTACATGTTAACCAGGAATAATATTAAACAACAACAATAACAATACACAAGAGACAACGTAATTAGAACCGGGAAACATGAGATGATGATGGTAATGATGATGAAGCCGATGATGACGACGACGATGATGATGACGAAGACCACGATGATTATAATGAATACTATGATGACAAGGAAGATAATGATGTTGATGATGTTAATGGATCCTCCGTCCGTTTTGATGAAGAACAATCAGTTTGTGAATTAACGTATAAGTGGTTGACTATTCTACAGACGTATACATTCTCCAGCAGGATCAGCGCAACACAGCCATCTACAGTTTCACTCATGAGGCTTGGATGAATCTGGAGTTATAGTAAATACACTTGCTCAAGAAGCCACGCAGTGGGTTCAAACCAGGGACCCCATGATTGCAAAAGCAAACATTTTAACCACCCAGTTATATCTATGTCTACATTTTAACTATTTACTCCTGATCCAGCATAATTTAAGCACAGAAAGGTGGAACACTAAACAAAAAATAACCACGTGAGGGGTCCTCTATATGGTGCTCTCTCGGTTAGTTAGATGCAGTGGAATTTGTTTGTTTCATATTAGCAATTGTCCACGGGTCTGTGGAGATCTTAGATTATGGCATTTAAACCTGGTGGAGCCTATCCTTCAATAGATCAGTCAGTTGATTTCTGCTAGCGAGAGAGAGGGAAAGAGAGATAGTGGAAAAATCGAATCCAGTACCAGACAGGTACTATAATCATCCATCTCATATAGATGAAAGGCAAAGTCGACCATGGCGTGGCTGGAACTCAGAACAAAGAGAGCTGTAACGAATACCACGATACATTGTATCAGATGTTCTAACAATTCAGTCAGTTTGCCTTCCTTCCACAGCATAAACGGAACCATAATAGTTCTAGCCATGGGATAAGAACATGTGTTCATATGCAAACACACGAAACATAAACACATATATGCACATACATCTAGACATATGACATAGATATGAACGTGAACGTGCTTATACAAGAATGCTTGTGCGCGACAGGCCACATATATAATATATTTATGTGCGTGTGTGAGTGTATATACCTACATCTCTCTCTCTCTCTCTCTCTCTCTCTCTCTCTCTTTCTCTCTCTCTCTCTCTCTCTCTCTCTCCACACAAATCTCAGAGATTGTATATTTATGTATAAATGTATAAACTATGTGCAAATATATATACATATAATACATATGCACACACACATGTGCCATTATAAACCATTTATATACGTATATATAATATGTTTATGCGTTTGCGTTTGTAAGAACATTTGTATGCGAATATATGATTTTGACTGCAAGCATGTTCTTATGTATGTACTTATGTATATACGTGTACGTATGTGTGTGTGTATGTATGTGCCTATATGAATGTGTGACTGTTCCTAGGTATATATGTGCATGTGCCTGTATTATGATGTACATATGAGCGCATTCAAGTGTATGTGTGCGAGCATATGTATGAGTGTGTATATGTGTCTGCTAGTATGCCATTATGGGAGTACCAGAACTAACAAGCATAGCGCACAAAACAACATTTCACTATTTTAAATATAATGCTTCAAGTGTTTATCAGTTGATGTTAATGCGTGCGTGAAGTCTAAACAGCGTGCACATGTTATTTAACAATCAACGCACAATAATGTATACACTTGGCTATGGTGTGGGACATCTAAGGCAACCCTTGGTTTAAGGCAAATCTAACAAAAATAATTTTCACTATTTCGCTTGTTTGATTCTTTCTCATTTGTTTTTGTTTTCGTTCGTTGTATTTTGTTGATCTGTTTGTTGATTTGATAAAAATGCCACAAAGCAAAAAAGAAATGGACCTCCGTCGGTTTCGATGATGAGTGTTCCAGTTGTTCGATCAACAGAATAGCTTGCATATGAAATGGCAGGTATGACGGTGTGGTTACGGAGTTGGGTTTCTATTATCGCCAGTACGTTACTGGTACTTTATTATAACGACCTGGTAAATGATGAAAGACAAAGCTAACCTCAGCGGGATTTGAACTCAGAACGCAAAAGGACGTAACTACATGTTGCAAATCATGTTGTCCGACTCTCTACCGATACTGCCGATCCACTACCCTTATGGTTTCTAGCTTAGACACGAGACCATCAATTTGAGGTGAAGGTTAGCCGATTAAATCAACCCCAGTACTTGACTGGTAGTTTATTTTGCCGAACTCAGACAGATAAATTTGGCGTGATTTGAACATAAGGTCGTGAAGCATTTTCTTCAATGCTGTAACGATTCTGCTAAGAGCAAACTGAATTGTAAACGAAGCTCATAAAAGTGCCAGGAATATATAAACAAGGTCACAATCTGAGCGGAATAAAAATTAAAGATATAATTATAGTTAAGATAAAGATAGGTAAAGGGTAATTGAATAATAGTATCTCGAGTGGAATAGTAAACAAGTCTTATAGAGCCAGAAGGAAGAAAGAAGGTTTGCATTTAAATGGATTTTGGAGATTCCAAACCAAGATAAACTTAACAATTTATTCGTTCTGTAAACATAATTTGAAAAGGACAGTTATCAATAAGAATTATAATGATATTTTATCGTGTTCAGAGTAAATTTATAAATGTTTAATAAGTACACATATGGTGGGTACGTTTTATTAGTAGACTGAACAAAATTGACGCACATCTAGTCTTTTTTCTGCTGCGACATTTCTGAGGAACTGCTTCGTTATGTGGAAGCTTTTGTACATCTTTCGTAGTATCTCCTGTTACAGTCACACATTTCGTCTCACAGATAACGATGTCTGCATCTGACGTAGTGGAAGAAAAATGCAACGTCCAGTTGGATAATAACGGATGGCAACAGGCCACCTAGCTCATTAAATACAGTAACCTCGAATTAAAAGGGTTATAAATAGATTGAAGGTTGATGATATTAATTGATTATGTGAGTTAGAGTGGGTTAGCGTTGTTGTTTTTACGTTCAGTAAATTATATTGAATTCTCATGGGTATGATTTAAACTACATCAGTTACAATCGGGCTTCCATGCAGTTTCTGTGTATCAACTTTCACTTGCAAAGCAAGTACCTTTACCTCGGCGCGACGTGAATCGAATATAAAATATAACGGTTGAGAATTGATTAATAATATATATATATATTACGAACATAGATATGTTAAGTATACGATTTAGCACCTACACTGATTTGTATATCATATTCATATCTTCACATGCATACATACATACTTACATTCAAACACAAAGAGAGATATACATATGTAAATAGATAGCTGCACATGTACATACACATATATGTGCAAACACACACATGCATAGATACATATATATTTCATAAGTATATGTAAAACTATACATGCATATATAAATACATATATACACCATACGTATAAGTGATATAGTATAGTATATATGAAAATGTCCATGAGAAAACTACCAGTGTCGGTTACTTTAGTATTTATCTCGCCTATTTCTTTTCAGTTTCGTCCTTCCTCACCTCCTTTCTTTCCTCATTTTCCATATTGAACATTTTATAATAAATATCTCTTTGATATCCGTCGCCAATAGTTCCTTTGAAGATGATCGAACCACAAAAAGACGTCCTAATGATAGATGTTTACAAAAAGAAAAAAAAGAAAAAAAAAGTACAGAAACGTAACCCCCCCCCCCCCCCCCCCCCCAGCAAACTAAAACAAAAACTAAACAAAGAAAAAGCAACGCCATAAAAACCCGGCAACATTGTCATGCAACTTAAGTGCACCATATACTTGTAATGCACTTAATATTGCTACAAACTAACGCTTTTCTTTTGCTTTCTTTTATCTGTCTGTCCTGGCTGCTGAGAAATGCAGCAACTAAATGCAACAAAATCTAGCTCGGTTCAAAGTAAAAAAAAAAAAAAAAATAAAAACAATAATAAAAATAAACAAATAAATCTATATATATATCGGTTCATTAACTCCTGATAGAGTCGTAGGCTCAGCGTCTTGACTCAGCGTGCTCTGGGCATTTTAAATCCCAGCGGTGCTCATCCCTTATCCAGATCGGAATACAGCCGATTTTTTCCTATGTGAGTGTGTGAGAGAAAGAGAATGCGAGAGAATGTGGTGGGGAGACAAAGAGAGAGAGCATTGGCAATAGTACAAGACTGGTATTTTATTTATCGACTTCTAAAGAATGAAAGTCTCTCACTCTCTTTCCTCCTCAGGAATAAATCCGCTGTATTTAGGCCTCGAGAAATGATGGGTTCTGCCAGGTTTAAAAATGCCCTAAAACCTCTGAATGTCAATACGGCACCCATATGACACCCTATGTTGCTCTGTTGTTCAGCCAACACCCAAGTAGACTAGGGCAACCGGAAATTAAACGCCCGACCGTAAGGTCCCGAGACGAACAGCTTAGCCACTAATCCACGTAAATTGACACAATAGGGGTTTGAACTTAGTATGGAGTTAAGACTATTTCAGTTCTGAGATATTTTAATTAGGCGAGTATTTTCTTGAGTCAACCATTGTTATTACTCTTATAAGTGTGAACATATTAGAAAACAACAACAACTTACTAACAAACACACATATGAATACATATAACTGTATACACAGAGGCACACGCAACACACACACATATATATATATTATGTGTGTGTGTGTACATATATATAGGTACACACATACACAAACACGCATATATATATCACACATAGATATGTATATATGCACACACACACACACACACACACACACACACACACACACACACACACACACACACACACACACACACACACACACACACACACACACACACACACACACACATATATATTCAGTGTAAGCTTGACCTGCTAGATTTAATTATCGATAACACCAACACAGCGTGAATCGTAATAAAGACGTATATGAAGCCATGTACAATAAGTCTACGTTTCTGACTCATGTTGTTAGTGTTATTGCTAATTAAAACAATTCGGTCAAGCTTGCACTAAATATAAACCAGGCTTCACTAAGAATAGTTAGTATTTTCTTAGAGATTTAAGAAGCTGACTTCCATACTTCAATTGGGGGAGTAAGTAAACGAGCATCCATGACATATAAAGACAATGAAATGCCTCCATCACAACCACCCTGCTTGCTGAAATAACTGTGACATGTTCGCGGCTTAAATACTCGCAGCAACACTATATATGTGTGTATGTGCATTATATGTAAACATATTTTATGATTTTCACGCATCTCTCTCTCTCTGTATACATATACACACATCTCTCTTTAGCCATAGATATACATATCCATAGCTATCAATATATATATATATGTGTGTGTGTGTGTGAGAGAGAGATCGAGATCAAAACGATTACTATCAGAATCACCAACCATCAGTATATTTATATCTCTTCTAGTTATCCATCATATGTATACTCAATGAAGAGAGAGAGTGAGTGAGGGAGAGAGTGAGTGAATGAGAGAGAAAGAGAGATTGACATACCTAGCGTGGGTCAATATTGGCAAACATCTATTAAATTTATACTTACCCACACGCACACACACACTATAATCATATTATAGAAAACCCATCGTATTTTGGGCTGCTGTCATCCACCATTATCATCACATCTACGTAGTCTTTCCGAAAACTTTAAATTCATCTTTATTTTCAGCGTTATCTTCAACTTCAGCTTGAGAATAATCGAGAACCATTTAAAAATGTGTTTCATTTTTTCAGGCAGCCAATTTCTAAGACATATGATATATATATAAGAAGGCGATTATTATTAACCAACACTCTATATGCCTGGAATACTGCCGAATAATAATGGTTCATATTTAGGCACAAGACCAGTAATTTGTGAGGTGGAAATGGTCGACAGTATCGGCTCCAATATTTGAATGGTACTTAATTTTATCTACCCCGAAATGATAAAAGATATGGTGGACGATTTTGTGATGGTTATGGTGTTGGGAGTGTTGGTGGCGCAATTTGTAGAAAGGGAAAGTCTCTTAAATCGATTCCAGTACTTGACTAGTAACTTTATTTTATCAACCCTGAAAGAAAAAGTTGACCATGACGGGATTTGAACTACGAATGAAAGGATTCGGAACAAATACTGCAAAGCTCTAATGATTCTGCCAATCCATTGCACAATAACAATGGATTCGAATTTAGGCAGAGCCAGGGATGTTTGGAGCAATGGGAAAGAAAGTACTTGACTAGTACTGACTGTATTTTGTAGACCCCTAAAGGATGATCTGGGTGGGATTTGAATTCAAAACGTAAAATGCCATAGCTATGATAAATCTGCGAAAATACTTTGCCCAACGCTCTAACAATTCTGCCAACCCTCTGCCTGGATTACTGCCAAATAATCGTATGCTGTTTTGGAAATGATTATTGACCTAGAGTAATTTGCTCGTCTACGCGAATTTTAAAAGTTTGACACCGATTTTCAAACAGCAATATATATGAAGTTATTAGTGTATAAAAATGCATGACACCTCGTTGGCAGTGGTCTTCTACTGGTAGTTAGATGCTATTTCAGAAGAACTAATTACTTCTTGGCTTACTTTAGTAAAATGTAGGCGAGTGCGAGAAAGTTACCGGTCAGTAATGATAATAATTTTGTGATTATAATACGGCGCCACCTAATAATGTTGATATTGTTAATGATGATGTTGATAATGATGTTAGGAATGATGATTGATAATGATGTTAGGAATGATGATATTGGTGATATTAATGATGATGGTGATGTTTGTATTTGTGCCAAAAGTGTGTTATCTATCGTATGTGCTACACATACACAAATCATCTGTCACCTTGTTGCTGGTGTTGTAGGTCTTCTTCTTGATCTGTTTGTCTGTCTCTCTCATTCTCTCTCTCTCTCTCTTATATATATATATATATGCAAGATGTATACCTATCCACATAAGTATTCCATGATTGTTGGGAACATATATACGCACTGCACCAGTTTATTTACTCGTGTTTGGGGCATAATATATGAAACAGAGATAAGAGAAAGAGTGAAATAGCTCCCATGGAAAAATATATTGCATCCCTGTATCATAAACAATAGAAAGGAGAAACGGAAATTGCATCCCTAGAGATCTACTAATTTTCGCACCCCTGGCACATTGGCCTGGCTACGAATATATATATATATATATATATATATATATATAGATATAGATATATATAGATATATATATATATATATCTAGATGTGTGTGTGTGTGGATACCGAGTTAAATAGAACTACTTCAAACGAAATCATCAGGAATATATATATATATATATATATATATATACATATGTAAATGTATATGATTATAAATATATATATATATATATACATACATATGTATATGATATATATATATATACATATGTAAATGTATATGATTATAAATATATATATATATATATATACATACATATGTATATGATATATATATATACATGCATATGTAAATGTATATGATTGTATATGATTGTATATATATATATATATGGTGGCTGCCAACTCGTTTTCGAGTACGACCACTACTTTATATCCATGTAGGAGAACCCCTACCGATGCGCTGAACGAGTGTGACTTCTTAGTCCAGCCAGCGACTTGAAAACTCTGGTACAAACACTACACTTGTGACAATTATTGACACATAGTGCTGGGCCCATGGTACTATGTGATGACAAGTGCAGAGAGATCTCCAGATATAAAGCAATGCCTGTGCCGTGAAGCTCTTATAGTGAGCAAAGGCACTGCACAAAGCCAGTCCCACTCTCTTAACCAAGATGATATTTACCAAAAAGAAGAACAAGTCAACATCATTGGATACCAACAGGGTTGCAGGTGTTATATCAGAGTTTTCCTTCTAGAAGTCTGTCTTGACAAAGGCTAAGGGGTCATCTTTCCCGGTGATTTTGGATGGCCATTGACTCTTAAGAGCTCCTTTGCCCTTTGACAGGTTTTGTTTTTAGTCCTGCAGGATGTCCAAAGTCACCCTCCTCACCAACAAACCTTGGTGGAGTTGCCAGTTTAGTCGCCAAACGACCCGACCATGAGACAGGTTGTACTGGGATACATGTTACCAGTAGCACCAACTGGTGACCTGACAATATATATATATATATATACATACATACATATGTAAATGTATATGATATATATATATATATATATATATATATATATATATATATATGCATACATATGTAAATGTATATATATACATAATCATATATATACGCCAACATACACATATAGAACCCCCCCCTCTCACATGCACACAACTGCAATCATAAGTTGTATATTAACAAGCAAATTTGTTCATATGAATATTTGATATGAACAATGCAGCTCTGCAGAAATAAAGCAATACAGACGTTATACAAATTTATAACAACATTAAATACAGCTATGAGATGATTGATGAGATCTGAAATGTAATAGATGTTACATCGTAAAGACAGAAGCATATGATGACTTCTACTTTCTCATCGGCGTCATTCTTCCTTCGTTTCTCCCTCTCGTCAGCATTCTTCTGTTCGATTTATTCTTTTACTTCACCTCTCCTCCTCGACACCCTTTCGTCCTCCTGTTTTTTTTTTCTGCTTATTTGTCTCTTCCTCTCGTCCTCTCTTTTTCGTCTCCTTTTCAGCCGTCTTCGTCTCTCCATTTCGTTCTTCTCTTCTTTCTCTTTTTCGTCTTCTTCGTCTCCATCTCGCCCTTCTCTTCTTTCTCTTTTTCTTCTTCTTCGGCTCCATCTCGTCTTTCTCCTTCTCTTTTCTTCTTCTTTTTCTTCTTCTTCGTCATGTTCTTCGTTGTCCAAACATAATGCAATAAAGTGAACGGATTACTGCAAGCCTTTATCCTTTTATTGATCCCATTGCCCTTCCATAGTTATCTGATAATAATGTGGAACAATATGAAGAAAGTCTTGGTGGTGGGAGAGGGGGGAGGTGGAAGAGAGATACATCTCATATGTCTCGGTTACTTAATTTAAAAAATATCTGACCAAAAGGAAAATGGAGAGCGTTGTTCTGTTTGTTGTTGTTGGTGGTGGTTGTGGTGATAATGGAGGTGGTAGAGGTGGGGATAGTGGAGGTGGTGCTGGAGGAGATTGTGATGGAGGTGGTTGAGGTGATGGTGGAGAGTGTTATGGTTGATGTAGTGATGAGGAAGACGGTGATGGTGAGTTGGTGAAGGGGATAGAGGTGGTGGACGCTGTGATGTTTGAGGTGGTGATGATGTTGGTGTTGATGGTTTTGGGGGTGGTGGCGTTAGTGAGGTGGTGGTAGCGATAGTGGGGTGGTGGTGCTGCTGTTGTTGGTGGTGATGATGGTGGTGGTTGATTGCAATTTTGGTGATATTGAACTGACGGACCACAAAATAACCAGACAGACGTCTTGAATTCTGGGTTCATATAAATTAAGCAATAGCGTTTCAGAAAACGGAAAACGAAACGAAATACTACTACTACTACTACTACTACTACTACTACTACTACTAATGATTTCTGATAAAACGTAGAAATACCTTATGAAAAATAGAAAGTAAAACAATCTAAAGAGCTCGTACTGAAACAAGAGAAGCGAATTTAAATCACATGGATACGCATGCGTGCGTGTGCATTTTAGAGTGCGCGCCAGCGAGCATGTGTAACACGCATACGTGCTGCATGCCGTTTCCATTGAAGAATGAAACGAGTGAACGAAGAATGAAAGGATGAAGGAAGGAAAGAAAGAAAGAAGGGGAAAAAGGAGTAACGTGATGCAGTTGCTTTAAAACACGGTAAGGAACACGACGAAACTAAACGAATCACGTGATCATTCATTGTTCGATTAAAAGCAGCCGACACCAGCAGACCAATACAACAACAATAACTACTACTACTACTACAACAACTCGACCGTATTTAGTTGTTTGACTTCTCTTAAAAGATGTTCACCTTCATCACACATTATCGGTTTTCATTTCAAGAAACAAAGAGTTAAGTCCAGAAAACTTTGCATCAATTTTTGTCAGTGAAGAATGAAAAATTTAGATTTAGAAGGAATCTCCACTGTCGGATTTCATTTATTTCTTTGTATCAGTGAATTCTGTGACGCAATTTTAGTTTTACATGTCTGTAGATGAAGCCAGCTATTGCTATGTGGTTGATGAGAAAGAGTTCGCTTCACCGCAACGTGATGTCAAGTTCAGACACACTGCAGTAGAACCGTAAGCAAGTATTGTCTAATATAGCCTCGTTTTGAGGGTATACACCCATATTAGTGAGATTTGGTTGGCGTAAACTGTGCAGAAGCCCAGAGAACACATAATCATTCTCTTCCTCATCTTCATCATCATTACCACCACGCATAATTATATCCGGTTAAAAAGGGTACCGGATCATCATCTTTCTTCAAAACTGGTCTTGTACATGTATGTATGTATGTATGTATGTATGTATGTATGTATGTGTTTGATTCTGTTCACTGTTTCTTTATATCCTACGGCTAGCAATTCGTCAAGAAGAGATCAATAAATAAGTAGTTGGGTGGGGTCGGTATGACTAAATCTACTAAATCTCAACGAGGCCACAATCCAGAGACTGAAAGGAATAATAGCATAAAAGAATAAAAGACAACTTAAAAAATCTTTATTCTCTGTATTATATATATACGTATATATAAATATGCATATATAAACACACACACACACACATACACACATACACACATACACACATACACACATACACACATATATATATATATATATATATATATATATATATATCTGTGGAAGGGGAAATAAAACATTCCGCTTTTAAGCTGACATTGGAACAAGATGTCTGCTATTTCTTCCGAAACACAGAACATGAAATAATGTTTCTAGTTGAGTTTGAAATATTATAATTGTGAGTGAAGAGATTAGCATGCAACACACATACATACAAGAGTGGTAGCAAGCAGTACCAGGATAATTTACATATAGGCATATTGAAGTGAAGGGAGAGAACTGATGGCCAAATATATCATACGGTAATGAGAGGACATATCACGCAACCATGAGATGAATACGCAACCATAACTATAAATTGGACACATTACTCAACTGATAAGAATCACTATGCAAATATTTGAGAAGTAAATCATACAATTATATATGTTATATATGGAATATATCAGATGCGAGACATTCACCGAGAGGATCACAGCAGATAACTGTCAGAGGAACGTACAACAACAACAATAACAGCCAGATTTAGAAATATTTGTGCAAAGATAAATGGAACGGATCTCCGCCGATTGAAGCATGCTCCAGTTGTTCGATCAACGGAACTGTCTGTTCCTAATGGAATTAACGTGAAAGTGGCTGAGCATCAATGCTATCAATTTGAACAGCTACAATACATGCCCATCTGATGCTCTACCGACTTTGCCAATTCATTCTCTTATCTATAAAGCATATTTTACTTCGAAACCACTTATTACCGACATACGTATATTACAGTCTGAAACATAACCTATTATTACTTATGTGAAATCACAAATGAGGGTGGTTATAATATAAAGAACTTTAAAAAATATAATATACATTATTATGGCTAAGTGACGAGTCTTGAATTACTCTGGAATTTCAGTTACTTGTGTATTCACTCTCTTGTCTGATGATCCTGTAAATATACAGGTGAAACTCCAGAGTAACATGACTCATCACTTAGCTACAATAAATAGTCTCCCCCCCTCTCTCTCTCTCTCTCTCTCTCTCTCTCTCTCTCTCTCTCTCTCTCTCTCTCTCTCTCTCTCTCTCTCTCTCTCTCTATTACTATATAATGCTCAGTGTTTATACTTTGAGCTTGTTAATTGCAGGGTATCTATGAGTTAATAACTCTGTATTTTATTTGTATATATATATCTGTATATATATACAATTAAGTATGTGTGTGTGTCTGTGTATTACCTATAGGAGCCTACATCTTACGACCGATTTTCATGAAACTTTACAGGCTTATAGATTAGTTATCGGGGAGTGTTTTCTATATATCAGCGTATCGTTCTTTTTTATTCCGGAGTCATTCTGTAGATAAAAATTGATAGGGATCACCTTTATTTAGGTATCGAAATATAAGATTTCTGGCTCTAGTTCCCACATTTTGCCACCGATTTCGTTCAAATTTTAAAGCAAAATAGAATTTATCATTGCACATCCTGTAATGGCTTTATATTTTGCATTTGTTGTTCAGCGACGGCATGGAAGCCGCTTAAATATTAAAAAATACCACTTTTAGACTCAAATTTCCACTTTTTCGGTTCTAGCTCCCACATTAATCAACCTACTTTGTTCAAATTTTAGACTACGCTAGATCTGATTATTTCACGTCTCAAAGTGGCTTTACATTTTGGATTTCTTTGTTCAGGAACGGCGTGGCAGCCGCTTAAATATTCGAAAATAACACCTTTTCGCTCAAATTTCCGCCTTTTCGGCTCCGGCTCGCACATTTTTCAACCGATTTCGTTCAAATTCGAAAGCCCCCCCCCCCCCCCCCAGCATACCCCTTCGTTAGTCACCCGCGTTTCTCAGTGATAGAGCTCATTACCACCCTCCCCCGCATGGCCTGTGTGTGGCCATAGATGAGTCATCGAGAAGCAGTTGCTAAGATCAACACCTTTTCATCAAAGCAGGTATTATTTTACCTACCCAGGCAACAGTGGGTACTGCTGCTAGTATATATATATATATATATATATATAAATATATATACTGCTGCTAGTATATATATATACATATATAAATATATATATAAATAAATATATATATAAATATATATATATATATATATACATAGATATATATATATATACATAGATATATATATACATAGATATATATATATATACATAGATATATATATATATACATAGATATATATATATATACATAGATATATAATACATAGATATATATATATATACATAGATATATATATATATATATACATAGATATATATATATATATACATAGATATATATATATATATATACATAGATATATATATATATATATACATAGATATATACATATATATATATACATACACACACAAACACACACACAGATGTATATATATATATATAAAAGACGTAAAATAAAAAAATTATAGTAATTAACTTACTTAAATTTTAATTTAAGTAAGTAAGTTAATTACTATAATTTTCTTATTTTACGTCTTTTATATAATTGTTCTACATCTCTTTGTATTGAACCACAAAGTTACTAAGACAAAACCTATATCTTTGCTAGCGTAAGTATATATCTGTATAAATATGTTGGTAGATATACTAATTCTATATATATATATAATTAGTATAAATACCAACATATTTATACAGATATATACTTACGCTAGCAAAGATATAGGTTTTGTCTTAGTAACTTTGTGGTTCAATACAAAGAGATGTAGAACAATTATATAAAAGACGTAAAATAACAAAATTATATATATTATATATATATATATATATATATGAGTGTGTGTGTATAGCCATAATAAAGAATATTTTAACTCTACTTTGGTATTGAGTAATCATGCTTTCGTCCGTCAGGGATAATTTCAAAATACTATATATTTCGTATCAATTGACAAAAATAAAATCAAGATAAACTGATAGCCTTTGGAATGGTCTTCAAATCTGTTCAGTCTCTTGTAAATGTCCATCCTTTGATGTTCTTGATGAATTCTAGTGAATTGAGTTGACAGACAAAGATATCGAAGTGCGTGGGAGAAATCTATTCATCTGTCTTTCATATATTACTTATAAATAGACTGCTCATATTTCTCTTGTAAACTTTATATATATTACACAAGTTTAAACTTTATATATTTCCGAAATAAATGAAATATTGAAAGGTTTTTTAATTTACTGGAACCAAAGAGAAATAATTCAATGAGAACTTAAAATATAGAACATTTAAGTGATTTTTTTTCATTAAATAGTATACATATATATATAGTATACATTTATTGATCTCTGGTATAAAGACAAAAATAGCTCTAAATATATACATTATATAGAATGAAACAAAAATAACATTAAATAAGAAGATATGAATTTTAAACAATGCGTTTCTATGTGTATATATACATACACACACACACACACACACCCATTATATATATATATATATATATATATATATATATATATATATATATTAGTGTTGGTTAAACCAGTAAAACAATAAAAGAATATATATAGATATACACATACATACACACGCACATACAGAGACTCGTACACACACACACACATATATATATATATATATATATTTATCTATGCATAAAGTGGGGTAAGGTATTCCTAGTCAACCAGACAGTCAATTTCCAATATAAAAATAAACAGATGAATTCTACGTCAACATTTCATATAACCTTCGCGGTAAATGAACTTCAATATCAGTCTCTTTCGCTGTAATAAACAGACCACCATTTTAAAGTTGAAGGTGTATCAATCAATTAAATCTACTCATGTACATTAACAATAATTTTTATCAATTGTGAAGCCGTGTGGCTTAGTGGTTAGGTTATTTGACATGCGAATTTGAGGCCCGGAGGCACATTGTGGTTTTGAGAAAGACATTTTTTTGACGTTGCTTTTTAGTTCTCAAAAATGAGTTGTACCTGTAATTCATAGTCACATTGAATCTTATGAAAACTACGTTAAGTGTACACGTGTCTGTGGAATGTACAGCCACTTAGCACAGTGATGCTTTCAATATATGTTTTAAAGAAAGGATGTTCCTTGTTTACACACACACACACACACACACACACACACACACACACACACACACACACACACACACACACACACACACACACACACACACACACGTGTATATATATGTTAAATGTCTAAGTGTGTCCAAAGACCAGATGGTCAGCAGACTGGAGTTTAACCGACTTTCATTGGCAACTGAGGGTGCAAATCTCTCCCCTCGACAGGCGATCATCGCAGGGTTAACTCTCAGCTGTTGGGGTGTATCCCTTTTCAGCTGCTTAGACAGGAGAAAGGGTAAATGAAATGTTTGCTCAAGGACACAATGTACTGCCAGGTCCAGGAATGGAATTGATAATCTATAGGTTATGATGTTTACTGACCATTGGAAGAGAATAAAGATGCGAACATTTTAATACATAATTATATAGATGTTTAGCATATATGTACAAGTAGCATACAGAATTAAATGTATGAATAACCTTAGGGAAAGAGGGATAAATGTAGAGTTTGAACCGAGGACCTTGTGATTAAGAAGGAAATGACTTAAATTAACTGAGATAGGAAACCCATTGTGTATGTATGTATGTGTATCTTTGTGTGTGTAAATATTAAAGTGTTTTACGTATGCACACACACACACGATGGCTGAACATTGATATAAGTATTATGTTTTATATAATATAAGTGAGATTAAACTCCATACGAATCAATACATTTCCCTTGCATACAATTTACCATCAAAAAAGCATTCGTACCGCTATTAATATAGTCATAGATATGGCGGTGTGGTGAAGAAGTTCACTTCGTAACCATGATGTTCAAGATTCAGTTTCGTTGCGCGGCAACATGGGAAGGTGGCGTCTGCTATATTTTGACCAATGATTTGTGCAGAAGCTCGTTTATATATATATATATATATATATATATATATATATATATATATATATATATATATATATATATATATATACACACACTCATTGGCCCGTCCGGCTGGTACCCGGCAAGGTATACCGGCATTTTATCTTTTCAGGACCCCCCCCTCCACCTCAGTGCAAATATAGCGCACTCCCTCTCAAGTCAGCGAGGGTAGAGGTGGGTAGGAGTTAACGTGCTCTGATGTTGGGTTTGAATAGTTAAAAATCGGACTCAGTTTTGCAAGGACCTGTATGGCACACTGATGATGTAATGCAATGTGGATGCAATCTGGCTTGTTCTGTCTGTGTTGCTCTCCTGCCTTCTGCGCGGGATCTCAGTTGCTGAAGGCGAGACTGGCGCTGCTCTTAAGACTGGGCTGATCGAATGACTCCGCTTGAGTCCTCATCTGCTGAAGGCGACGTTCATGATCATCTTCAGACTCTCTTATAACATTTTTTCTGGTAACATTTTTTCTTCTGGAAAATCTGATGTTGCAGCCAGGCTGGGACTTTTTGGGTGGCATATCGGCAGTAACAATGACGATAAGCCGTCTGTGCTTTCGTGAAATAAATAGGTTTGTTTATATTTTGTTTTTGTGTATGCAAAAATATCTGTACACGAATATATATATTGAAATAACAGATTAATGTTTAAGCAAAGAATCGCTGCTTTCGCCCTTAACGGAATCTTCTGAAACTAAAAAAATCAATCTGTGAACGCAGAAGTAAATATTTCGGAAAACGTTATCTAATGCAGACAGCCAGACACACCGAGACATATCATAATGGCGTGACGTCATAGCTATGTATCTATCTAAAATTTGGTGCTGTTTGGTCCAGCCGTTTGGCGGAAGGTTTGTTACATACATACGGCCGTCAGTTTTATATTATATATATATATATATATATATTTATATATGTGTATGTGTTTGTTTCCCACGGATGTTGATGCCCGTATAGAGACTTATATTTCCTGTTATGTTTTGTAGTGAAAATACGCAGAAAGCTGTTTTGAAACTTTTTAATCTCCACTGTATTCTAAATCACGCGTGCTTATATATATATATATATATATCCGCTGATGATTATATCCTGTAAATTAGCGTTTTCGACAAAATAATTGTCAATAAAATATGAACCAGACTGGGAAAAATAACAAGCACACGCACACGCGCACACACAGACAAACACACACACACACACATACACCGACACACACATATATATATTTATACACACACATGTATAAATACTACATACATACATATAATATATATATATATATTCATATATGTGTGTATGTGTAAATTTATATATATATATATATATATATATATATATATATATATATTATATATATATATATATAAATATACATACAATCACATACACCTACACATCTCATATTCGTGAACACATATATAGAGAATGAGAGAGAGAGAGAGAAAGAAAGTATTTATATATAGAATTGCAGGAAAACTGTCTTGTCGGGTGAATAACAGATCTTGTCTTGTTCCTTTTGTTTTGGCAACAGGAAAACCAATAGCAAAACAAAGCGGACAACTATAACAACAACAACAATCACAACAAGTAATACTCAACAACAAAAACTAAAACCATACCCACAACAACAACCACATGAACCACCACAACCATAACATCAACAACCAACACAATTACAACTCAACAACAAAAACTACAAATACAACAGCAATATCAACTGAAATAAGAACAAGAAGATCAGGTACAAGAACCACCACAACAAGAACAATATCAACTATACAAATAACCGCAGCAATAACAACAACAAAAACCACAAGAACAACACGAATAACAGTAACTGTAAAAAGAATAACAACAACAACTACATGAACAACAACAGTGACAAGAAGTAAAAAAAAAAGTAAATGGCATTTTGAGACGGAAGATAATGACTGGCAGTGAAAAGCGCCTCAAGAATCAGTCTTATAGAAGCTGTCAGGATATAACATAGCCTATAGGGCTTCCTATTGTTTCTCAGCCGACATATTAATAACATCTTACAGTTTAAAATATAAATTCTTCTTTGTTTATTAGCATACATAGATACTCATATACGTATATACACATATATATATATATATATATGCATATGTATGTATGTATATATGTATATATATATACATACATACACGAGCCCGCGTATAATTGTATACACGCAGACATGATCATCTTGTACCACGTATCTTCTCCCGACCCGTATATATGATTATATATATATATATATACACACACATACATGCATACATACATACATACATACATACATACATACATACATACATACATGGTGGCTGCCAACTCGTTTTCGAGTACGGCCACTACTTTATATCCATGTAGGAGAACCCCTACCGATGCGCTGAACGAGTGTGACTTTTTAGTCCAACCAGCGACTTGAAAACTCTGGTGCAAACACTACACTTGTGACAATTATTGACACATAGTGCTGGTACCATGTGACAAGTGCAGAGAGATCTCCAGATATAAAGCAATGCCTGTGCAATGTATGTATATACATACATACATACATACATATGAGAGAGAGAGTGGGAGAGATTTATAATAACAACATTGCCCATATATACGCATAATATATGCAAGTACTTAAAATAGATAATTGCAAATACGTGGACGGGCAAACTGAGACAGCTCAAATAAACAAATGCAAATAGAGATATAAACACACACACACACACACACACACACACACACACACACACACACACACACACACACACACACACACACACACACACACACACACACACACACACACACACACACACACACACACACACACACACACACACACACACTTATATATACATAAACACAAACAATTATGTATATATAACATGAGATGGTGGGAAATGCAAGAGCTGTTTAGAGATGCGGTTGTGATATAGGTGTTGTAATGATGGTGGTGGTGGAGACTGGCATACACATAAAGTGGTAACCCTCCCATATTCATCAAATAACAATAGAAATATGTAACATGGTGGTCGATTCTTTGTTGGTGTGGTTTTACTTCAATTGATTTCTTTACAAACTGAAGAGGGTCTCAGCATAAAGGGCGGGTGTTTCCTATTCTATCTCCACCACAAACTTTGTCTCCGTGCTCTGCTTCGTCTAGTTTTGAATGAGTAACAAGAGGGGATGTAACATAATGCAACGTTGGGACTAATGAATAATTGTTTAGTTTGCAGAGCTATGCTACAACCCTTCTCATGTCATGTGCCTCGACTGGACAAGGCCATTGGCAACCACAAGAGTGTAACCGTTTGGGTGCAAGCATGACTTGGGTATATGTTTTAAGCCACTTGGTAACAAACTGCTCGAAACTGCCTCTGCTTCTACAATACATAGCGGTTTGTTTAAAATGTTTAAATCTAAGTATCTCTTATCATTATTTAATTGAAGGTGTAGTTGATTGCCAAAATCGGTAAAGTGCCGGCCGAGATACTTTGTGGTAATTAGCCACGGCATTCTAACGTTCTGAGTTCAAATCCCGCCGATGTCAGCTTTGCTTTTCGGGGTCGATAATATAAAATACCAGTAACGCACTGAGATCAATTTAATCAACTTTCCCCTTTGCCCCAAATTGTTGTCTTTGTGCTTAAACCATTATTTAATTGAAGATGTTGGGTGCTATTTCTAGCGTCATTATAAGCCTGTTGTAGTGTCATGATATATATAGAGAGATATATATTAATTTAGTAGTTCAATGACACAACTTGTTGGACACCATTCAATATTTTCTCTAGTTCCAAAGAATTTCCTCTTGAAGACGGAATAAATTCTTTAAATATTGATAGTTTCAATGTATTGAAATAATTAATATTGTTTCTTAATTCCAGAAATCATGGTTGGGGACATTATATGAGCATAAACTCACTTATTTTAGTTGGTCTAGATTTTGGCTTAATATATTTAATTGCTTCTCTGAGTTGATTATATTTTATATTTTCATTGATATGTCGAATATTAGAGACAAGTAACACGAATGCCTTTGTATGTACTGGGGCCGACATAATCAGCTAAAACTCTTGGAGGTTTTATACCAGCATGGCCGCAGTCCAATAATTGAAACCACTAAAAAGAATAAAGACTACACAGAGCATTAAATGAAGCAAATACCTCAATGGTATCCTTATCTCTCAATGAATGTATTACATATTCTTCAGAAAGTATTATGTTACGGTATATAATAGATTCTGAAGAATACTTGAGGCTACACAACCGATTATTACAGACGGTAAATCAGCAAAAATTTCTTTTTTTATGGTTTCTGCTTTTATAGTTCATATTTCTTTGATAGTACAACAAATTTCTTGGGTCAAAAGAAAATACAGGAAAGCGCAAATGCACACACACACACACACATAAACTTATTTATATACATATATATCATGTACACACACATTTATATTTATATATATATGTATGTACGTACACTCACACGCATAAACACATACACACACACAAACACACACACACACACACACACATACCTGTAGCTAGATCCACATTTACGTAGACATACACATACTTAGACACAGACAAATAATATACATATCTGCTTATGTAATCTTTGATAAATATACTTTTTATATTCTTTTGTTATGTATTTTCTCTCTCATCTCTATTCATAATGCCATCAATCGCTTTCGCTGTTTTTCACATTACTCTAGTGTTTCTTATATGAGCAGACGACCTACCCTCTACCTGGTTGCTGGGACTTATTGAGCTAGAAATAGCAGAAAATATCAAATCTCTCTCATATCATACCACTACATTCTTAAATAATGAAATAACTAATTGAATAATGAATAATAGTATTCATAATTTCATCAATACATTTTGTTGCCTTTCATGTTACATCAACGTTTTTCTTATGACCGGCGAGGAAGCCTCAGCTTTGTTTCTGAATCTGCTCTTGGTAGAAATAGTAGCAAAAGCTTCAAATCACACAATTACAGCTGTTAAGTATGGAAACAACTATTTGAATATGGAACAAATCTTTGAATATTTTGACACCACATTAAAAAGTAAATAGTTACATCTGGAATTCCTCTGATGATATGTTGCTCAATAACGACAGAGAAATGAGCTAAACAACAGCAACAATAAAACGAATGATTCCGCCATTGGTTTCCACCATGAGTGTTCATTTGTGAGCTCAAGTGAACGGCCAACTCAAGAGTTATCGTTTAAGTGGCTGAGCATTCTACAGATACATATTAATATAATAAACAAGCTAAATTAGCGAGAAATACTATATGCCAAGTCTAGACCTTTGCATTACAGGTCTAATCCACCCGACAGACTTTGATTTATCCAGTTTCAATCACAAGGCTTTAGTCAGCCTGAGGCTATGGTTAATCACAACTTATCCCAGATTACACCAAGTGGGATCGAATCTATGACCTGATGATTGCAAACCGAACTTCTCAGCCGTGCCTGCATCAACAATAATAATAACAAAAATAACAACAGTACCAAGAAAAAGAAGAAAGAACAAGAACAGCAGCAGCAACAGCCTTAACAACTGTAACCGCAGCAGCAGTAACAACACCAGTATATAATTGCAACAGCAGCTATAATGATAATAATGAAATAATCATAATAACAATTTACAGAGGAAGAAGAATTTAAAGAATAAGAATAAGAATTTTAAGAATTTAAAAAAGATGGAGAAGAAAAGACGGAGAACTAAAACAAAAACAATAACAATAATGACAGCAGCAATGACAGCAATACCAACAATAATAGCAATAACAACAACGTGCCAGCTAATTCGTTCGATATTTCTTCCTATCTGTGTATTGAAGTGCTATTTAACACAATAGGTTTTATTAGGAACAAGTAAAAAGAATGTCCTGAGACACAAGCAGGTCAGAGAGGTCAGTCATGAGACCAAACTAATCGACATAATTCAGATTCAATTATTTTTGCAGTCGATTACATCTTTCAGATTTGATGTGAAAAGTTAATATAAAAAATAATTGCTTTCAGCCGTCTTTTAATTATATATTTCTAATAGTACACGTAATTTCTTCATTAAAGACATAAAAGTGTTAAGAAACGACATTAACGTTTCTTTTAAAATTCCTTATTGATTACAGCGTTGTTAGAAACTTGTAAACTTTGCCAATCTTGTTAAAACAGTGTTGGGTCTTCATCGGTTACAACGAAGAGTGTTTCAGTGATTTTTTTACAACATTTCTTGAAAATAACCAGACGCCATTTTATTTGCCACGTATCTCCCTTATTAAACATTGAATATATCAAAAGATGATCCGTCTCTGAGCATACGGTCTTTTCCAGATATACCTTAACGTTTAAAAAAGAGGACACATCTGATAATATAATCGAAAAAAAACTAGAATTAATTACATTAAAGCATATGACTATCTCGTCTTTTCGGTTAAGTATAGTCTAGCATGGGCTACATTATATAATGTGTTTCACGGGTACTTTCTAGTTAGTTGAACGGCCCACCAATGTTTTGAGAAAATATAACTTGTGCCGACTCGAATATGCTGCACACATACACGCACAAACAAATGCTTGTGGATAGATAAAAGAGCAAAGAGAGCGAGATGTGTGTATGTATGTTAGCATACAAGTACATCTGACTACACTGGTTGCTATTAGTTACTCTTCAAATTTAAATGAGGTAAAATAACAAATGTCATTGTGATGAAGATGATGACGGTGGGGATGGTGGCGTTGGTTGTGATGGCATTGTTATTATTATTATTATATTATTATTATTATTATGGATTGGCAGTATTGGTAGAGAGTCGGACATCATGCTTTGCAGCATAGAGTTACGGCCCTTTATGATCTGAGTTCAAATCCCGCCGAGGTTAACTTTGCCTTTCACCCTACGGGGTTGATAAAATAAAATACCAGTCACGCACTGGGGTCAATTTAATCGAATTTCCCCTCCCCCTAAATTGGTGGCATTGTGCCTATATAAGAAACCGGATTGGCAGTATCGGTAGAGGGTCAGACGCCATGCTTTGACGTATAGAGTTACGGCCCTTGCCATTCTGAGTTCAAATCCCGCCGAGCTTAACTTTGCCTGTCATCCTTACGTGGTCGATAACATAAAATACCAGTAATGCACTGGGTATTTGCTGGCCTTGTGCCAAACGTAGAAACAATTATCATAAATAGAAGTAGTGGTGTTTGTGGTAATGATAGAGAGGTGGGGGGTTGATTGTCATGGTAGTGGTGAAGGTGGAGATAGTGGTTATGATAATGGTGGGGCTGATGTCAGTTGTGGTGGAGATGATAATGCCGCCACAACCAACACCACCGCCATTCGTATTGGCAGCAGTAAGATGAAAAATCTGGAGAAGATTACGCTGGCAGTGGTTTCATCTTGACTAAGATTAACATTGCTTCCACGTAATCTGTATGTTATATACACTAGGTATATATAATATATATATATATATACAATACACACCACACACACACATATATATATATATATACACACATATCTATATACCTATCTATATATATTTTATGTTTGTTTTATACGAGACGATCTGACAGTCTGGTCGATAGCCTGTCTCACATCTGTCGGTCTCTCTGTCAATCTCACATACATTTAATTCTTTTCTATTCTCTCCCCGCCTTTCTCTTTCTCTCTCTGCTTTAAATCTGTCTACTAGTCTTTCTTACACGTATCTGTAGAACTATTTGTCAGATGATTCACTTAATCCACCGCTCGGTTCTCCATCCCCACCTGGAACCTACGTGCCTTAAATAGAGTCTATTCTATTGTAGGTATTCGGCTAGGTTCCAAATCTGAGGATGACCCTTTTTCTCACCAATTCTGATAAAAGAAAAGTGGTAGCAGGCAGTCTTCTTTCTTCCTGGACGCATCATTACAGAATGTTTAGGAATTTCGCTACTCCAATAATTGAGCCCCCAATTTGATCCCGTGGTATCGTAAACAAGTGTCATTTACAACAGCCTTGTATCAATCCAACTTTTGTTAATAAAATTAGGTTGACGGAAACTGTAAGGAAACTCGTCAAACGGACAGCCTTGTCGCACAAACTATATCATGTTGAATCTCCCTGAGAATTACGTTAAATGTACATGTGTCTGTGGAACGTTTACTCACGCGTTAATTTTACGAGCAGGTTTTTTGTTGATCGAATAATGGTAACGCTCATCGTCGAAAAAGACGGAAGTGAATTCCTTTCTGCTTTGATTGATACCTGTTTGTGGATTGTATTATTATTATTATTTTGACTGTCGGTTTATTTAGTTAGAGAATCGCTCTGCTCCTAATCCTTAATAAACACTAAATGTAACTTGCATGCACGTCATACTTATTCCTCAATTCTGCCGTTCTTTTAATCTTCAGTAATGCTAAAACCTAATTCCTTAAGCTTCACCAATCATACCATGCTGTTTGGTGTATATATATATATATATATATATATATATATATATATATATATATATATATATATATATATATTGAATTTTTCTGCCACACGAAATAGATCTAGTCCCTATACATTAACACATATATCTTACTAGCATAGATCAATTATTCATAAAGTAGTACAAAGGTAGTGTTATAAATTAGTCCAAACTGAAAAGTTTGCTAGTAATCTTATACATTTATATGTCTGCATGGAAATATACGTATGTACTAAAACACGCACAGACACACCCATATTTATATTTACATAGTTGTGTGCATATCTAGACATTCTAGCATAGTCTTAACCCTGATGGCTAAAAGGCACTAAACAACAAACGTATGCATATGCAGGAAGCACTATTTAGTTTTGGTATTACATTACAATATAAAATATCAAACAGAAATGGTGTTATTTCACTGGATTTGTAGAAGTTAGATATAAAGAACGAAAGTTATGAAATAGTGAGAATATATTCATTAATCACGTGAGAGACTTCCATGTTTTACCGAGACAGACATCGTTCAGGGAAAATCGATAATGCCAACAAATGAAGACATGCTATCAGTTCGAACAGCTATAACCATGAATCAAATATTTATTAAGTTTTTGAAATATATACAGCAAAAAAGAAAAAGAAAAAAAAAACGACAAAAGCACAAAGATCAATAGGACAAAAGAAAGCAAAAACAAAGAAAGTCTCTGTAATTAAATGAAATATAATGTTTACATCCGTCGGTTGCAAAGATGAATGCTGCAGTTGTTTGATCAACTGAACAACATGTTTATGATAAAATGAATGCTCATTCCCCTCACCGGCCACCAGGCAATTTATCCCTTCTTAGGGAGATTCAGCGTTAACCACTGTTACGATGTATGACAAAGTTGGGCCTGTAAAGTACAAGTACAGACCATCTGATGGGTTTCCAAACAGTACCCGCCATCACAATTTCATTTACAACGCATAGGTTGAACCTCCGAAGTTATGGTAAATGATACTTGCCTAAGATATTCCATTTGAGCAGTGTGATCAAATCGAGGAATCTATGATTGCGAAGAGAACTTCACTTCTAAACTACACACACATATATATATATATACACATACATGTATAACTTTTAAAGAGAATACACTGACACACAAAGATATATTCATATATAACGCCGATTTCAAAACAACGCGCATATATATACATACATATACATGCATACATACATACATACATATATCTATTTATACTTACATACTATTTATACTTACATACATATACATGCATACATACATACATATATCTATTTAATACTTACGCACTCAGTCACATATTTAATGTTCTTTTAACGAGTGTTATATAAATATGAAGCTATTTAAGTTGTTAATACAACGAATATAAAAGGCAGAATTTCACGCAAATAGAACATCAAAATAGTGGATCTGTAATAAAAGCTGACATATAAGAATAAGCAATATGTGTATGAATAAATCTAATCTATTTTTGTGTCTACATAAGTTTTCCTAGTTATATATTTAAATGTACGTGTGCGTGTCGTTTATTAGATAAAAGGCACGCACAGAAGACACGAGATTTGAAATTATGTAGTTAAATACCCCAAAAAGAAAAAAAAAATATGGCTTGATGGCTTAAATTTTCCTTTTAGTTATATATGGGAAATTATGGCATCGTTGTGGTATTTCCTGCCTTTTGGATTGCATATTTTCATTTCCCATGCATTGTATTATTATATTTTGTCTTATATCTTGTTTTATATAATCCTTTGTTAATTATTGTCTATTATATATAATGTTATACATATGTCATACATTATCAAATTAATCCGTCTATTGTAAAGTGTCATTACCCCTTTCCTCGTTGTTTTTCTTTATATGAAGTATTCTCTCTAGCCCCACAAATATTGTAACCGCTTATCTTTATAATGTTAACTGTATTCTGTGTGCAAGGCCTTGTGGCTAATAAAAGTCATTACATTTTAGTGCATTAAGCTATTTACGAATTAGGTCAATATAGGTTGGCTGTTTAGTGTAATGGTTATTGGTTGCGTTTGCGTCAAAGTTTTTGGAATATACGATGTGAATTTTTACAGTTTATCCATCCATGTCTCTTTTAAGGAGCTCCGAAACTTGTTGGGTGGAAGGGAGTGCAGAATTTAAGTCTGCTGAAATTGGAGACATGGCTCGAAAGCATGCAGCTTAATAATTATAAAGTTATATTGCTAAATCCCTCCAAATTCTAGATTAAAGGCATATTCATATTCATTAGAAAATTCATACAATATTCATTAGAATATGGTAACGAAATAGTCAATCAATAGACTATAAATAAGACAGAAATGAAAATAAGCATAGTCAACAATCGGACAATATATAAAGACTTTGTTAAATAAATCAACCGAACATATATAAAATATATACTGTATTCTATGAATAAATAATGCATCAAATATTCTCACAAAACAGTTTATCTGAAAGTAAGTTCCACCTACGACTGCATAAATTGTCGACTAAACAGATTAAGCGTGGGAAATTAGTTAACATACGTTGTAATATGCTCTGGATAATGTGCTGAAAATTTTCTACTCCATTTACTTTGTAACAGAGTAACAAATAAGAATAATAGAGACAAATTGATTCGATTGGATATTGACAAATAGTTTTGAAAATATAATATAGATACATAATCTATAAAAGAATGAATATATCGTATGCATTAACAAGAAACGGTCCGTTAAAAATCGCCGTATAATTGAAAAGAAAAACGATATATCTTTGTGCAAATTTAATCGCCTTGTAAAAGATTTAACAACTTCATTATAAGAAGATATATAATGATGTTGGTATAGTGTGTTATATGCAAACCTTGGCTAATTTTTTTAATGTTTAGTTTTGATCAATTTTATTTAAAGCTACTTTCGTTTTCTAATGAAAAACTCTGATTTTCAAAATATATTTTATAAAATAAAGAATTCGGAGCGATTTAGGAAAATATCCAATTTTATCATTATTAAAGCTAGAACAACTTATCAAATATTCTTGCATAAAATTATAATGGACGGTTTATATATATATATATATATATATATATATATATATATATATATATATATGAAAAGTTTTGTATTGTAGAACCAGAGGCAGCTTTAGGTAGTTTGTTATTAAAAGGCTTTAAATCCTTTGAGATATATAAGATTTCTTGCTCAAGCAACAGATAAATATTTACAGACGATCTATAGTAAGAATAATATTCCTCTCCGGTCTATTTGGCCCCCAAGTGGAAAATATGCAAGTCTATCTTAAACTTTACATCTCAAAAGAAATGTATTAGTTTCTTTTTTTAGAGAGAGAATCAGCTTTTTATATAAACATTAAGACGTACACTAGATATTTGCTGTTGATGCTCAAAACAAGTAGGAGGATTGGATGGTGGAGAGAGAGAGAGAGAAGGGGTTGTGGAGGAATGAGGAGAGAAATCTTTATAGTATTTATTTCGGTATATTATGATTCCGCATCCAAGTTTTACCCAGAATTGCAGTCTTTGAACTCTGTTGGCTTCGAAAATAATCGTACTTGGTTTGCATGATACAGGAATTTCCTTGCTAACAACAAAACTTCGTTAACCCAGACGAACAAAAACAAGCTCTAGTTCAATGAAAAAAAAACCCACTTCTTTCAAAGAGTTGTTATTAAAATGTATATTTTCTAACATAATTTTAAACACAAGCCATATGTTAAGTTACTATCTTAGCAATGAAATAATTAATAATTTCAGTGAATCCTCCCCAAATTCTTCAATAATTAATTGAAATATATTATATTTCAGTTAAAATATCGTCGCGAAAGAGTAAAGAGATTTATGTATTTTGCCTTGTGCAGATTATGTATCTATTATGTATCTATTAAGAGCAGTTCGCATAACCATTTTTAGGGCCTTTCAAATGGGAGGCTGGGAAGGTGTTATTCTCAAACAGTAAGCCTAGCCAGAAGTTTTGCATCAGAGTAGATTCCACAAAATCCCCCCCCCCCCCCCTCCCCACAAGCGACAGGTTGTTGTGTTAAACCGTGCAACACATTGTGTCTAATACCGAATCGGCAACACTGAGATTTGAACTCATAAGAACCTAATGGAACTAATACTACAACGCGTCCCACGAAATGAAAATACAACTCCCACGGAAATAAACATTTTATAGAATTAACGAAAACTGTTTTCAACAGCAGTAACAACGACGGCGACAGCATCTGCCACCACTACCACAACCATCACCTCCACGACCACTACCATCATCTCCCCCCCCCAAACTACCACCACCACAACCACCTCCAATACCATTGTTACCACGACCATCACATTCACCACAACCATTACCGCCACAACTACCACCAACACTACCACCAACACTATCACCATCACCAATTTCATAACCACGACCAACACCACAACCACCACCACTTCAAGCATCATCATCGCTACCGCCACCACTTCTACTGCCGCTACTAACAGATGCTATCGCATTTGTCAAAAATCTACACAGTCAGGCGATAAGAATGATAAAAGGAAACACAGTTGCAATCTTGCAATCCGAGAACAAAAGAATAAAAAAATCACCTGACAAACTAAACTGAGTTTATCAAATTTGTCACATCAGATGTTTTCTCTCTCCTTCTCTTGGCTCTTAACACTGAATAGCGTCGTAGGGGTGCCATCCTGACACACAGCATGTCTTGGATATATTTTAAACATGTCGGAACCCGTCCCTCTCCAGATTAGAACGCAGGGGGATAAAGTAATATAGAGATAATCGACCCCAGTACTTAACTAGTACTTTATTTCTCCACCTGAAAAGGATAAAAGTTAAAACTGACGTCGGCAGAATTTGCTTACCGACGCACTAAAGATTCTGCCAATTAAAATGGTAAGATTTTTAGAAATATATCGACGTAACATACAAGAGTAGAATTGATTATTCCCATGTAGAAAAAAATGCATGATTTTTTTTCTCTTTTGCTTCAATAATTTTACTTATGTATTACAAATATTCAACGAAATACACACACACACACGCACACGTACACGTACACATATACATACACATACGTATATATATATATATATATATATATATATATATGTGTGTGTTTGTGTGATTAAAAAATGGCAACTGTTGTTTGTATACAAGTTTCAAGAAGCAACGTTTTCAACATAGAACCATATTCTGAATGGGATGCAAATTGCTCAACTAAACCTGCCCGAGGCATACACTTATCATAACTAAGTTCTCCCCGCAAAAGTTTCAAATCTCACATGAATTCGACTTGGAGCCATTCTGTCAATTCACCTGAAATTAAGGCATTTATCTTCTATTGGAGAAACCATGATAAGAAGTAACGAATATATCTTATATTAACATATACACTGTACTTACAGCCACACACACACACACACCACAGCCACATACACACACACACCACAGCCACATACATACACACACACCACAGCCACATACACCACAGCCACATACACACACACCACAGCCACATACACCACAGCCACATACACACACGCCACATACACACACACCACCGCCACATACACACATACCACCGACACGGCCACATACATACACACCACGGCCACATACACACAGACCACATACACACACACCATAGCCACATGCACACAAACACCACAGCCACAAACTCACACAGACAAACACCACACACACACACACACACAAATACGCACATACAGACATGCAGACAGACACACACACATATCTCAAGTAGGCATCATAAAGTGTATGTATATACATATATTCATTGCGATCATGATAAATTATAGATATGAGCGCGTGCGCGCACACGCGCACACACTCACACACACGCACACGCACACGCACACACACACACACACACACACACACGTATATTCTTTTTATAAAATTTACTAATGCGTTGGTTTAGTCTTTTGCATTCTCTCTGTACATAATTTAGGTTAAATCGATAAGTAACAGGTGAACAATGATAGTTTAACACCGCTGACTTACTGAGCTATCGAATTTCTACACTATTGACCACATGCTTCATATCTTAAGAGAAGCAAGAGATTCAGGGTCGACATCTGGGTATTTATCCCCCTGGGTAATCCTACAATGTGCGCTCCATTCTCTCTGTTCTGTGCCCCGTTCTCTCAAATAAAAAAATTCAACTTACAGTTTAAGCTGATGAATCTAGTTTATGAAACTTCTTGCTCTGATCACACTAAGAAAATTACTTAGCCTGCCTTTTCCACCACTCAGTCCTAAACCCAGCCACAGCAAATCAGGTTACAGGTCATAACACAATACAACTCTTTCCACCGTTTTGGATATTTCTACAACGCTGCTACGCGGCAAAGATATTTGGCGGGAAATTAATAATACATATAAGTTAATGATACAAATATGTATAAATATTTGAGGCTTTCAGGTTCAGTAATGCATTTCTCTGAGGTCGTTGACCCTGGTGACTGGCTAGTTGGCCTAATGGTGGCACCATTAGTGATAAAGTGACACAACTGCCTAGCTGCGCTATTGACCATATATTGCAGAAAGTTTCTAGAAATGCCATAATGCTATTATAATCCTTATGTAGGTTTTACTTATTTGAACTCCTGTAAAATAAAGGAGAGGAAAGGGAAGGAATCGATCGTTAGACCGGACTGAGGAAACATTTCCAATGGTATTTAAATTACTGATACTATCTGTCGGCCGTAACTTTTGGCAGAATAGGACATATTTCGATTCAGAACACACATAATTCAATACATTTTCAGAAGACAACTTGTTAAACTCTCTAGGAGTTCTGCCAACCCATTACTCCATCAATTATTACTTTATTTATCGACCCCATATCTTTCATTCTTCTGAGGTTAAAACTATAATTTACTATTTTACCATATACACTTGAACACGGAGCTCCAGTATTTACAATCCTGTGGCCAATAAAAGAATAACATTACACACACACACACACACACGCGTACGTCGAAATCTGCCGCTTCTCCTTTCTCTCGCTCACTCCCTCAATAGACACACACACACACACAGACACACTACACAATACACAATACATAATACATATATATATAATGTAAATGAAGCCTTTCCTTTCTTTCTAGTAGTTGCTCTTATCATCCCGCTCCTTCTCTACCACTTCGTCCCATTCTTCACCGACCCTGTTAAAGTCTCTTTTCCCCTCATTCTTCTTCTTAAAGTGTCTGTGTGTTCGGATTTCACACTGTACTGTACACATAAATGCATTTCCAGTGTATGTACATAGTGTAATCGATCTTTACTATGCTACAAATACGCGAGAACAAAAAAGATACATATTGTGTGTGTGTCTGTCATTGTACATCGATATATATATATATATATATATATATATATACACGAATGTGTGCGTCTGCTATTAGAAAAGATATGCACCAATTTTTGCACGAACATAGAAATAAACCCTCTTAGGGGAATCAAACCACTCAACTACCCTCTATCACGTTTCGTTATCTTACATTTGTAAAACGATTTTTGCTAAAGTTGAATATATATATTAAGTATGTGAATATAAGTTTTAAGAAAGAAGTGCTTGCATCAGGAGGTAAGCATATAGTATGGTCCCGTAACTACTGATGGAGTCGTTGGGCCAGCGTATATGGCATGCAATGTTTCTTGGGCATTTTAAAATCTGACAGAACCCATCTCCTCTCTAGGTTTGAATACAGCAGATTTCTCCCAGAGAAGGATAGAGGGAATGAGAGAATGGAATTGAGAAAGAGATATAGATGATTGGTACTTTTTTATCGACTTTCAATCGATGACAGGAAAAGTCTACCTCGGTGGGATGTGAACTCAGTGAGCAGAGAATCAAAATAAATACCGGAAAGCATTCTATCCGACGTTCTAACGACTGCCAATTCGCCTCCCTAATACATTAAATACTTTACACGAAATGTTATTATATATTTGTTATCATCGTTATCATCATCGTTTGTCTGCAGTAGTTCAACGGCCACAATCCTCCTCCGTGCAATCTAAGTTTCATAATCATTTGTATTGTCACTAACGATGTTATTTAAATCCCTAGGCAGAAATTGAACTCAGAAAGTAAAGTACCACACCAAATTCTGCTAGGCTTCTCCTCTGACGCCATCACAATTATGCTTCTCCATTACATATAACAATTGATTATTGTATAAATATCAAATATGCACCAAGAATACTACATTATCGAAGTATTGTGCATAGGAAAAGAAATAAATCTATGCGCTGATATTACTGTTAGGTTAAGAAGCTAGTTTTGCTACTACATAGTCCCGTGTTCGATCAGACTAAAAGTTTCTTCTACAGTGGAACACTAGAAACGTAGAATCTATCTTCTACATGGAATTCAGGAATTTGGACGACTGCAACTGCCTGGAAGCCAGTTATATATGGAAAATGATACGGATTTGAAAATATTCCCAATGTTTATAGTTTATTTTCACTAAACAATGAGAAGAAAGTTCATAGAAAATAAATTACAGTTTTTATTAAAAAGATAGGTGGGTTTGTTGAAATAATCAGCGTTACCTGATATTGGACAATTTATTTATGATAAAACTGTATAAACATATTATTTACAGTAACATTAATAATAATAATGACAACTATAATGACGGCAATAATAATAAAAAAAAAGGGGAAACAAAAGGGGAAATATAGAATATATTGTCCTGGTTATGACATTAAACTGCATCCCGGGGCAAGGCTCCAGTTCGGGAATTCAGGAGGTGTGGAGTTACCCCTTAGTTGTTATCACTCCCAGGTCTGCTCTGGCCCAGGGCAGTAGTACCTGTTAGGGCCCCATTTATGGGTTAAATAATAACCCTATATAAATACAAGTGGCGCCGATAAGGTATTATCAACCATTGAAAAGAAATGAATATATATATATATATATATATATATATATATATATATATATATATATATATATATATATATATATATATATATATATATATATATATATATATATATATATATATATATATATATATATATATATATATATATATATATATATATATATATATATAAAGGCCGGTGGATTGGCAGTATCAGTAGAGAGTCGGACGCCATGCTTTGACGCATTGAGTTACGGCCCTTACCATTCTGAGTTCAAATCCCGCCGAGGTCAACTTTGCCTTTCATCCTTACGGGGTCGCTAAAATAAAGTACAAGTAATGTACTGATTGATTGCTGGCCTTGTGCCAAAAGTAGAAACAATTATATTATATATATTATTTTATTATATATATATATATATAATACATATATTCAATTACCTATATATCTAGAAAAAAGGAGGAACGGAACGGGAACAAAAGTTTCACACAGAATAACTATGTAATCTGCTCTTCACATGCTAGAAATTACTGCCAAATGTGCCGCTGTAAGCTACACTCGCCCATAGTATACAAAGCAAAAACACGGCTCTGATCACAGGTTGAGCACAGGTCTGTCCACTGTTAGTTGAACTAAGGCTAGGCGACAACACAAACAGGACTTCCCTTGAAACCTCTTCCAGCATATAAGATAATAAATTAACAAAGAAAGAAAGAAAGAGAAAGAAAGAAAGAAAGAAAGAAAAAAAGAAAAAAAGAAAAACAACGAAAATAGAAGAAAAAAATACAGTAAAATTATTGTCCACATATAAGTGTGCATGTGTGCGTGCGTGTGTGTTTTAGTATCGGGTATCGATAGCCGTTGAGTATTCAGCGTAGTGTCCCGGCTAGGTAAATCTGTAATCAGTTCGATTATTAATGGTGGGTATTATCACTACTCCTCTCTTTAAAAGTATATATGAACCCGCACACATAAACATAATCTGTGTATACACGCAAACAGACAGGCACATACACTCAAACATACACACACACACACACACACACACACACACACACACACACATATATATATATATATATATATATATATATATTATTGTGCTAGTTATGCTTTAAATTTTTGTCAAGCACCCTCGACAGAGACTAAAAATCTTTTTTTAGGTAAATATAGTTATATGCAGAGTAGCGAAATGGCCGAAGTGATAAAGAGACTTATTCTGGGTCTTTGCATTCTTCTGTGTTCACATCAACTTAGAAATTTGAAATTGTAGTGGTCCCAACGGAGGTAACTATAATGATAGCTGATTACTATATATGCATGCATGGTTCCGTAACTATTATGGGAGTCGTAGGGGCGCCGTATTGAAATTTACAAAACCTAGCGGAGCTCACCTCCTCTCTAGGTTTGAATGCAGGAGATTTCCTTTACAGAAGGAGAGAATGGAAGTGAGAAAGAGGCATAGAGGAAAATCGACTCCAGTACTTGATTGGTATGATTGGTACATTTTTTATCGACTCCGATTGGATGAAAGGCAAAGTTGACTACGGCGGGATTTGAACTCAGAGAGCAGAGAGCCGAAACAAATACCTCAAAGCATTCTATCCAACATTCTAACGACACTGCCAACTCGCCGCCGACCATCTTGCAGAATATTTGAGAAAAAAAATCGGGTAAAGTACTTCTGGAGACCGAGAAAGGTGGACACTAACGCTTGTGCGGAATCAAATCACGAGTCTCACGGATGCCGGTTGAGTACATGGTCCATTATGGAGGTTAAATAAACGAAGTAATTATCAAATGCTGTGGCATACCGGAATCGTTAGAGCGTCGAAAGGGTGAGCGGCGATAAATTTCGCTATTTCACCCAGCTATTTAGGTACTGAGTTCAAATCCCACCAAGGTTTCATAACAATCACCTCCTGGACATTTGGGATAGGTTTCCAGTTTAAGATACCCTAGTTCAAGTCACGAAGGTCGTGAAAACAATTATAAGCAGTTTTATTCCTCCTGTGATAAAAAAAAATATTTTTTCATCATTCGTATAATCCCTCTCCATACACATATATTTATTGGCAGCCCTACTTTTACACACACACACACACACACACACACACACACACACACACACACACACACACACACACAGACACAGACACAGACACACACACACACACACACACACACGTGTGTGTGTCTGTATGTGCATGTGTGTGTTTAAGTATATATACATATACATAACTGTATACACCTATATATTATGGCTGTCCGCCATACACAACTGTTGATAACGCAAGCGAAGAGAAAAAAAAGAGAAAAAATTTTGTTCTGAAAGCTTGCACAGAAGAAAAAAATCGTTATAAATAATTAGCTGCGTTGACACCTTACACGCGCAGACACGCAAACAGCATGCAGTCATTGACACACACCCATGCAGCATACACGCCCTTATATATGTATATGTATATACAGATATATAATATATATATATATATACACCCACATATATACACAAACATATACATACATATAATATGCTCACACATCATATATATATATATATATACCCTAGACAAGCATGCAATCATGCATTGAGTTGTATAGTGAAACATGCAGTTACATGCACCTACAGAAGGATTAACATCATACTGGCTATTAAAATCTACGTTGTTTGAGATCCGAATTTTACAAATCACCGCCCTCAACCACTTTCTCTTGTCCAGTGCTTCTCTCTTTCTTTCCTCTTCCCCTGAGCCACACCCCTGCTCACCCTCTGTCGCTTTTTCTACCTTCCTCTAACTCTCTCACTTTCAATCAGTCACTAACTTTTTTTTCTGTCACTCAGTCACTCTCTCACTCAGTCACTCTCTCACTTTCTCACTTCTCTCTCAGTCACTCTCTCCCCTTCTTTCTTCTCTGTCAGTCATTCTATCCATTTCGTACTTCTTTCTCACTCGCTCTCTCTTCTTTTCTCTCGTCTCTCTAGCAGTCACTCTCTTTCTTCCTCACTTCTCTAGCAGTCACTCTCTTTCTTTCTCACTTCTCTCTAGCAGTCACTCTCTTTCTTTCTCACTTCTCTCTAGCAGTAACTCTCTTTCTTTCTCACTTCTCTCTAGCAGTCACTCTCTTTCTTTCTCACTTCTCTCTAGCAGTCACTCTCTTTCTTTCTCACTTCTCTCTAGCAGTCACTCTCTTTCTTTCTCACTTCTCTCTAGCAGTCACTCTCTTTCTCAGTTCTCTCTCTCACAGTCAGTCATTGTCTCTCTTTCTTTCACTTCATCTCCTTTTCTTCTCTCTTCTTCTAGCGGCTTTTTATTTCGCTTTGTTTCACTTTCTGATTCATTTACTATACGTGCGCACGCACACACATACACGTTCATGAATATATATATATATATTCATTAATACACATATATGCTTACAAACACAGACAGATACACTCACACATCCAACCAGACACATACATGAATACGAATACACATATATAAATATATATATATATATATATATCTGAAACGAAAGAAAATTAAACACAAATATTTAAAACTTCCACAAACCTGCATCTACACACACACATACAAACATGCACACATACATACACACAGATATAATCATGCATTAATACATATACGGGAACCAAGTCTATTAGTCTATAAATATTAAACCTTTCTGCGCAACCCACGTGGGCTTTCGACAGCTTTGCATGAGCATCGTGAGGGCAGGACCATATATATATGGAAAAACACCACATACGTATAATTCTCTCTCTCTCTCCCTCTCTCTCTCTCTCTCTCTCTATATATATATATA
>OZ024755.1:14539007-14559007 GCA_964016885.1 Eledone cirrhosa
ATACATAAACGACTCTAGAGATATGAAAGAAACTGTTTGAATGCGAAAAGATGAGGATAAAAAATCTAGACACTATAATGGTTTTAGTTTGGCGCTCTAACGTTTCTACATAAACTCACTGTGTAAATAAATAAATAATACCGCAAAACAAATATGTACTTAGACATCAAATGTATCGATCACTGATTGATCTCTTGTGAATATATAAATTCCACGCAATGTTATTCTGATCTCACAGCCACACACGCCTTCCGTTTATTTTAATCGTTGCATTCATAAATATATTCTGAATCTAGAGATTAAGACAAACACCATCAGTTATAATCTGTGACATGAAAGTAGTAGAAATGGCAACAAGAAATTTCTCTGATTATCATCCAAACATATGTACATACATAAATACACATATATGTACATAAATACTTACATATTTTCACACATACATACACATAAACATACATATCCACACATGCAATAACATCCATGCCTGCACACGCACGCACACACACACACACGCGCACACACACGCACGCACACACAGAGACACACACACATATATAAAGTTTAGTGACTATGTAAGTATAATACTTATTCTGTCCCTCTTTTTTTCAACCTAACCATATTGTTCCCCTATGGTATTGGCAGAGTGCAGCCGTTCAGAGGGTTTCAATTTTGAACTTCAATTCTCTCAATGAGGGATCATAGAGCTGCATGATCATTATATATTGTATATCGATCTCTTTATATATATATATATATATATATATATAGTAGTGTAAAAAAAGAGAGGTCAGATCCAAAGTTGGTAGAGCACTCAGTTCAAAGGACGAGTTCAGTTTATTGTAAGTTCCACAACAAAATAACAAATCATATTTGAGGACACGTGTTTCACCTAAATCAATTATTCTGGGTGAATTTAATACAACACTCCAACGACTCTTCCAGTCCACCTCACATACATTTTTTAATTTTGGGCTAAATTCCTTAGACAAAATTTCTATTTTGATATTTTCTCTGTATAACAAAGAATCGGTTAAAACCCATGGAAAAGTGAAATGGCGAATTTGTGCAAATTATGTAAATCAATATTAATACTTCTGATCAAATATTCAAAAAAAGTAAAAGAAATAAGAGTCTTGAAATTTTAGTTAACACTATGATCTACTGAACTGAAATCAGCATAAACATATTATTTAGATAAGACACAGATTAATTGATTGGCAGAATTGGTAGAGCCTTCGCACAAATCTTTTACGGCAACTAGCTATGAATTCTTACGTTCTGAGTTGAAATCCCGCCGAGATCAACTTTGTATTTCCTTCTTTCGGTGTCTACAAAATAAGGTACCAGTCATGCAATGAGTTCATGGCAATTGCCTTGTAAGTCCCCACCCACCAAATAAAAAAAATTGCTGGCCTTGCGCATAAATTAGAAACAATTATTTAGATAAGACAAGACACTCGCAGAAGACAAACTTAAGGTTATGTCAATTATACGGTGCTTCCCTTGATTTCAGAGAGGAGAGATTAGAGAAAGAGAGATTAGGGAGGGAAAGAGGGCGAGAGAGATGGGAAGATAAGGAATGTGTATGAGAGAGGATTCAAAATAGAGAGAGGAGTAGTGTGTATGCGAGAGAGAGGTGGTGGAAAGGATGAGGGTTAAATGGAAGAAGATGGGAGGAAGGAGCGTATATGGGAGAAGCAAACAGACAGATACACGTGCATATGTATATATTTACATTCATGAATAAGCAAGTTCACACACAAGTGAAGAAGAAACATTTTGCTTACAAACAAATTGATTAACGGACATTCTTTTTCACTAAAGTACATTTGACGTACATGTGTGCACATATTTATACATGTATACACATATATAGACATATGCGCATATATATATATATATATATATATATATATATATATATATATATATATATATATATGTGTGTATATATATATATATACACATACACATACACACACATACATATATACACATCTACATACATTCAAATGTGCATATATATATGTGTATGAATATTTACATACAAATATATATAACTATATATATATATATATATACACTCACGCACACACACACACATGAATATCGACATATATACATACGTGAATATGTATATATCTGTGTGCGTGTATTTGTGAATATATACATACACATTTATATATTCATGTATATACATAACATTGTTTCAATTTAGTGAAGAAACCGAATATTATTTATTCTGTCCATAAAACAACGGGTTATTTATTGGTTTTAATTAAGTCAATTTCTTGGCTTACTGCATAAAATATGGCAGTGTTCAATAACTATATTTCTGTCAGGAAGACTGGAAGAAGAAAATTGAAGTTAACCAGTATCGACAGGCTGCCGGTTGTCAGACCAGATGACTGCCAGATCACAGGACAACTGGACTGCTGGATTAATGGTCTGCCAGATCATCGGACTGCCGGATCACAGGAGCTCCGGACAGCTAGACCTTCGGCTCAATTTACTGTGAATGGTTTAATCCATCTAAGTGTGATATATTCTTTGCTGAGTATGTATAAATACCTTGGGAAATTCTGCATATATATATATATATATATATATATATATATATATATATATATATATATATATATATATATATATAAAGGACATAGACATATTTATAAAAATTCCAAACGTAGAAAATACCTAACAGCAGTCGATTTCTATAAATAATAGCTTACCTAATCGTGAAAAATACCCTATTGAGGTAAACAAGTGGAGTTGGAGAGGTAGTGAGTTCGATTCCACGTAGTGGCTGGTCGCCACTATTTTCCACTTATAAGGGTATCTTACCATATAAGCTAAGCTATTATTTATAAATATCGGCTGTAGTTAAGATTATTTTCTGCTTTCGAGATTTCCACATTTTCTTATAATTCCAATCTACTCAACACCCCGATAGTTTACCTTCGAAAATGTTATCATCATCATCACCGTTTTACGTCCGTTCTTCCACGCTAGCATGGGTATATATATATATGTACACACACACACACACACACACACACACACACACACACACACACACACACACACACACACATATATCCATACACCGACACAGAGACACACACATCTATATATATACATATAAGTATATATGTATAAATGTACATCTCTTTCCTCTCTCTCTGACTTTCTCTTTCTGTGTATATGCATTTATATATATATATATATATATATATATATATATATATATATATTATATATATATAGAGAGAGAGATACTGAATACAGACACATACACACATGCCCACACAGAGAGTATGGAGAGAGAGAGAGAGTAGGGGCGGGGTGAGAGATAGAGAGAGGAATATATATATATAATTATATTAGTCTTCTGTTGTCTCCCTACAGTCAAATAGATTATGGGATTCAGTAAATATAAGTAAATATCTTAAGGCAAATATAATTGAATATGTCAGAAACAACATTCTGTAATATGATATAAACACCATCCTCTCATATATTTCTAACATCTTCTCAACTAAGATATGTTATTCATAAAGAAATACTTAAATATCGAAGTTGTATTAGTTTGGCAAATGACTTATCTGAGAATGTGTCTTGAAACTAAAGTAATTGCATCATAAAACAGCCATTTTAGTCACTCATAAGCACACACACGCATAGGCACTCAAACGCTGTTAAATTGTCTTTACATTTATCACACGCACATACTCAGACATAGCCACAGACATTCAGCCAAACAGACACACACATATGTATATATATATATACACGCACACTGTTAAATTCACTATACATTATCACTTATTTCCTGGTGTCATCTGGACACTGACACTGTTACAGTTGTAATGGAACTGTGTTAGTGACCAGGTCTCAAACAGTGCAACGAACATTTTGACAGCAAGAAATATATGATAAATTGAACACTATTACCAATACAACACTGTCAATAATATAACACTGCCAATATAACACTGTTAATATAGCACTGTCAATGCAACATTATCAACATAACACTGTCTATATATTACTGCCAACATAACACTATCAATACAGCGCTGTCAATAGAAAACTGTCAATACACCACTGTCAATAAAACACTGCCTATACAACACTGCCAATATGAAACTCAATATAACACTGTCGATACAACACTGTCGATATAATATTTACAACATAAGAATACCACTATGACACTGGCTATATAGTACTATCAACATAACACTTGCTATACAGTACTATTGATATAACACTGTCGAAATAACACTGTCAATATATACACTGCTAATATGACACTGTCAATGTAATGCTATCAATTCTTTCAGTGTGTGCTTCCATAGTAGAAATAGTTTCTAACAATATTCATATTATAAAGTAACAAGGGCGACGGATTGGCTGAATCGTTAGAGCACTGGACAAAATGCTTTGTGACATTTGTCCTGGCACTTTGCGTTCAAATCTTGCTGAGACCAACATTACGTTTCATCTTTCTGAGGTGGATAAATAAAGTACCAGTCAAGTCCTGGGTCGATTTAATCGACTGTCACTGCCCTTCAAAATTGCTGGCCTTGTGCATAAATAAGAATTATTACGTAAGACATATCCCGAAACAATGTTTTGTTCATTCTTGTTAAAAGCTACAGAAGAATCAATCAATCTATCAATCAATACAATCGATCAATTAGTATATATATATATCTTTAGATATTTAATACAGTTGTCCTAAGTGATCCCAGACAAGGTTGGGTAGTTAAGAAGTTCACTTTTCAGTTACAGAAGTCGAGTTCTGTTCTACTGCAGGGTATTTTAGGCTTATGGTTTACACTACTCATAAGTTGACCCAAGTTTTATAAATGAAATTTAGTAGACGAAATCTGTGCAGGAGCTTGTCGAATGTATTGTACTTGTAATTCAAAAGTACAGCCTCGTTACAAATCTAAGTTAATGGTACACGTGTCTCTGGCATACTCTGCCACTTACACAATAATACACGAGTTTGAAGTTCGGGTGATCGAACAAATGAATGTTCATTGTTGAAATCGACGGAGGGTATTTCTTCATAATTGTACTGCTACTGAGGAGAGGCGAGGCTACCTTTAGTAATTATATCAGTAAAGTGTGTTTTGTATCTTCCAAGGTATGGAATTGTCTAAAAAAGGATGACGACCATCAGATCGGACCAAGAAACAATATTTTTGTTTTTGTTTTCATTACTGATACTGTCTGCTGGTCGGAACGTGAAATAAAGGATTTTTTTCAATAATGCAATGTGCCGGCGTGTCCAGGAATCGAATCTATGACCTCAGGATCATATGTCCAACACCCAAGCCACTAAATCAGAGACCTTTACAATCATCATCAATTGTCAAAGATATATGTTAAAAAAAAAAAGCATTCATAAAAAAATGAAAAACACCGAAGAAAAAGAGAACAAAGAGAAAAAAGGAAAAGAAAAAAACGAAGAAAATGAAGAAGAGGAGAAAGGAAAAAAGAAAAAAACCAAGAAAAATAAAGAAAAAAGAGGAAGGAAAAAAAGAAGTAAACGAAGAAAAATGAAGAAAAAGAACAAGAATGAGAAAAAGAATCTGAAGGAGAGTATAGAAAAGAAAAGAAGTATATTGTTGAGGAGAATGTTTCGAAAAAGGGTTTATCCAGGAAGTAGTTTGGTTACGGAATGTTGAAATAGTTAACCGCATATACATATGTATATGCATACATACACATGTACATGCATAAAGCATGCATTTATACATACATACCAACATACATTCATACCTGCATACAAGATACCTACTTACTTACATACCTCTATACCTACACACACACACACACACACACACACACACACACACACACACACACACACACACACACACACACATATATATACATACTCACATACACATACATGCTTACATACAGAAGGTAGGCTTTGAGATGTTATCCTGGGAGAGGGTATGACTTTACTATCAATGACATATCGCCCACTGTGCACTTTTATACTTTTAAATTTGTAAGCTTGAATAATATCATAGATGATCAAGTAAGTGCACCCGGACGGAAAATGAAAAGCAGGAGGATATTATGATAATGAGGAGGAAGAATAGTAGGAGGAGCTATGAAAAGGGGCGGCGCTAGAAGAAAGAGGCAGATACTGACTTTTTTTTTCTGTTGCAGTTGTTGCTATTATAATTGTAGTTCTCACAAATTGGGCAGATACTCCTACAAAGCTACAGGAAATGACGCAAGACCACACCCATGTACCATTCCCTCCAAAACCTTCAATCAACAACTATCACCTTTGGAAATTTACCAGCAGACACATACATACACGCACGCATACACATACCTTCTTTCTCACACATATATCCGCGCCCACCGATACACACTGATGCGTTTATACTACAAATAACATATATGTGAGTCTAGGTAGGTTAGAATGTAAAAAAAAGTCGACGGTCTGATAATTTTATGAGGAAGGAAGGGTCCAATAATATAGGGAGAAGTTCCATGAAATGGACTGAATCACATACACTCATTGTATGAATATCAACTAAGATGTACACTACGAAGGCTTGTGAGAGAAAGTGGGTAGACGGAAACTATATAGATGCCCGTCGGATGGATTGTACCAATAATTCAAAAGTTAAGCTTTGTCATATATAGTGTCACATTGATTCGTATTTGGAATTGCGTTAAATATACACGTGTCAGCGGAATACTAGACCACTTGTACGTTGATTCATGAGTTGGAAGTACGGTTGATCGAAGAACACGAATGCTCAACGTCGAAACCGACGAAGGATCCGTCACACTAGCAACAATAAATGCAGAGGAACAGCAATCATTGTTCTTTGAGCGAGTTCACCTTGCTCGATTCGTATATAGGCAACACTTGGATCTACAGGTGTACAGTAGAGAGAGTGTAACATTTACAAACTGTTGCAGTACCTCTTATACTATGCATCAATGCATATCGGATTGTGTAATAATTGTGGGAGTGCAGGAATACCATTGACCTGACAGTGGAGAGAGTGCAACATGTGCAGACTGTCACATTGCATCCCATACCATCCATCAATACACGTCGGATTGTGCAATAACTGAAGGAGTAGAGATATTGACTGGACCGTGGAGAGAATGCAACATTTTCTGGCTGTCGCATTGCATCCTATATAACTCATCCTGTATGTCAGAGTGTGCAGTATCCGCAGGTGTAGAGAAATATGCTGGAGAGTGGAGAAAGTGCAGCATAAGTATGATACACTGCATCCTATGGCATCCCTCACTGTATACATATCTGAATTTGCAGTTTAGCTCTCAGTTAGATGGAATTCTTATACAACTGGGACGTTTGAATCGCACCTTATCGTTCGGCTGACTACCTACATGTCACACAAGTGCTTGATTGTGTTTGACCTGGAGCAACATCATAATCATCATCATCTTGAATAACAATAACAGCCACAACTAATGATTATTCTATTAACTTCCAGATGGGTGAGTACTAAAAGCGATTATCGAACGGCTTTATAACTACCATATAATTGATGTACTGAAATAGAGCGTAACATCTCTTGTCCTGTTGTAATTTATTTACTTGAGCAGTTTACCTGCCCTGGAAACAGGGACAGTAGTTAGAAATTTTGGTAAATTCTGGTTTAGGAAGGATTTCCAGAATGGTGATCCCTAATTTAAATTATTTCTCGATGGATGAAAAGGAGTTGGCCATATAAAGGAGCGATGCTACGAGACACCAGTTAACAACTAATTTTTAACAGGGATAATTAACGGAGAATAAACTTCACCCCTCCCCTTATGTGACTGCCAGACTGCTCTGAAGGAATATTAATTAGAATATTAATTATAATTTCTCGAAGAATACGGTCGATAACATTTATCCTGGGACTTATTTATTTCAAAAGGATATAAGCAAAATTAACACCGGCTAGATTTGATCTCAAAAGATGAATAAAGGAACGCAAATGAATACTGTAAATGGATTATAATGACTCTAGTATTCGACTAATTCTAAATTATATCGAGGATGAAAGGTACAGTTGATCTGTGCAAGATTTGAACCCAGAACGTAAAGAACCATAACTAAATGCTACGAGGTATTTTGTCCAATGTCTTAACGCCTCTGCTAATCCACGTCCTTTGATTAGATAATAGTATATACGAGAGTCGGATGAAAAGTTCATATGCTGACTATGAAGGAGTGATGCTAGAGCTGTTAAATTTTGCATGCATTAATTTCAACTGTTAACAATAACTGCATTGTTTCTTTAGAATTAACTTGTGACTTTAACAACAATGAAAGCTCTCGGTCAATTATCAAGGGTAATATCACCATCTGACCGTTGGGCGCCTTAAGCGGAGTTTACTCTACGAAAAACAATAGGGCCAAGTCTTCTGTCTTGTCTAAGAATAACAGAATCTCCAGCCCACCAATCACGGATGCGCTAAAAGTGATCAAAGGTGTTATATTTTGTCCCCCAACTGAAAGAAAATCACGGCTTTGATTCTGAAGCTTATATTACGAATGGTTATATTATTTGCATCAGAGAACTTCTGTAGCCTTGATCCCTGCTCATTTCTCACACCAAAGACGTAGCCTTCATATATACTATGGAATGTCACCATTTATTTTATTTAATGCTGTCTAGATATAAAAATAATTAAGTCGTAGAAGTACAGACTTGACAAACAGCGTGCCTTCGGCATTTTAAACCTGGTGAAGCCCACCCCTCTTTATGTCTTAATACAGCCGATTTCTTTCAGAGAGAGAAGACCAACCCAGAACTGGACTGGTACGTTATTTATCGACCTCGAAAGGATAAACAGTACAGTTAACTTGGGCGAGATTTGAACTCAAAGCGCAAAGAGCCGGAACAAATATCACGGAACATTCTAACGACTCTGCCACTTAGCGGCCGTATTGTGGTATATTCTCTTGAGAAATGCATGAGCATCCAATATTTCCATTTGTATTCTTGCCATGAGTGAATATTAGGCTTCTTGACAACAAGAAACCTTACAGTGTATCCATTCTTAGATCCTATGACAGAATCATGGCTATTTATATCTAGAAACGACGGATGTATTTAGAGTAGCAAGCACGCACGCACACACACACACAAAACAACAATAAATTACAAAAACCAACAAACAAAAACAACAATAACAAATATAACAAAAGACCTTAAACATCAGCAACAAGAACAATGACAACAACAATAGCAACAACACAACGGATGCATTTATAACAACCAGTACGGTTTCTGCTCTTTGACAGGTGCCACACGTACAATGTAGTGTTTGAATGGTAATAATATATGGTACTGGTACTGTAGTGGGGTGGTGCTGGTACTGTGGTGATAGTAGTGGTAGGGAAGAACGACCAGAGAGAGAGAGAGAGAGAATGTGTGCGTGTGTGTGAGAGAGAGAGAGAGAGGGAGAAAGAGTGAGCGAGTGAGTGAGAGAGAGTGTATTAGAGATAGGGAGAGAAAGGTAGGAAAAGTGACAATGGTAGTAAAGGAGACAATGGAAGGTAAATTGGAGAATAACAATGAAAAAGCAGCAGAGTTACAGAGAGAGAGAGAGAGAGAGAGAGAGAGCGAGCTTATGTTATAGCAGGCGAAAGGGAGAGAGAAAGAAAGAGAAAGAGAATATGCGTGTGACGGTGTGATACCAAGAGAGATATAGTATGTGTTTATGTGATAGGTAAGAAGAGGGCGAGAAAGAGAGAGAGAGAGAAAGAAATGAGAGTATGTTTAGTTGTGATACCAAGAGAAATAGAGAGATTGTGTGTGTTAGAGAGAGAGAGTTTGTGTAATACTGAGAGAGTGAGTGAGTGTGTAGCTGTGTGATACCAAGAGAGAGAGAGAGAGATAGATAAAGAGAGGGAGAGAAAAGAGAAATAGAGGGAGAGATTTAGAAGGAACGTGTGCTTGTGTGTCTGTTATAGTAACAGGGAGAAAGAGCGTGTGCGTGTATCTGCGTTTGCAGTGTCAGTGTGCGCGTGTGTCTATGTGTGCGTGTGTCTGTGCGTGCGTAATAATTATATATAGAGATATTGAGAAAGATTGAGTCCGTGTGTTCTGTGGGAATGAGCGACAGAATGTGTGTTTGCGTCCATGTGTGATAGTGATGGATAAAGAAAAACTGTGAGCGCGAGATAGATACGGAGAAAGGGAACAGGCGCGCGCGCACGCACACACACACACACACACACACACACACACACACACACACACACACACACACACACACACATATAAGAGAGAGAGAGAGAGAGAATAGGAAAGTTAATATTGAGTGTGGGATAGTCTGAAATAGAAAGCGTATGAGAGGAAAACATAAAACTAAATATTTATTGAAAATGAATTCTTTATATCTGATAAAAATATCAACTGAGGCTAATAATAAGTAATAAAAGCTGAAAATATCTTTGAACAGAAATGTTCTATAAGCAGACGATATGCTATATTGTATACTGTGTATATAATATAGCATAATGATTTATGTTATCCTGTGTGTAGCGAATATGTTATATGCCAAGGTTAGCTTTACCTTTCATCCTTAAGGGAGCGATAAACTAAGCACCAGTAATGCACTAGGGTCGATTTAATCGACCCCCCCCCCTCAAAATTGCTGGCGTTCTGACTAAATCAGAAACAATTATTATTGCTCTGTGCATAAGAATCGTTAGAACGTTTGGTAAAATGCTTTATAGCATTTTATTAGGCTCTGTACATTCTGAGTTCAAATTCCGCCGAAGTCAACTTTGCTTTTCAGTCATCCAGGGCCGATAAATTAATGTTTTTACCCTTTAAATCGATTTTATCCTTACCCAAACTTACAAACCTTGTCGCTAGATTAGAAATCATTATTCTATGGATATCAAATAATTTATATATTATCCTGTGTATAGCGATTCTGAGACCAAATCAATCCTCGATTACAAGGGGCAGGATTTGAACGCAGAGTTCAGGAAAACGTCCTTGCCAATTCTCCCGTGTCAAGTCATATATATATACAGAGGGAGAAGACGCGAGGTTTAGGATGCTGGGCTGACAATTATTTTAAGCCAGTCAGTTCAATTTTAAAGAGCGTATCGAGTCGTTGAGCAAGACCCTTTTTTCATGTTGCTCCAGATCACTCACATGAAAAAGAAATTATACCTGTAATTAAAAGAGGGTTACTCTTGGCTTGTTCCATACTGTGCTACGTTGAATCACCCCAAGAACTACCTTAAGGGTGCACGTGTTTGTGGAACAGTCAGTCAGTCACTCGTAAGTTAATTTCAAAACACTCACACACACCTACATATATATAGTGCATCTGAGAGACAAAGAGAAATTTAGGGTTACCTGCTCACCACTCCTACCAAATACTGTACAAACTGTGTAAAAATGATAATAACAAGAACAATAGCAGAAAACAAACTAGAATTTGAAGAAACTACCAATTGTATGGTTCGGCAAGGAATGCAAACAAAGTTAACAAAGCTCACACAGACACGCAAACACATATCGCGTGCGCTTACATAAACAGACACACACACACACGGCGCACGCTTGCACACAGACACACATATCGCGTGTGCTTGCGCACCCACACACATACAGTGTGTATGTGAGAGAGAGAAAGAGAGAGTGTGGGGGGGGGAGTGTGTTAAAAAAGATAGAAAGATAGATAGATGAGTAGATAGATATATAAGTGGATAGATAGATAAATAGACAGAGAAATATATACAGATTGGTATATATATATATATATATAGAGTGTGAGAGAGAGAGAGAGAGAGAGACAGTGTGTGTGTGTGTGGGTGTGTGTGTGTGTGTGTGTGTGTGTGTGAGAGAGAGAAGCTAAGAAAGTCAGTGAAGAGAGAAATACACAATATGAATAAGAGAAGATCGATAGTGGGAGAACGTAAGAGAGATCTATATTCCGGAACTTCAGTTACATTCTTTCAATACATTCCATATTTCATCGATATAGGCCCCTTTAACTGAAAGACTAAAATATTGCCTAACCTCACCATACTCAAAGTTATAGTTATACTTGTATTCTTTGCTTTTACTGGTTAAAGCCATTAGAGAGAGGCCATGCTGGGGCATATTAGTGGGGTTTATTCGTTGATATCGACCCAAGTACTCAATAAGTGTGGCACTCATTTTATAGATCTTATTGAACCGCTAAGATTTAGGTTATAAACACACACACACACACACACACACACACACACACACACACACACACACACACACACACACACACACACACACACACACACACACACACACACACACACACACACACACACACACACACACACACACACACACACGCGCGAATGTATATATATATATATATAGTAATAATAATAAATTTGAAGACTAAAATCCAAAGAGGGCTCGATAAGGATAAATATATATCAAATATATAAGAACCGTAGAGCAAATATTTATTAAGATAACAGATTCTTTGCTTAAACTTTCATCTGTTATTTTAATAAATATATATATATATATATATATATATATATATATATACATACATATATGCAAATAGGGAGAAAAAGACGATTATTAGGAAGAAAAATATTTTTTTTCCCTTTTTTTCTGGGTTAGAAAATGTTTAAAACAAAATATTTTACTTTGTGTGAAGTGTTAAGGTATTAGTTAATTTATTTATTAATTAACAATTGCATTTATTTATTTATTTATATATTTAATAATTGTCAATTACCGGTTTCAGCATTTTATACATTATCAAAGGGGGGAATTTCTATTGGTATAAAATGTAGGAGAAAACATATATATATGCGTGAAACATTTGTTCTCAGTTTGTGGAACTACTTCTCTCTCTCTCTCTCTCTCTCTCTCTCTCTTATATATATATATATACCAAATTTCACTCACATAGCAACGGTCAACCCTGGATTATAGTAGAGCCCGCGTGGTTACGAAGTGAACTCTAACTACAGTCTTGTCTGTTTACTTTACGATATACAAAACTTTAAATTTTACAAAAGTGGCTGGATTAGTAATATACTGGAAGTGTTCCAGGCCAAATCTACTGCAATTAAAGATGAAGAAAGAAAGATTTTGTCCCCATAAACCAAACACCATTGATAAGGATTTACATTAACCCTTTTTTTGGCGATAAACACTGCCTTTGATTTTCAAATGATTTTGAAAATTATTAAGAATTTGGAAGAATTTTGTAATATACCTTTGTATTTGGAACAAAACTTAACAAAGGATCTTACAGAAATTATAATGGAATATTTTTTGATAAATATAAATACTTTAGCCATTTCGTTAATACATTTATTGGGAAAAACACCGCTCTTGATTTCCAAATAACTTTGAATATAATAATGCTATCTTTCTCATTATTAATATAGCACTTCGAACATAACTTATCAACAGTTTTTACATAAAAGCATGATGGAAAGATTTTAGATAAAACTCTTAAAATAAACAACTTAGTATCGTAGAACTAAGGGCGGTTTCGTGTGGGATATCTACAACCGTCGAGCTGTCATGGAAAAATTCTGTCGTAGCCACACCGGGGTGGAAAGCCATCATCATCATTAGAAATAACAGCAGCAACAGCTATGAATTGATCATCAAGAGTAGCAGGCAGCCCAATATGATATTTTCTTCAGCCTTGACACAGCTAGGAGTGACTTTTTACTAGGAACCCAGGCCTCAGTTCATCACTGTAAATTTTAAATAGCTTTAAGTCACCTTTGACCGAGCAGATCTCTGATCGAATGTGTCCCATCCATTATTATCATTGCGTACTGTACACAAAGGCGATGCTCCAGAATGGCCTTTGTTTTGATGGCTAAAACAAACTATATAACTAATCTAGGACTGTAATGTCGAACGTGTTCTACGTGTGTTAAATCAGTAGAGCTTGATTTCAGGGAGTTTCTGTTCCTGTTTATCGCTGGTCGAGTAAACACATAGGTTGCTCCTGCGTTGGCGCCCGGTTAGCCGTCAAACTTTTCATATAATCTTTTACTCTTTTACCAGTAAAAGTTAAAAAAAAGTAAAGGAGCCGCCGTCGATTTTGATTATGAGTATTTCAATTATTCGATCAACTGAACTGTCAACTGTATGAATGGGCCTATAACTCAGTCCTGAGTCGTAGAGAGGTGCTGTTGTGACACCCACAAGCTTTGGCATTTTAAATCTGACAGAGCCCATCCCCTCTTCAGGTCCGAACACAGCCAATGTCTTCCGGAGACGAAGAGAAAGAGATATAGAGTTAGTCATCTCTAGTACTGGACTGATACTTTTTTAATCGACGTCGAAAGGATGAAAGAGCGTGGAGTGCTAGGACGTATACCTCAACGTATTTTACCTGACGTTCTACCGGCTCTGATCATTCGCCACCTCAAGCTATCTACTACATATTTATATTTTATTTATCTATATTTTTTGCTTATTAGTCTTTTGAACAAGAACTTTCATAAATCCATTAACGTGTGTGACAAAGATGGCCCTTTAAATTACGGCTACAATCTATATGACTCGCTTCCAAGCATTTTACATCTCTCCAATTTCACTCACAAGGATGGGGCGATAGCTGTCCAAGATGCCCCACAGTGTTTTAAGGATTGCGAAACCAATGACTTAACCTCTCAACCCAAACAGCGCCCGCTATCCCGATGCTATGCTATAAGGTATTTGCCCATATTGCCATACAGTGAGGCGGAATTCAGAAGTGAACTTTTTACTATTCAGTCATGCCTAAGTTCGGTCGCCTTAAGATGCTGACTAAAAATGAAAAGGCAATGGGATGAAATCTGTGACATTTCAACACTCGGCCACACTTACACTGATAGCTATATATGTAGAAATGAACATGAACAAACATATCTTGTCAGGTGTGATAGTAATATTAATGGCAGGGAACTGCCAAGTATCACAGTTAGGGGAGGTGGTTTACTTGAAAGAATCTACCACACACACATACACACATGTATGTATGTATGTTTGCGTGTGCACAGACATGTGTGTGTGACTGGAGGAGTAGAGTGTGCATGTCACATAGTGTTTGTGTGCTTGCCTCAGCCCGCATTCATATGTTGAATGCCTTCACTTCCCATTTAGCTGAAGTATAAATGGGAGCTGAGAAGTTAAAATCATTTTCAAGGACATTAACAGTGACAGTAAAGAGAAAATAATATCATTCGGGAAAAAAAATCGAAACCGGCTTTTGTAAGCTATGTTCTTTGTGTTTTTGTATATTATCTAATATAGCTCTGCACGCTCTTCCTTCCTTCCTTACTCGACCCCTTAACTCCCAATAGAGTCGTCGCAGGGACGCCATTGTGATATATGGTGTGTTTGTGTGTCTAGGTATTCTAAAGACAGGATGGCCACGTCTAGAATGCATTGGATTATAGATTTCATTCACCAAAGCTGGTCTAGCACATTAAGTCTAAGTGTACTAACAGCAGCACCACCAACTTTACCAGCTGTAGCAGTACCAGTACTAGCAGCAGCACCACCTGTACCACCACCAGCACAATCACCTCTACTACCACCACTCCTTAACCAGGAGCAGCAGCAGCAGCAGCAGCCCCAACGGTACTAGCAGCGCCCCCGCCACCAGCAACACCATCAGCAGTACCATCACCAGTACCAACAGTAGCACCAGCAGTACTGGCACCGCCATCAGCAACATTATCAGCTGTACCATCAGCAGTCCCACCAGCAGCACACCCGCTACCGCCAGCAGCAACAGTAGCACCAGTGCCAGCAGTACCGGCACCTGCAACATCACAACCAGCAGGATTAGGACTATCACCATCAGCGAGGCCGCCGCTGCCGCCGCCGCCAGGAGCACTAGTATCAACACCATAAACCTCAATAAAAAGCGAAGCTCGTAGTGAACCAATATTTGTCACAATTTCGGTGTGTATGTGTGTGTGTGTGTGTGTGTGTGTGGGGGGGGGGTGATGGTGGTCTTTAAATGAGTTGTGGGTACTTCATTTTCTCCCTGACTAAACTATAGAAAAAGCACTATACACACACACACACACACACACACACACACACACATGCGCACACAAAGTGACACTCCCACACCATACGCCACATTTCCCGCGTGAGAATATTTTCCTTCTTTACACCAGTCACTGAGGCTCTGAAAAGGTGTCTTAGGAAGGCATAGGAAAAATAAATTAAAAACCACTGCATTAAGGACTCCTCAGTCCGGTGCTTATTCCGGTTTCCGTGGCGTGAAGCAACTGAGAGTACAAACTCTCTCCACCCTGGACAGGACGCTAGTCTATCACAGGGTTAAACTCCCAGCTATTGCTGGTACTCATTTTCAGCTGAGTATACTGGAGCAACAGGAAATGAAATATTTTGCTCAAGAATACAACACACAATCCGGTACAAGAATCGAACCCACGTCATTAGTATCGGGGTTTGTAAAAAAATAAAATATAAATGTCCTCATAAAAAGAAGAATAAAACATGAAAAGTAAGCATAAGAAAGAAGGCAAAGTGAAACAGTGAAACAAATATGTAAAAGATCAAACTGAACAAAAGACAAAAACGAACCCCACTCGTCCCCCAGAAAGTAAAACAAAAGTAGAAGATAAATATAAGCTTTTGATAAAAAACAAAATGCAAAGGAAAAATTGGCAAACGAAATTGCAGAAATATATTGAAAAAACTATGTAAAATAAATGTAAAACTTACCTAAATAATTTCACTGCAAATTTTCCAGTAAATGGACGGTGGAAATTTGACAATACATTTTTTTTTATCTATTTCATCTTTTCATTGTTCATGGAAAATTTTGTAGTGTTTTAAAATATTTTTTAAAAGAATATCTTTTAATTTTTTAAATATCAAATATTTTTTCTTTTCTTTTGATATGTTTGATATTGAATACTCCAGAAAAAAAACAAAAAACAAAAACAGAAGGATGTATTTGATGATCATCTGAGTACATGGAATAAGCTGTAACACAGAGTAGAGGTGGTGATCGAAGTGAATGTTGAAATAATATAACAGGTTTATAGTTGTAGTTGTAGATCAGAAGATAAACGGATAGAAACAGCAGTCTGTCAGACAAGTTCCTGGTGGGCCGCAACAGCCTGTTTCTGAGATAAAGTAAATAGAAAAGAGAAAATGAAAGTGATATGTACACATCATATGATTAAGAACAACTCTCTCTCTCTCTCTCTCTCTCTCTCTCTCCCTTATATATATATATATATATATATATATATATATATATATATATATATATATAAACATATGCACGAATATATTATATATTCTCGACGCTATAATAATGTATGGGCAACATATGAGGGCAAATCTGGAAACGCAGCCATATATATATATATATATATATATATAATATATATATATATATGATTGACTTATTGACTTATACATTAATTATATTTATATATTACAGTAATCAATATATAATCACATATATAAGTATAATATATTAATTTATTAATCTGGCAAATATTTGGACGGTAACCAGCTGTATTGATGGATACACAAACACTTTTTATCTCTTTTATCCCAGCCTCTCTCACTCTCTCACTCGTTCACTCACACAAACGCACCACATACAAAGACACATAGACTCATTTAAATATAAGAATGAAAAGCCTTGAGATAAACTGCTTCAAGAGAGAAAAACACAAAGAAAGACTGATAGATAGAGAGCGTGAGAAAGAGCGAAGGATATAATATATATATGATTCTTCGTTTTCCATTATATATATATATCTATGTATATATCTATGTATGTGTAGGTTATATTAAGTATATTAAAAGTTAGCAGTGTCCTGGTATGGCCGCAGTCTCATGACTAAAACTAATAAAAGCATAAACGTATACATATACACGAACGCGTAAAGTTTTATAACATATATATGTACATACATACACACACACATACGAACATATATATATCTGTGTCTGTGTGAATACGTATATTTGTATGCGTGTGTGTGCATCTATGTTTGATATTTTAGTTAAATGATTATAATACGGTATATTTCCAGTAATAGTTAACAATATTTTCACATCTTACTTTGTTAAATGTTAAGCGTTTTGTGGTTTCCTTTTAACTTTACACAAAGTCTCACTCCGCCATTTTCAATTTTCACGTTTTTTGTTTGTCTTTTTTTCTTTTTCTTTTTTGACGTGCAACAAGTCGCAGCGACGTCCTTAGGTCTGTTGCTGCATCACCACACGTAGAAATAATGATGATATTCCATCCGCCAGAGGGCGTATACAATTGAAATATATGTCCTAACCACTAGGGGGCGTATACGCTATAACTTTGGAGATGTATCCGATAACATTCTTCTCATAGTCATCAATTAACTATAAAAAATAAATTAAAATAAATGGTGATGATGTTGACGATGATGATGGTACCGCTGCTGCTGTTAATGATGACGGATCCTCCGTCGGTCTCGACGATGAGCATTCAGTTGTTCGATCAACTGAACGTCCGACTCATGAAATAACGTGTAGGTGGATGAGTATTCCACAGAAATGAGCATCGTTAATGTAATTCAGAAGTCAGAGTCAGGTGATACAGTATGTGACAAGGCCGGGCCGTTGAATTGCAGATACAATCCATCCGACGGGCTTCCACGAAATGTCTGTCTATCCAATTTCATTTATAATGCTTAGATCGACTCGAAACTATGGTAAAACTGACATACCCGAGACAACACCTCCATCTCAACCCCATAGTGGAATCGAACCCAGGTTCTCACAATTTCGAAGCAGACTTTTAAAACCACGTAGCTAAGCCTGTGTCCACCTATATCAATCTGAGAAATGCCAGAAATTGCAGCTGAATCTCTTTCAAGTCAAGTCATAGTCATAGCGTCTTTTAAAAAAATAAGATTATGGTTAGTGTGGTGCTGAGTTCGCTGCATATCGGAAAAAAGACCGGAAACTTATGGCTGCAATATTCGGACTAGGCTGACCTAAGACTGGACGACTAGAGCAGTAACTCCAACAACATCAATAGCAGCTGTATCAGAAATAGCAGAAGTAGCAAGTGAGAAGTGAGAAACCAGTCGAAAGAACTCTGGATGCTGGAAATAACAGTTGGGGTTTTCTCAAATCGCACGCTATTGTCTTAAAATATAAGATAACAAATTAGATAACAGAGGCCGGTGTACATCATAATTGAAATAAATAGATAAAATAAAAATAAAATAAAAATTAAGATGAGATTGTTACAGTTGGAAAGTCTGCCTGTGTTCAGGACGACCGAGAGAAATTTTGATAAATTGAACAAGATTGGTAGTAAGAAAGTCTCTTTAAAAAAATCAAGCGGGCCCTTCTTGGCTTTCTGGACCCCGAACCGATATATGGGCTGAAGAACTCCCTTCCCATCCTTTAGGCCTAATCTGTAAACAACCCACTTTTATAGGCTCTATCAGCAATGAAGCTCCTCTTATAGTCAATGTGAGCAACCACCGTCTTTAGGCCCTATTTGTGATAAACCTCTTTCTTAAGGACCTGACAGTGACAACGCCCCTCCTATAGACCTTAACTAAGATCAATCCCCTCGTATAAATTCTGTCCTCAACTTTGATATATCTTACATGTGATCATCCCTCCCTATAGGCCCTAAACCTGATCAACTCCCCTCTTATAGTCCGTGTGACCAACCTCCCCTATTATAAATCTTATCTGAGATCATATCTCTTTCGGTCTGATTTCACCTGGGGTTAAATAACTGCAACAACTACAAGAACAACAATAAGAATTTGCGGAAGGCTTCCTTAAGATACAAAAGAACAGTTAACATACGATGAGATATATTTCTCCACTTGTTTCTATTTCCTTCAGTTTCAGTAAAGACTCCACAGAAATATTAATCGAATATTCACGTCCTATTTTAACACAGACACCCACATTAACACACACATGTACGCA
>OZ024755.1:14564007-14581507 GCA_964016885.1 Eledone cirrhosa
ATATACATATATATAAATATATATTGTATATACATATATATAAATATATATTATATATACATATATATAAATATATATTGTATATACATATATATAAATATATATTATATTTACATATATATAAATATATATATTATATATGCATATATATAAATATATATTATATATACATATATATAATATATATTATATATACATATATATAATATATATTATATATACATATATATAATATATATTATATATGTATACAAACATATATATATATATAAATATGTATACATATATATATATACATATATATATTATATATGTATACATATATATATACATATATATATATAAATATATATTATATATGTATACATATATATATATACTTATATATTATATATATACACCTATATATGTATACATATATATATACATATATATTATATATGTATACATATATATATACATATATATTATATATATACACCTATATATATACATATATATATAAATATATATAATATATATACATATATATATAAATATATATAATATATATACATATATATTATATATGTATATATATATATTATATATGTATATATATATAAATATATATAATATATATACATATATATTATATATGTATATATTATATATGTATATATATATTATATATATACACATATATATATATACATATTATAGGAACCAGTAAGACCCCTATATTATATATATATACATATTATATATATATATTATATATATACACATATATATATATACATATTATATATGTATATATTATATAAATACACATATATATACATATATATTATATATGTATATATATATTACATATATACATGTATATATAAATATATGCATATATATTATATACGTATATATATATATTATATATATACATATATATATATATATACATGTATATATACATATATATAATATATATACATATATATTATATATGTATATATATATTATATATATACACATATATATATAAATATATACACATGTATATATAAATATATATAATATGTATACATGTATGTATGTATTGAGAAGAAAAAAAAAAGCAACAGCAATAACGACGAAGAAAGCGTAATGAAAGCAAATAGTAAAGTTTAGCATCGAAAGTAGAAATAAAGTAAAAATGTTTTAACCTGTGTTGGAACATATGCAGTAGAATTTCAATAAGATCTTCAGTAGTTTAAAACTCCTGTATATTTGCTTTATGTTATTAATATTATTATTTTTTTCGTTAGTTCGTGCGGCTTCTGTAGTGGTGGATGAATGAGTGAGTTTGTAAAGAACATCTGAATAGAAGAAATATCTTTATCGGGACTGTTTGAGCGATGGAGCGACAGAGCGAATGACTGATTATAACGAACGAATTCGAACTGACTGATTGATGATGGAGTCGAAGTGATAGAAAGACTCACAACAGGCAGACAGACTAACAGACTGGCGGACTGACGAACGGGCGGTTGGTCGTTTGGTCGGACGGTTTGAATGAATGGACTACTGCGGCGCCTGTGTTTTAAAAGTGCGGCGGCCGGTCAAGGATATTCGATTAGTCTTATAGAAGAACGTAGAACATAGACGGACAAAGCTTCAATCGTCTGTCATCGTGTCACCTATAGATTAGGTGTCATATAGGATGCTGCATCTATTTTCTGTCATCACTCCTTCCACACAACAAAAGAAGTGTATCGTTGTGTATGTGTCTGTAATGGTGTGTACTGATATATATGAGAGAGAGAGAGAGAGAGAGAGAGAGAGAGAGAGAGAGTGAGGGTAGTGAGCATGCAAAGTAATTGCATGCATGTATGTGCATCATATGCATGTGATGCTTGTAAATAATGCATATATATATATATATATAGGATGGTCAGAGCTGGAATGCTTGTGATCATACGTCTACCAAGCCAAGGCTATCCTGGGGCTAAACAAAACAAAATCAATGAGTGATCATCGCTATCTTATGTGTGCATATGTGTGTGTGTGTGTGTGTGTGTTTGTATACTTATAGTTATTAGCAGTGTCTCGAGGGCCAGGAGATTCTTGCTTAACGACATGTATTGTTAGGTTTTGTATCTAACGTTTGTACAACCACACCTACACATTTGTGACCGTGTGTCTATATGTGTGTGTACGTGTGTGTCTGTGTGTTTGTGTGTGGATATGATGTTACTAGTTAAAGACAAATATGATTATTCCTCAACTTAGTATCATATTCTTTAAAGAAAGTATATAATACTAATGTGATGGTGAATTTAATTTCCTATCAGCCATCGAAACGGTTTAATAAGTTTGACCGTAGTACTTATATATATATATATATAAATGTACGCTTGTATGTATATGTTGCTTGTGTGTGTGTGTGTGTGTAAGAAGACACTAGCTTGGATGAATGAAGGAGATAAATAAAGAAGAAAAAAATAAAAACAGAACCAGAGGAATGAAAGTGAAAGTTAAGAACTCTTCTCTCGAGCAGTTCCGCTAACGATTGCTGTGTCCAATGCCGGGGCTTGCTACTACGGGATATTTTTTAGTCCGTTTTAATTTCCTTTTTTCCTTCCTTCCTTCTTTCCTCCCTCCTACTACTACTACTACTACTACTACTACTACTACTACTACTACTACTACTACTACTACTACTACTACCCTCAGCGTTCTCTTTCTCTTTATTTCCCTTTCTGGAGGCTGCATCGAGATAGATGGATAGATAGTTTGATAGAGAGTGAGAGAGAGAGAGAGAGAAAGAAAGAGATAGATAACCAGGAGGGAACGAACAATCGGAGATCGATAGAGCGGCAGAGTGACAGAGGAAAGAGAATATCTCTCATTTTGGCATCACTTTCATTTTTCTCCTCCCCTTTCTCTCTTTCCTCCCTCTCTCCGCCTTTCTTCCAACCCTTATATCGTGTTTTTTTTTTGTTTTGTGTATTTTCTAAATCATGGAACATCAGGAATACCATCATTCGTTCATGTCTACATGTTTAAATATCTACATGTGTGTGAAGTCGCGTGGCTTAGTGGTTAGGATGTTCACTTAAACATCACGTTGCTCTATTTTACTTAACTGTATTCGACTGTGACCTACCCTAACCCTTTTTTCACCATATGTCTAATGAAAGCCACTGATTGTGATTTGTAATATAATTAACTTTCTCATAATTAGCTGGATTTTTAAACATAACTTAACAAAGATTTTAACGAAATTATGTTGGAATGTTTTTAGATAACTATAAACACTTTAAAACAAAATAGCTCTGTATTATAAAACCAGGGGCGGGTTCAGGCAGTTTGTTATTAAAAGTGTTAAGGGTGTACATGCTTGGGAAATGCTCATCTACTTGTTTGTTAATTTCATACAGTAGGCTGTTTCATTATTCGAACAACTGGAGCGATCGTCGTCGTAGCTGATGGATGTCCAGCATACACATACGATCGTGTTTAAATGTGTACATGTCTCCTTCCATCTCTCTCTCCATCTCTCTCTCTCTCCCTCTCCCTCTCTCTATATATATATGGTTGACAGCTGACAGAAAAGAGTACACAACCCCGAAGTAGAGTTTTCATATTCATTTTATTAAGGCTAAATAATGAGTCTGGTTACTTTGGAGTTTCGCCTGTTTATCACAGGGACATTTTTTTTCTGATAACCCTATGATAAACAGGCGAAACTCTAGAGTAGCAAGACTCAATTAATATATATATATATATATAGGAACGAGTAGGACCCCGACGGCTAATTCTGGACTGAGTCCAGAATTAGCCGTCGAAACGGCTTGAGCTCAGCCGTCGGGGTCTTACTCGTTCCTATTACCCACTCTACTACCCTAAGTATTGAGTACTTTGGTGCGTTATGGTCCATCTGGTTCCTTACCACATTTCCTTCGTTATATATATATATAAGGTGTCATGGAGGACGACATGTCACGTACATCGACACCCGAAGCAGGATACTGACCTGGAATCTATCCAGGAACTGAAGATGGCAATGCTAGAGAGATGGACTCTGTTGCTCTGTCCCAGCAGAAGGCTGGACTAACTAACAAATTGACTGACTGACTGACAGGCGGAGGTGTTGATGTTGATGATGGTGGTGCTGGTATAGGCAGTGATAATAATGATTGAAATGATCAGCTAGTTAACGATAATTATTTCTACTTTTGGCACAAGGCCAGCAAATTTTCAGTACATTACTGGTACTTTATTTTATCGAGTTAACGATAATGGTGTGATAATGATGGCGATGATGTTGTAGCATGGCTGTGGTGATAGCGATGATGGTGGGCGATGATGTGATGATGATGGTGTTGATGTTGGTGATGACGATGATGATGAATATGATGACGATGGCGTTGATGTTCATAATAAATTTCAAAAATAAATACCAGGTCACGAGATGGAATGAACGCTATAGCTGATAATATCAACCCTACTACTTGAACTTTATTTCATCGACCAGGAAAGGATGAAAGGCAAAACTGTTTTCGTTCGTATTTGAACTTAGAATATAAAGTTCCAGAACAAATACTGCAATGTATATTGTCCGATGTTCTAAACATTCTACCGCCCTTTAACAGAATAGGTAGACTGTCGGGAAAAAAAATCTCCTATAGTATTTGTTTCGACTTTTTACGTTCTGAGTTCAAATCCCACCGAGATCAACTTTGCTTCTCATCCTTCCGTGATTGATAGAATATAGTAACAATCAAATACTGGGGTTGATTTAGTTAAATTTGTTGGCTTTGTGTCTATATTAGAAATCAATGGATAATAATAATAATAATTGTTTCTACATTTGGCACAAGGCCAGCAATTACCCAGTACATTACTGGAACTTTATTTTATCGACCCCGTAAGGATGAAAGGCAAAGTTAATAATAATAATAGTGGTTTCTGATTTAGGCACAACTTTAAGGGACGAATAAATCGACTAAATTGACCCCAGAGCATTACTGGTGCTTCATTTTATCACCCCCGTAAGGATGAAAGGCAAAGTTAAATTCGGTGGGATTTGAACTCAGAACGTAAAGGGCCATAACTCTATGCTACAAAGCATGGCGTCTGACGCTCTACCGATACTGCCAATCCACCGCCCTAATAATGATAATAGTTTCTAACATATACACAAGGCGGCAAATTTATAGTGAGGTGATAGTCGATTATAACAACTCCAATACATAATTAGTATTTCGTTTTATCCCAGAAAGGAATGTTGGCAATTTTTCTTGTTTCTATAGCAATTTTGATTTCGCACCATAGAGATTTTCCTGTGGGAACGAGAACAAGTTGCCAGTCCGACCCTCATCCTCATGAAGATCATATAGAATGGCCGGTTCACTAACAGTAAAGTCCAAAGGATAGTGACGTTACGTAGCCTCCAGGAAATTGTGACAGAGCGAGAAATGAGGCTTGGACTGGCAAGATATGTATTTTGAACGCCAGAGTGAGGAGTAGCCAGAACTGAAATAATGTGGTGAGCACTAGAAGGAAGAGGGGGAAAAGAGGAAGATTAAAGAAGATCATAATTCCATACTTTCTAAGAAGACTTATTATTGATCCGAATGGGCAAGATCCCAGACCTCATTCACTTAACGAGTGAGGTGGAACTCGTCAGATCGAACAAAGAAAACAATGTTTCCATTGGACATACCTGGACCAACAACAACAACAACCACTACTACTACTACTACTACTACTACTACTACTACTACTACTACTACTACTACTACTATCACCACTACTGATTCAGGAGTAATTTGAAGCAAGTTTCTGGCGGCTTCGTCAGACGTCGGAGTGTATAAAGACCTGATACTTGGGAGCCATTTTGAATTCTCACTCCAGCCATACACTCATCATCTATATGAAATATCAAGTCAACATAGTTGATTAATTGGCTAGAAATAGCCATATTTATCTCATATATATATATATATAGTGTATCAAGTATAAAAGAGTACATGGAGTAATTAAAATAAACTAACAAAATAATAGAATGATCATGACTGCAAATCCTTTGATCATTGATGATGATGATGATGTAGGTGAGGTTGATGATGATGATGGTGATGTTGATGATGAAAATATTGCTGTTGATGATGATAATGTCGATGGTGTTAGTGATGTTGATTATTAAAATGATGATCATCATGATGATTATCACAAGGACGTGGTGGTGAGGCAGATGATGATGATGATGGTGATGATGGTGGCGACGATGATGATGATGATGATAATGATGATCAATACGATGACGACGCCGATAATGATGATGATGATCATTTATCCTTCTATCTATCTATCTATTAATAAATCTATCTATGTCTATGTGCCTGTCTTTCTGTTTGTCTATTTGTCTATTTGTCTGTCTATTTGTCATTCTATCCGCCTGTTTATCTATCTATCTGCCTGTCTGTCTGTTTATCTATTTGTCCATCCACCTATCTATCCACTTATCTATCTATCTATATATCTATCTACCTATCTACTTGCCCCAGCATGGCCTTATGGCTGCAACAGCAGTGCCATCAACAAAATAACAAAAGAATCAAGAAATAAATGAATAAAAGAATACAAGACTGTTTATATTTATGTTTTGTCTTGTTTTCTTCGGATAGAACGTAACAGTTTGTTGCATAGCAACGTTTCAGGCGATCCCTGGTGACATACTCAGCAGCAGCAGTAACAGCAGCAGCAACAACAGTATTAAAACCTACTGGCCACGCTCCCCCTTCTTAATTATACAGCACGCTGCTGCTGCTGCTGCTGCTACTACTACTACTACTACTACTACTACTACTACTGGTGATGATAGTGGAGTGGTAGTGCTGGTGTTAGTAGTAGTAGTGGTAAAAATCGTAGTAGTAGTAATAATAGTAGTAGTAATAATAGTAGTAGCAACATCATCAACAGCAGCACTAGTAGTAGTAGTAGTAGTAGTAGCAGCTATACAATGAGTCGTTGTAGTACAGAGGCAGCAATAACATCAAAATCAGCTATATGATAGCACACTTCTATTGTAGATGAAAATGATGATGATGATGGTCATATTGATGACGGTTATGATGATAGTGATACTGATGATAAGTGATGATGATAATGGTCATAACGATGAGGGTGATGACTATGATAGTGACGATGATGGTGATGATGATGATCATTTTTATTATGAAATGAATGTCTTCCATATAGGCGTTTCTCTTTCTTTTTTGTGTGCTTTTTTTGTATTTGTGTGTGCATGTATGTATGTGTTAGTGAGTATAAGGAGTAACATATGTATACTTACATACACACATATACATGTGTGTATGTATATACGCATGATGTTCGTATGCATTTCTCTCTCTCCCTCCCTCTCTCCCTCCCTCTCTCCCCCTCTCTCTCCCCCTCTCTCTCTCTCTCTCTCTCTCTCTCTATAATATATATAAACACACACATACATATATATATACACATGTATATATATATATAATATATATACACACACACACACACACATATACATACACACACACACACATATATATATATATATATACATACATACATACATATACACATGTATATATATATATATATATATATACACATGTAGATACATACATATATATATATATTTACACATGTATATACACACACATATATATACACACACACACACACACACACACATATATATATATATACACACATATGGTGGCTGCCAACTCGTTTTCGAGTACGGCCACTACTTTATATCCATGTAGGAGAACCCTTACCGATGCGCTGAACGAGTGTGCCTTTTTAGTCCAGCCAGCGACTTGAAAACTCTGGTACAAACACTACACTTGTGACAATTATTGACACATAGTGCTGGGCCCATGGTACCATGTGACGACAAGTGCAGAGAGATCTCCAGATATAAAGCAATGCCTGTGCCGTGAAGTTTTTATAGTGAGCAAAGGCACTGCACAAAGCCATATATATATATATATATACACACACATATATATATATACACACACATATATATATATACACACATATATATATATACACGCATATATATATATATATATATATATATATATATATATATATATATACATATATATATATATATATTGTTATACTTGGGGAGGGTCATATTTGTGTAATATTGCCAGAATTAATAACAGAACACACTCACTGTTTGGTTATCATCGCCGTTATATATATATATATATATACACATACATACATATATATATATATATATATATATATATTATATATACACACACACACATTATATACATTCTTTAGGAATGGGACGCCGGTCCTTCTTTGGAATGGAGAACAGAAAAGGAGGGATTGACAAAAAAAAAAAAAATCAACGAAAAATTATGTATAATGTGGTTTTTCTCGCCCTTCGTCTTTCGTAGATTTTTCCTTCGTCAAAGCTGTTCTTCACTCTTTAAAAAATCCCTTCTTCTTTTCATAGTTTTCTCTCCTCTTTTTCTTTTTGAAAAAAAAAAAAGGATTATCCGTTCATCGTCCTCTTGCTCTTGTCTATGTTTCTAATTCTTTTTATATCGCTCATTCCATCTTCTGATGAAGCATTGAAGTTAAATCTCTTTTCGTACTATATCGTGGGTTTAACTAATCTCTCTCTATATATATGCATTGTACTGTATCGTTGCTCTTACATTTTGCACACATACGCGCGCGCACACACACACTATAGGGATCTTGGTGTGGACAATAAATAATTTTATATAAATTCATTTTGTTTATGTGTCAAAATTGGAACGCAGCCACCTGTAAAATCGGCATTCTATATTAAAATTCCAGTGAATTTTATTGCCTTTTAAATTTATTTTTAACGAGATTCCATAATATATGCGTTATATATATATATATATATATATATATATATATATATATATATAACACGCACATATATATTATAAAAGTAGCTTTTATCTATAACATACATTACATACTATAAAAAAGTAATTTAATATGTACCAACGTTAAGGTTAAATGCTTGATTTTGTCTTAATATCTTATTGAATAATTTACGAAATACCCAGTTACGTGCCAATTGAAGTATTTCATAAGCAAGATTATTTGCGAAGGTAATAGCTAATTAAATTGATTTATTAAAATGGAGGTCATAAGATTTTAGAGTATTTAAATCAACGCATTGTATGTGAGTTATATAAATTGCAGTGCAGTTGAATTTTTAAATTCATCAAAGGAATTTATCCTTTTTTGTTGAATGTCGGTAAATGTGTATGATATTGTATATAAATATAATTTCATTTGCATTTTCGTTTCAATTCGTACTAATCGTTAAAAAATCCTTAAGAGGCATACAGAAAATTAAAAATTTGAATTGTAGTCGTTCCAACTCTTTAAATAATATTTGAAAAACAAAGTGCCGTTGGAGACGAAAAGAATATAACAGAGGTGCCTTTGTCCAGTGTTTTGCGTCTGCAGGGTTACTGTACCCGATTTTACAACAATTATTTTTAGTGAACGGCAATGATAGTAATTCCCATTGGGACGACTATATTTTAAATTGTAAATTTATGTAATATTTTATACATTTTTAATTGATCAAAATATGATGTTTATAACTTTCAGGTTTCATTGTCTATTTTTTCCAAATTATTCTAATTTTTATCACGCTTTAAGTATTCTTGCACCTAATTCCAGCCAGGTTATAGAGTGCATTCTTTGTTTATCAGGCACTTCAGCTTTCATTGAAAAGATATGTTCAATGATGAAACATGGTCTAATGATCGAATCAAAAGAAAAAATGGTTTGAATTTTTATAAAAGTAATATTAAGTTCTTTGGAGGAAAGCAAAGACTAAAACAAAAAAAAAAAAGAAAAACAACAATAATAACATTTTTTACGAAAGTTCAATCAAGTGAAATATATGAAGGGCAAAACAGTGTTTAACAAAAAATTATATGTAATATTGATGCTCCTTGCCTTGCTCAATTTCAATAGATTTTAGAGATAAAACTACAAATGTTCGTATTTCTTTATGCATTGGAAGGTTAAGGGCATTTAGGTTATGAAAGCACTTATACAAGTATCGGTAGCTCTAAAAAATTGAGTACACTCTGCTATTTGAGGCTCAGAAATTATGGTAAACCTAGACAAAGAGGATACAATATCGGTATGATAAATGGTGGTACGCCTTCGATTGATGGATGTTGGCATTTTTATTATTTGTTTTGAGGGATGGAGTGATCTAGAAGAAAAGATTTGTTCATGGTTTTCGTTGGGGCTCCTGGATGGGTGTCCCGAGGTTAAAAACCAACAAGGATTCTCAAGGGATTGTTGAATTACAAATTAATTTAGCATAGATATAAATTTCTCTCGCACATACCCATAGGCTCACCCTCATAACTGTCCAAAATACACACACACATAGTATATATATATATAAGTGCGTGTGTGTTTCTAAAAATGCCTCCTGTGTTTTTGTTTGTTTCATTTATTAAGTAATATATATATATATATACATACATATAAACACACACACACACACACACACACACATACACACACACACACATACACACACACACACACACACACACACACACACACACACACACACACATATATAAAGAAACGGTCGTAAATAATTTAACTGATTTAATTTAAATCGTTGTTAATCTTTATTCTGATACAAACATATATATATATATATACACCGTAGTTAGTGTAATATATATATACATATACATGAATGTATATATAGTGTATTTTGCAATACACTTCATGCTTAATTAAAAGCATTTTGATGACCGTATGCTATTGTTTTAGAGTAGTGACAGACTCACTTACTTTAAACTCAGCAAACAGGGGGAGATAAAGCCGACAAGGCCTTGTTTCTGCATTTTTTGATGCTTATCACGGCTAACTACTCCCTCCCGGCATCAAAAAAGGCAGAAACAAGGCCTTGTCGGCTTTATCTCCCCCTGTTTGCTGAGATTAAAGTAAGTGAGTCTGTCACTACTCTAAAACAATAGCATACGGTCTTCAAAATGCTTTTAATTAAGCATAAAGTGTATTGCAAAATACACTATATATACATTCATATATATATGGCTATTTCAGAGCTCCAATTCTAATATATATATATATATATATATATATATATATATATTAAATTGTTAAACAATATTCAATGATTATGTCAAAGAATGAGTTTTACAATAGATTGGAAGCACTCAACGGGAAAATAATTTTCTGGAGTTATTATTATTAAAATATAAGTATTAATAAAATAGATGTTCTTTTGATCAATTACATTTTATTATACATATTTCGGATGTACAACAGTACGTCCTCATCAGATAAAATATAATGATACATGACATACCCTGAGATGTTAAATGTTTAAGATTTAATCAAGGTAGTATATATATATATATATACAGCATAGTTAGTGTAATATATATATATATATATATATATATATATATATATATATATACCACATTTCGTTCCACAAATTAAGGGCTCCCCCAAATTTAGATATACTTTACCAAATTACGCTACGCGTGGATGTGTGTATGTGTTGGTCTTAGTGTGTGCACTGATCCTTTGAATACACGTGCAATACTCCAGCGTAACAGGATTATGTCGAACTTTATACACACACACTACACAAACATACACATACCACAAATAACAGACTCACAAATATTCTCACATATGCTTCCCCCCACACACATATATATATATAAGTAAAAATACTACCAGCATGAGTATTAATAATATGCAAATTCAAGTGCCATTTCAATGGTACTACAATAATCTATAGAATATACCTCAGCTACAGATACCTTTCTGGTTCTTTAACTGATATTTGTCTTCCGATGAGAATCTCGAAGGTTTTAAAAGATCTATTATAGATATATATCACTTTTGGTTTTCAATTTACATATATACGTGTCTAGATGTTCAATGTGTTTCCTCTGACCTGTATATATATATATATAGAGAGAGAGAGAGGGATATACATATATACATATGCATATATACATAGATAGAGGTATGTATATATATATATATATATATAGATAGATAGAAATGTATATATATATAGATAGATATGTATATATAGATATGTATATATATATATATATAGAGAGATAGATAGGTATATATATATAGATAGATAGGTATATATATATATATATATAGAGAGAGAGATATGTATATATATATATATATATATATATATATATATGTATATATATATGTATATATATATATATAGATATATAGAGAGAGATATGTATGTGTAGATGTATATATAGATGTACATAGACATAGATATGTATATATATGTATGTGTAGATGTATATATAGATGTACATAGACATAGATATGTATATATATGTATATATATATATAGATATATATAGAGAGATATGTAGATGTATGTATAGATGCACATAGACATAGATATGCATATATATATATATAGATATGTATATATAGATATGCATATATATATATATGTATATATAGATATGCATATATATATATATGTATATATATATATATATTTATAGATATGTATATATAGATATGCATATATATATGTATATATAGATATGCATATATATATATATAAATATATATATATAGATATGTATATATAGATATGCATATATATATATATATATATATATATATATATATATAGATATGCATATATATATATATCTATATATAGACATGCATATATATATATATATATATATGCATATCTATATATAAATATATATATATGCATATCTATATATGCATATCTATATATACATATATATATATGCATATCTATATATACATATATATATACATATATATATATGCATATCTATATATACATATATATATATATATATATATATATATATATATATGGATATCTATATATACATATCTATATATATATATATATATGCATATCTATATATATATATGTATATATAGATATGCATATGTATATATAGATATGCATATATATATATATATATATATATATATGTATATATAGATATGCATATATATATATATACATGTATATATAGATATGCATATATATATATATACATGTATATATAGATATGCATATATATATATATATATGTATATATAGATATGCATATATATATATATACATGTATATATAGATATGCATATATATATATATACATGTATATATAGATATGCATATATATATATATATACATGTATATATAGATATGCATATATATATATATATACATGTATATATAGATATGCATATATATATGTATATATAGATATGCATATATATATATATAGATATGCTTATATATATGTATATATAGATATGCATATATATATATATATATGTGTATATATAGATATGCATATATATATATATATATGTGTATATATAGATATGTATATATATATATATATATGTGTATATATAGATATGCATATCTATATATATATATATGTATATATAGATATGCATATATATATATATATATATATATATATATATATAGATATGTATATATAGATAAGCATATATATATATATAATATATATATATATATATGTATATACAGATAAGCATATATATATATATATATATATATATATATATGTATATATAGATAAGCATATATATATATATATATATATATATATGTATATATAGATAAGCATATATATATATGTATATATAGATAAGCATATATATATATATATATATATATATATAGATAAGCATATATATATATATATATATATATATATAGATATGTATATATAGATAAGCATATATATATATATATATATCTATATATATAGATAGATATGTATATATAGATAAGCATATATATATATATATATATATATATATATATAGATATATAGATAAGCATATATATATATAGATATGTATATATAGATAAGCATATATATATAGATATATATATATAGATAAGCATATATATATAGATATGTATATATAGATAAGCATATATAGATATGTATATATAGATAAGCATGTATATATAGATAGGCATATATATATAGATATGTATATATAGATAAGCATATATATATGTATATATAGATAAGCATATTTATATAGATATGTATATATAGATAAGCATATATATATATATATGTATATATAGATAAGCATATATATATATATATACATAGATATAGATATGTATATATAGATAAGCATATATATATATATATATTCATATATATATATATATGTATATATAGATAAGCATATATATATATATATATGTATATATAGATAAGCATATATATATATATATATACATATATATATATATATGTGTATATATAGATAAGCATATATATATAGATATGTATATATAGATAAGCATATATATAGATATGTATATATAGATAAGAATATATATATAGATATGTATATATAGTTATGTATATATAGATATGCATATATATATATATCAATATCTAATATAGAAATTGCTTCTACAGGACTAAAGCTTTTTCACAACATATATAATATGTATGATGACTATGTTTCTCGGTAGACATGCTCAATGGACATTTGCCCAGAGCATCAATAATTCAAATTAATAGGTATATATATATAGTTTAATAAATAAACAGAGAACAAAAAACAGAGAGGCAGTACAAATGATATTAGTAATCAAACGGTATATGGCTCTCTCTCTCTCTCTCTCTCTCTCTCTCTCTCTCTCTCTCTCTCTAAATATATATATATATACAATGGTACAGCATATTCGAAGTTCGATCAGCAGCTAAGCCAACGAATGCCTTCAGCAGTGCAGCCAAGCATTCGACGAGGAATAGACCTCAGAGTAATAACATACAGTTTAAGGGGCTTGCAAATTGAAAATAGCGACCGCTAATTCAGCCGCGTGATCTGTAGCAACGAAAGAACTGACTAGTGAGAAAAGGATACACACACACACACACACACACACACATACACATACATATATACATATAAGAATATACATACATACATACATATATGCACATATCTGTATATATAACATACCTGGACCATCACTTCGAAATTACTGAATATCTAGTGAGGTTCTTTAATCCAACAAGCTGGATATTACAACAAGCTGTAATATTCTAACATAATTCATCAAGCATCCAATATTGAATCATGGTAGATTATGTGAAGGACATATAATCTCTATATTACGTTTCCTGGATTGTGAAAATGGTGGTGTACACGAAAACCTTAACATTTTTTTACTTCTCATTTTTAATATTTTTTATATTTCTCTACACACAAGCTTCTATTTCATACATATAAAAAAAACCTTTACCAATACAACCCCCATAATACTCTTGATTGCCCGCTTAAAGTGCTTGTATTACATATAACACCCTACCGCACTATAATCTTATATAAATAAGACACACCTGCATGCCCCACGTGTAACTATTGCATACACTAACCACTTCTAACTATCCTCTTGCATTTTCTTCGTAAACTGCCAATGTTGTATTCTAACTTTAATTTTGTTTTCTTTTTATATGACTTTAATCTTTGAATGTAAATTGCCATGCTAAAATATTATAATGGATGTCAACCCACTGTGCCCCAATATATACATATGTTTCTGTATGTCTCTTGTGTTGAAAAGGAGGTCATGTATGTAAACAATCATTGAAAAATTGCTCCGAAGACTCCAAACCTCGGTTTGGAAGAAACAATTGTAAGCGAATAAATGGTTTAAACAGAACTTTGATTCATGTAATTTCTATAATTTCTATATATATATATATATGAACATAAATATATATATATATTTATATATATATATATGAACATAAATATATATATATATTTATATATATATATATGAACATAAATATATATATGTATATATTTATATATATATATATATGAACATAAATATATATATGTATATATATCATACTTCCTCAGTCAAAAGACTGCTGGAATTTCAAATTTGGCGGTCATTCGATGCGTGAAGGGACAACTTAACAGACATGAAAATTAACTGCGGTAAGGAATTTTTTTCTTATATCAAAGTTTAATGGGCTTCCACTGACGATTTATAAGTGCCCACCTAAATATATTCTTACATGAAAATATGTTAGGCTTCTACATAAACTGGAAACATTCTCCCAACTTGTAGAAAACTTATAATGAAACAATTGTTTGGAAAGAGAGATTTATTTTAACTTTAATTATATCTCATATAAAATAATACAACTGTCTTTCCACAAAATACATATAGTTAGCAACCCAAACACTTAATTTAGGTTTATACTAACGTATAACCTAATGTTTGTTGAGTGAGATGGTTACCAGTCGGAGTTTAGCTTAGAGCTATCTCTGTCATTGTATTAAATATATGTATATATATATATATATATATATATATATATATGAACATAAATATATATATATATATATATATATGAACATAAATATATATATATATATATATATATGAACATAAATATATATATATATATATATATATGAACATAAATATATATATATATATATATATATGAACATAAATATATATATATATATATATATATGAACATAAATATATATATATATATATAAATATGAACATAAATATATATATATATATAAATATGAACATAAATATATATATATATATAAATATGAACATAAATATATATATATATATATATATAAATATGAACATAAATATATATATATATATATATATATATATATATGAACATATATATATATATATATATGAACATAAATATATATATATATATATATATGAACATAAATATATATATATATATATATATGAACATAAATATATATATGTATATATATATATATATATATGAACATAAATATATATATGTATATATATTTAATACATTAACAGAGAAAGCTTTAAGCAATACTCCGACCGGCTTCCGTTTCACTCAACAAACATTAGGATATACCTTAGTATAATCCCAATTATACGTTTGGGTGCTAACTATACGTATTATGCGGATAGCCAGTTATATTATTTTATATGAGACATAATTAAAATACATCTCTCTTTCGAAACGATCATTTCATTATAAGTTTTCTACAAATTGGGAAAATAATGTCCAGGTTATGTAGAGGCCTACACACAGTCCGTAGGAATATATGTAGGCGGGCACTTATAAATCATCAGTGGATGCCCGACAAATATCGATATAAAAAAAAAACAAAAAAAAAACCTTGCCGATATTAATGTTCAGCGATGGTACACCTCCGTGCTAGAATAACCGCCAAATTTGAAATTCCAGCAGTCTCACAATCAGAAATCTCACAATGCCATCAAGCGGAAAGGGGATATATATATATATATATATGAACATAAATATATATATGTATATATATATATATGTA
>OZ024755.1:14586507-14589007 GCA_964016885.1 Eledone cirrhosa
ATGATAGCGATGATGATGATGATGATGGCAGCAGTTGGATTTTTATTCATGGTGATGATGATGAAATTGATAGGGGTGGGAGTGGGGAATGATGGTAGTACTATAACCATGACAATTAGAATGATGGTGATGATGATTATTGTGATGAGGATTTTGATGAAGTTGATGATGATGATGTTGATAATGCTCCTGACAATGATGATGAAGCTGCTGCTGCTGATGATCATGATGATGATCATGATGATGATCATGATGATGTTCATGATCATGATGGTGACGAGGATGGTGATGATGGCGATGATTAAAAGGATGATGGTGATGGTGGTGACGATAAGGAGGATGATGATGATGATGATGATGAGGATGATTGCTATAATGATGGTGATGATAATAATGATGACGGTCGTGATGATGATGCTGATGATGATGATACTAATGATGTCAGATATTAAAGGTAGTTTGGATCTCAATGGTTGATTACTGTAATGAAGGTGTTTACACAGGCGGTTCCTTTACCATAATTGATAGTGTGTGTTTAAATGTGTTATACACATATACACACATACATTCACATACATTTACACACGCATAAAGACACATACACACATGCACGAGCACGCACTCACTGACGCATATGCAGAGTCATACACACACACACACACTGACACACACATAGACAGACATACTCACACATAGTGACATATACACAGACACATGAACACACACACACACAGACACACAAATATGTATGTACACACACACACACAGTCACACGTACATATTCACTGACACATGCACACACACATTCTGCAAATATACACACACATATACTTACACAAACAGCCATGTACACACACACATGCACAAACACATGCACAAAGGTACATAGAGATACACATAAAACGTGTAAATAATACTTAGTGATACGTGCACACATACTCATAATACATAATAAATACGAGGTAAAACAAACGTTTTCGTTGCCTTCATTTTGTCGTCCATTTCGCATTGTCTTAGTCTTCTTAAACATATCATTTACTACATTATATTCTATATACAATGCTTTAAGCAAGCTACATTCTAACACACACAAACACACATATGTATACATATATTTGGCTAAGGGGGATATATGCACTTAGATATGGTACATTAATGTTAATCCATACTGGCAGATTCAGATACCTGTCTTAGTATTGTATCATAAAGACGTATAAATCCACACTGAGCCATTGTTTTTACCTAGAGCACGTTGATAAAATATGAAAGTATATTTCTTTTCGGTATAGTTGTTTCAATGTTGAGTAGGACTTACATAATAATTACCCGTTTTCTGCATGGTTTCAACATTGAGATTAGTTCTTGGCAGAATTCTTTGAAATCTATTAGATATTAAATAAACTACTGGCAATGTCATCTCCAAACATTACACTATCAAATATTTTACTGTTGTACCACATAATGGCTTTATCTCCATTTTAATATTGTCTCTGTCGATGTGGGCGGTAGATTGGCAGTATCGGTAGAGCGTTAGATAACATGGTTTGCGGCATACCGTTATAGCCTTTTACCATCTGAGTTCAGATCTCGCCTTTCATCTTTACGGGGTCGATAAAATAAAGTACCACTAATGCACTGGTGTCGATGTAATCGGCGTTCTCCCTCTATTTCAAATTGCTGGCCTTGTGCTAAAAATAGAATGAATTATTTTCCCTGTGAGTTATTAGAGCGTCGAACACGTGCTTAGCAGTATTTTTTCCAGCTCTTAAGTTCTGAGTTGAAATCCAACCGAAGTTAATTTTGCCTTTCGTTCTTCAGAGGTCGATAAAATAAAGTATCAGTTAAGTACTTGGGTTGCTATTATTGATTTCCCCTTTTCCCCAAATTGCTGGCCTTGTACCTTTGTTAAAGAGAATTATTTTCTCTAATGACTCTCTTTAAAAATTTATTACAACCTAGCAGGCAATTGAATCTGCGTGCTTTTTTTTTTTAAAGGATATTTTCAAACATTTTCTTGGCTGCTTTCTACACCCGGATTCCATCTTATTGCATGTAACCAGATAACTTCACGCGAAATATAAATTACTGGATATGCTTCCGCCGTTCACAAGGTTAGCATATTTGTGACAGATTCCTCATTAATATTACGATGTCTGCCATTAAGATGTTCAGTTTGGCAGTTTCCAGATTACTAATGTGTTCACCGTAGGTTTTCTGTAATGTCAGTAGATTATGTATGGCTTCAATGTTCCATTGATGGTTATTTTCACTATTCATAACTCGGTGTTCAGCACAGGTAATCTTGTATGGGGCGTCTTTTAGTTACAACCAAGCATGGTCCTTGCTATTTCTTGTGTAGTACAGTAGTCTCCAAATATTTATTTTTGTTACAAAACTCAAATATTACCGAGAGACTTATAAAGATCCTTTAAATTTTGATATTTCACCATACAAGCTGATAATACTACAGATAGACGTACAACGATACTTTAAAATGGAT
>OZ024755.1:14596507-14599007 GCA_964016885.1 Eledone cirrhosa
AATAAGAAAACGAAGACTAAGAAAACGAAGAATAAGACAATGAAGGAGAGGAGATGAAGATAGAAATAAAACTACATAAAGATAAAAATGAATACACACACACACACACACACACACACACACACACACACATATATATATATATATATATAGAAATGGCCTCTACAGGACTAGATTAAATGATTATACACTGCTGTGTTGAGTACCTTAATTACTGTGGTTACCCCCGATTGAACAACTTATATATATATATATATATATATATAGAGAGAGAGAGAGAGAGAGAGAGAGAGAGAGAGAGAGAGAGAGAGAGAGAGAGAGAGAGAGAGAGAGAGAGAGAGAGAGAGAGAGAGAGAGAAGAAAATTGCAAAGTGGAAGAGAACAAAGAAAAATCAGCAGCATCAGCAACAATAGCAGCAGCATTGATAGTTCCTACATATAGTACTGTATAATCTAAATTGTCTATATTTTATCATCATATGAGTGTACAGAGGAAATTACACTTGTTTAATTGTAATGGTTATAATATCTTATGTAACAGTGGTGGTGGGGTGTCGATTAAATTGACCCCAGTAGTCGAATTTGATCTATTCTGTAAGGATGTAACTGAAATTTGACTTCAGGACATTCAGAGCCCGAACAAATAACTCGAAGCATTTTTTTGATGCTCAAATGATGACAAAAAAACCCCCCCTCAAAACTAAAACAATTTCACATGACTTGATATTGTTGTTTATATTGTTGTTGCTGATGTTGTCATTGTGGTTATATTTGTTGTTGTTACTGCTGTTGTTTAGCTCCATACCAATATGAGATCTATGATAAAACACATTTGAGCAATGGCTATGCTGTTATTTTTTATACATAAGATCAGGGTCCCTAAAAATGTGCTCACCCTGTACCTTGTCCCGAGGCACAGAGAGCTTTGAGAGAAGCTCACTCAACAATCGGGTACCGAAAATAATCTTGTTAGAACTTGCTAAATTCTCTCGGAAGTTCTGTGTAGAACATTGATATTTTATCAACGTGCTCACCACTTTTTAAACATGCTATGGTATGATTTGTTGTGGGTGTTTGACTCTTATTTCCAGTACGTTCAGAACTGATATATGTTCAAAGACATCCCAATCGTGACAATTCTATCATTTTCTTCCTACTTACAGATAATCAAGAACGACATTATCCAACTAGTTATAATATAACACTGACTTATAATCTTAATAGTATCAGTCGAACGTCTATTATATAGATCACTCTTCCAACACACTTCCTTAAGTAGTAAGAGGCTAGCAATTATTTCTCTTGTAAATGAGGATATAATGCAGATCACCTTAGTTCAGATTATAATTGTTTACTCTATAATACTTAGATATGTTACCAATCTAAGAAAATGTTTCCTCATAGATTACCTCCTACATGAGATCATTCGAATTTGTTGTTGTTTATTCGTCCCTTAAAGTTGTGCCTAAATCAGAAACCACTATTATTATTATTATTAACTTTGCCTTTCATCCTTACGGGGTCGGGATCTGAACTCAGATCGTAAAGGGACGTAACTATGCTGGAAAGCATGGCGTCCGACCCTCTACCGATACTGCCATTCCCTTATAATAATGGTTTCTGATTTAGACACAAGGCCATCGATTGTGGAGTAAGAGGAAGTCGATTAAATTGACGCCAGGCTGCAACTATATGCCGTAAAGCATGTTGTTCGACGCTCTACCGATACTGACAGAGGTTATCTTAAGCGAATAGACCTCCATCCACGAATTACTTTCATATAAAAGACAGTCCTGTTTTAACTATCTAACGTATATTTGGACATATACTCAGGACAGTAGTGTCACTGAGGAGACTCGACAGGCAATAGAAGATCATGGAATTATGTTTACTCCACAAACTATCATTAGAAAAAAAAACCTGCTCTAGCTATCTCTATATAAACTTCATTCTAAATTTAATAAATTCATCAGTTCAGGTTGCTGGAATTGCCTTTAGCTGAAGACGTGCAGTGGAGGTTAACATTTATATTTTTATTGTTGTGATGGTTTTACGTTATTGTTGAGCAGTTTTCTATTATCGCCTTCATTGTTCGAATGGGTGACATCATGTTCGTAGGGGAATATATGAATACTTTTGTGGTAATTGCTAATGTATTATTTGAAAAGTAGCTCTCCTCTAAATTAAGAAGTGCGCAGTGTTATCACACACACATATACATATATATATATATACAAGTAGGAGAGATTGAGAGAGATACATACATGCATATATATATATATATATGTATGTATGTATCTCTCTCTCTCTCTCTCTTATATATATATATTTATATATATATATATATATGTGTGTGTGTGACTGACTGCCTTAATGCTGGAGCGGATCTGCGTGTGTTGTGTGTATTTTTCTGACATCGTTTACGCATGGCTGGTTGTGGTACGGGTGGTTACCTGAATGCAACAGACTAAGTTAAGCTATTAATAAGAAGAATACATCA
>OZ024755.1:14604007-14609007 GCA_964016885.1 Eledone cirrhosa
TTGCATAGCCAGCGATTTAGAGGAAGAGAATCGGCTTTGGTATTTGACTGGTACTTCATTTTATCGAAGTCGGAAGGATTAAAAGCAAAGTTGACCTCGGCGCGACTTGAACTCAGAACATAAAACGCAAAATATTTGTTCTACACAATAAAGATTCTGCCAACCCACCACAACATTAAAACAACCTTCACCAACACTACCATCGCTACAACAACCCTCACCCCCCTCACCACCCCTCACCACCACCACCTTCAAGAACTACAACACCAAAAACTGCAACAACAATTCTATCATTACCACAACCACCTCCGACGCCACTAATACCGCCACCACAACCATCACCACCATCACAACCACCGCTGCCACTACCATGAACAACGACATCAACAATAACTATTCTACCACCAACACAAGTACCAAACACCACCACCACCACCACAACCACCCGCAACAACAACAACAATAATATCCAGTAATATAAATGAAACTCTTTCAGTTGCCAGATATTATATGTTCAAGTAAGGTTTCTTAATAAATCACAAGAAAATGAAGGTAATACAATAGTATGATAGAGTCTAGCATCATCTTGCTTATTACACCTCTGGCCACTGTCAAATGACTGTATGTATGTATCTATGCATGTGTATGTATCTATGTGTGTGTGTGTGCATGTATATATTTGTGTGTATGAATGTATGCATGTATGTATGTATGTGTTTATGTATGCATATATTTACGTATGTATGTATCTGTGTATGTGTGATGTATGCATGTGTGTATATATGTATGTAAATATGTATGTATGTAATTGTATGCGTATCTCTGTATATATATACACATGTAAGCACAGGGTTTAGATGTACATATGAGAGATAGAGACATAGACAGTGAGAGAGAAGGAAAAGAGGCAGAGGAAGAGAGGAATAGAGAGAGCGAGTATAATCAATGCATAAATCCCAAGTGAGCGAACGGCTACAAAGGATTTTACTAATCATGTATATTACCTGAAAATGTTGTTCTAGATTATGTCCCCTTCCCCTTTAAAGTCGTTAACAATTACTGGTAGATTTCTTTACATCCGTTTCTTTCTATAGGTAAGAATGCAATTTTCTGATCGGCATTCAAGTTCCGGTTGAACTATGTTGACATATTCTAACGTAGTAGTATACTGCTTGTAACAAATATCAGGCGGACCTTTCCAGATATTAAAAGATATATTAAAAGACAAGCTTATCTTTATTAAAAGACTAGCTTTTCAATTTTGAAATTCACGCTACTCGTCCTTGAAAGACGTTAAAAATGACCGCAAGGGTTCTTCTGTTTCACTCTAAGGGGGACATTAAATGAAAGTTTTAGAATTTAGGGTTTATGGCTTTTTCTGTATCACCCTTAAGCTTAATTATCTAAATTGATGACAATGGCCAGTTTCTAGTACCTCTGTTTGATTTATATATATATATATATATATATATATATATATATATACAGTTTTTTCCATTAACATTACAACGGGTCTGACGAGCCGCGGATAACAGAGTCGGGTCAGATCGATACAGATCGAACCTTGAGTTGATCAGTGGCGAAACGGGCGTCGCCAACCAATAAACGTAATGAAGGAGTAACCAATCGCCCTTGTTATCTTATTTCACTATAATACACTCTGTATAGCTCTACACCTCGACACTGAAATGAACCTAAATATCGAGTGCTCACCCGGGTGAACCTACAGTAATTCCAAGTTACACTCCCTGGAGATATATATATATATATATATATATATAGAGAGAGAGAGAGAGAGAGAGAGAGAGAGAGAGATGTAAATATAGATATATGCACATACACACACATGCACACATATATATACATGTAAACAGTATATGTATTGTTCACTAGATATCAGTTCTGTGGATCTTCACGTGACTATGTAACTATGTAGATTAATGCGGTAGACACAAGTAGAGTCACAAACCAGGTCGATCATATATTGTCTCGCGGGAGAAGATGCGCTGTGTTAATCAGGTCACGATATTTCCCCGCTCAAGTCTATCATTGAGATATCCGGTTCATCCTGTGCCGAAAGTTGATCTTCATCATAGATGATCCATCTCCAATCGTGTTGATTAATCACCAACGAATTCCATGCGTCGTTTTTGTTCTTTTTCAAATTTCCGTTAAGTGCGGCTTTGAACAACTTCATTCGTTTATCCTCGTGAGTGCTTTACTTCCTTAAGCTGGGAGTTTAACAACTGCTTGAGCAACCGTTGGTCTGACAATCACATGATAGCTCCACGCCATGAAATCTGATATAGTGGAACTGTGGGTTAAATACAGTAAATATAAGCTTTGTGAAGTACACTGATATTCTTCTGTCTGAGAACCAAACCTAGTGTTTGGTATCTTGTTTATCGACCTCGATAAAGAGTGATAGGCAAAGCTGCTCCCAGCATCATTTTAACTCAACGCGTAGTAAAAGACTTAGTAAGGAACGTGTAAAAAATAGTGTTGATGTATGTCTGATAATCGAAACGTAGATATATTGATAAACTGTAGCATAATAAGAGAGGTTAGAAGGGAAACTTAACTAACTTGCTGGAACCCGCTGATAGATGTAGCTACAGTACATCTATCTCTACAGCGTGAAAGGAATTTAGTAGTAGTTGCTTTAATGGGGAATATTTTAAAAATTACATAATCCGTTGCATTGAATAGGATTAACTTCAAAGAAAATGTGTTCCCGCGTACATACAGGCATACATACACACATACATATATATATATATACAATTCAATACATTAACAGAGAAAGCCTTAAACGATACTCCGACCAACTCCATCTCACTCAACAAACATTAGGATATACTTAAGTATTATCCCAATTTAGTGTTGGGGTGCTAACTAATCAGTATTTCATGGATAATTGGTTGTATTATTTTATATGAGACATTATTAAATAAATATCTCATTTCTTCCAGACAGCCGTTTCGTTATAAGATTTCTACAATTTTGGATAAATAATTTCCAGGTCATGTAGAAACTTTTATATAATCCATAGTTTTATACACAAGCGGGCTCTTATAAACTCATCAGTGGATGCCCAGTCAATAAGATATAAGAATTATCTCGACATTAACAGAATGGTGATGGTCTCTCTCAGCGCCAAGAAGAGACTGGTAGATTAGAATCCAGCAGTTCTCTCAAAGAAAAAATACACGCTGTCCCCAAAAGGGTAAAGGGAGGTCATCTTAAAATAAAACAATATACACGCTGGTCAATTAAACCTGTTAGGTATTAACCACGTGTATAAGAACATATATATATATATATATTAGGGTGGCCCCTATTTTTCAACCTTCTAAAAGTTTAGCTCTCAACCCCCCACTATCTTGTTCCAATTAACAAAAAAAAACAAAAAAACAATCTATGCAAAACTGTAGTTCAAGCGGAGAACTGAAAGGCGACCCTCATCGACCTTGGAAATTTGAAGTTTCCACTTGGAAAGTCATTTTTTCAGATAAAAACCTTTTATCTCTTATATAGTTTTCTCTTAAATTAAAAACTTGTTCAGACATATTCTTGGTATTAGAAGGATAAGTGACAATAAATATAATGGGGAAGGCAACTTGCATAGTTGGGGACAGAGCGCAGGTATAGGGTAAACACCTATTATTCACTGTGGGAGCAGCAACATTTTAACTTTTGAAAAATTACCTGTTACTAAGGCCACCCTAATATATATATATCCGTATGTGGTTGACAGCTGAGAGAAATGAGCACTCGGTATTGAGTAATATGTATATATAAATATATACATATATATATATATATATATATATATATATATATATATATATATATATGATATACCATCCTTGCTTTCATATTTCTCCTTGTTCCTTAAATAAGTACATTAATACAAGGAGAAAGGGAGAGCAAGGAGAAAGGGAGAGCAAGGAGAAAGGGAGAGCAAGGAGAAAGGGAGAGCAAGGAGAAAAGGAGAGTAAGGAGAAAAGGAGAACAAGGATAAAAGAAGAGCAAGGAAAGCAATGCTAAAAGGAGAGCAATCATAAAAGGAGACGAAGGATAACAGGAGAGCAAGGATAAAAGGAGAGCAATGAGAAAATGAAGGCAAGGAGAGCAATGAGAGCAATTAGAAAAGGAGAGCAAGGTAAACAAGGATAAAAGAAGAGCAAGGAGAGATTAAGGCAAATTATACTGGAAGCAGACAAAGGAGAAACATTCAACTGAAGATGTACATTCTGCACCAAAATGACTTTTCTTCCTTTACAAACATCGAGTTTTTGTCTTTTATAACTCCTGGTACAAAAACTTTCTTCATGAGATTTTCTATCAGCACCGACAAAGGCCATTCAGCATGGAAGGATGATCCTGGTTACAGAAGTGAACTTGAGAAGACAGCTGTTGTGAATGATGTTGCAGGAAGAGGTATCAAACTCATTCAGGATTACAATAACATTCTCACAAAAGATGAAACTGAGAAATAATTTGTCTTACAGATTGTTACCGAAAACCGTAAAAGTGCCACTAAATTCTCTCTTATGCAAAAATAATGTTCAATATTCATTGTTCAGTGTTCACATTATGTTTTTGGTTCTATAGAAATTATTATTGTAAATAGAAATGCGTCTCTCTTATAGAAGTTGTGTGCTTTATTAAGAAAACTTAATATTTCTTAAGTTTTTCATGTTATTTCAGGAATTTTTCAAATTAACTATTTGTAAATTTGATTCAGAACGTTTTTAAACATTCGCTGGGGTTGCCTGGATGAGTCGACATAAATTTCTCTAGGAAGAAAAAAGAAAATGGTCGAGATAGGGAACAGTATACCACTTTTGAAGAGAATTTAATCATTGAGTATACTATGTTCCAACTTCGAGGCGTTTGAGGGTCGCCTAACAGTTGTTCGATTGAGCTTAAATTTTGCACATCCCGTGTTTTTGTTCATTGGTTGGAACAGGATTAGGGGGTGCGAGCAGCAAAAT
>OZ024755.1:14614007-14616507 GCA_964016885.1 Eledone cirrhosa
TGTGATGTCGGAGTTTATCAGCTCGTCCCAGGTTTTTCTAGGTCTGCCTATTCCGTGACTACCGTCTATCTTTATTGCCCTGCACTTTGTTATACAGCTATCGACTTTCATGCGCATCACGTGTCCATACCAACGTAGCCTTCTCTCGAGTAAACAACATCTGATCCCTCTTATCTCTAATTTTTTCCTTAGTTCGTTTATGCTTTGCCGTTCACGTATATTACTGTTACACATCCAGCGGAGCATGCAAGCTTCGTTCCTCTCTAGTCTGCGTATATCCTCTGCACACAATGCCCAGGTCTCACTGCCATGCAGCATTGCTGTTCGTATGCAGGCATCGTACAACCTGCCTTTCATTTTTAGTGAGAACCCTTTAGCAGCTAATAGTGGTATAAGCTCTCTGAACTTTTTCCAACCAGTTCTGACTCTAGCTACAGTACTTTCAGAGCACCCTCCCCCACTGCTGATTTTATCGCCCAGGTAACGGAAGCTGTCCACTATTTCTATAGAACCCTCTGCGCAATTGAAAGAGCTAGTAGTTTGTGGGCACTTGCTGCTACTTATTGCACCAGAGCACCGGCCACATGTAAAATCTATGTTCTTAGTTAGCTTACCTGTGATCCCACTACATCTTTTATGCACCCATACTTTGCATTTAGGACATAAAATGGAGTTTCTACCTACGCCTTTCCTACACACCGAGCACGACCATTTCCCAGAAGGGACCGCCGCCTTGTTTTCTTTCCTACAAACTAGTACTTTGGTCTTAGCCAGGTTAATTTTAAGTCCTTTTGACTCTAGGCCGTGCTTCCATGTTTGGAATTTCTTCTCTAGCTCGGCCATTGATTCCGCTATGAGTGTCAGGTCGTCTGCGTATAGGAGTTCCCATGGGCAGCCTGTCTTGAACTCCTCTGTTATAGCCTGAAGGGCAATAATAAATAGTAGTGGACTGAGAACAGAGCCCTGATGGACGCCAACTTTTACGCTAAACTCTTCACTATATTCGTTGTTAATTCTAACCTTGCTCACTGTTTCTTTATACATGGCTTGTATAGCCCTCACAAGCCATTCGTCAACGCCTAGTTTTCTAAGAGCCCACCAGATAATGGAGCGGGGGACTCTGTCGAAGGCTTTCTCCAAGTCGACAAAAGCTAAGTAGAGGGGTTTACCTTTAGCTAGGTACTTCTCCTGTAGTTGTCGTACTATGAAAAGAGCGTCTGTGGTACTTTTGCCTGACACAAACCCGAACTGCATTTCATCTAGGTCAATTCTCTCTCTGATTAGTTGCGCTATTACTCTTTCCGTGACCTTCATGACCTGGTCGATTAATTTAATGCCTCTATAGTTACTCCTATCTAGGGCGTCTCCTTTACCCTTATAACAGTTAACGATGATGCTGCTATGCCAGTCCTTCGGAACAACCCCATTCTGTACGACTTGGTTAACTATGCGGGTGACCATGGTGTGTCCCACCGTGCCAGATGCCTTCAGCATCTCAGCAACTATTTCCGAAGGCCCAGCCGCCTTACCAGTCTTCATATCCTTGATTGCCTTACTTATTATACTCCCCTCGACTAACACTGCTGGTCCCTCTATTGGGTCGATATGGGGGAGACTGCCTTTCTCCCAATTATTCTCCTCATTTAGAAGCCTTTCATAGTGACACTTCCAAGCTACCTTCTTATCAGCGTCGGTGATGGCAAGTGTGCCATCGTCGTTTAGTACACACTTCTCCCCGACAATATCACGGTTTTCCTTGACGCATTGCCTAGCAATCCTGAACACCTCACGTTTTTGGTCATCGCGTTGTAGAACATGCTTGAACTTTCTTTCCTCAGCTTCCCTTCTTGCTAAGTACACTTGTCTCCTAGCTTCCCTCCTGGCCACTTGATAGTCCTCTCTACTTCCCCCATCCCGCCATACTTTCCAAGCCTGCTTTTTGGCCTTAATTGACCCCTCCACCTTACTGTTCCACCACCATGTTACTCTCCTCCTGCCTACAGGCCTGCTCCAGCCACAGACCTCGTCTGTCGCCAACAGCAGGTTTGCTTTCAGAAATTCCCACTCTCCCTCTATATTGTCCGACTCTAAATGTTATTCCTTACTGTCGAAAGCATCAAGTAATATGCTTTGAAATTTATTCCTGGCTGTGGGGTCCTTTAGCTTCCATATTTTCCTCCTGAGGATAGTCCTCTTCTGTTGTCGAGTACGTCTCGTCCTGACTATGAGGTCGCTAATTATCAGTCTATGTTGGGAGGTGCATTCTTCATGGGGGAGGGATTTAGTGTTAACAACAGACACTCTGTCACGTCTTCTGGTAAGGATATAATCTACCTGGCTTGTGTGTTCCCCGGATCTATAGGTGATCAGGTGATTGTCACGTTTTTTGAAGTTAGTGTTACAGATAGTTAGGTTATTTGCATCACAGAATTCCAGGATTCTGGCGCCTTCCTCATTTCTAGTACCAAACCCATAATATATATATATATATACATGTATA
>OZ024755.1:14629007-14634007 GCA_964016885.1 Eledone cirrhosa
CACACTGCATTACGAAGATATCGGCGGATTTACTAATGATACTCTTTTGTAACTGTTGTCTTTCTGTTGCATATTCATGAAGAACAATGTCTTAGTAGTCAGAGAAAACAATCATCATCCCATTGATATTGCTCTTGATATTGCTTTGTTGGGATATGGCGAATTTCACTGCATCTACTGTGATGATTGAGGGTTGATTTCCAGTTCGTACCCGTACATCCAGAGCTCAACTCATGTATATATATATATATATATATATATATATAAACATACACGGTATATACATACATATACATGGTATATATATATATATATATATATATGTATGCCACAGCAAGGATGTGTTCATAAGATATTGATTAGTTTATCGATGACTTTTCTCGACCTCATAGCTTTTCATTGTATCTCTGAACAAAATAGAGAGAATTTCACAAAACGTTTCACCTTAGTACAACAAGTAGTGGGAGATGTGTAATATTACCGAGTGTTATGTGGTTCGACACGAACCAGTTTAAACTCTCTCATTGGTGCTAATGTTTGGCATGATTTGGCCAATATATACATACCCAGGCGCATAAATATATTTATCCAAGTTTACTTAACCCAAATAATCTTCTCTCATCGTTACTCTAAACTCCAATATATCGGATTTCATTTCAATACTGGCATTACAACAACTACTACAATAATAACAGCAACAACAACAATAATGATAATAAATATCTACAATCACATTCATGTATGCATAGAGAAGGAAGTTTAACAATGGAGCCCTGTTATATGTATACTGTTTTGAAATAATGGTCTTGATTCTTCACTTGCTACTGATGCTGCTGAAGGTGATGGTGAAGATGGCTCTAACAAAATAATAAGAAAGCAACAGTAACATTTTACTGCAAGGATATATACGTAAAGCCAAACACAATATTGTGAGTATCTTCCACAATATATCGATTTACAGGCAAATATCCCAAACAAGAGACGCCGATAAATAGGTTAAAAACGTTTCAAGATGGTATCTTGCTAAATGACATTTGTCTTATATTTCATGTAAAGTCTGGTTATCCATTGTACTTGGTAAATCAATGTACTAGAGTTGAAAGCGAATATAACTCTCATTGTGTATCGCTCTGTTTTATAGCTGACGCATCTAAAAAGACACTTAAGATGCAATCGTGAAAGCAAAGTTTCGCATAAAGCATTCATATTTTAAATCTATGCACAAATTTTACTGGAGATTTGGATTAATCAATTAAACCACCAATTCGGTTATATGACTAGGTTTATTTTCTCGAAGATATATGAGTGGTCAACTTAATTCACCATCCAGTTGTCTACGAATAAAGCGGCCCTTGGTGTCTTTAGCGAGATGTACTATATTGATGTCAAATTTAAACACAAGGCTCTCAATTTGAAGAAAGAGGATTAAATCGAGGATTAAATCGACTTCAATACAATATTGTTAATTTATTTTACAGATCCCAGATGGAGGAGATGCAAAGGTAACCTCTGCTAGATTTGAACTCAAAACGTAGAAGGTTGTAGCTAAATCCTGCAAAGCATTTGTCCGACAGCCTGACAATTTTGTGTACTACTTATAGTTGTATTTGTATTAAAGAATGCTATAGAGCAGTGAATATATATATATGAGATCACCCTTTAAATGTTCGAATTATAAATAGATGTTGACCTCTCTTCAGGTTTGGTTAGGTCAGTAAGGTAAACATAGTCTCTCTTGAGATCTAATCACATATCTGGGTCCCTTGCAAAATTTATATCATTGGTAAAATATCTGAGTAATTTTCACTTTAAATTTGATTATTTAGCAGATAGTAAAATACGGATTAACTCTACACATAACATTCAGCATTCCGCGTTTAGTCGTTTTAAAATATCAACCAAGAAATTATAGAATATTTATACTACCATGCAAGAAGACTAAATTAGCCTGAGTTCTGACGCTGGAAGAGCACTCACTGAACATAGACACGTTGACACACTCACTCATCAACAAACACAGTGTTCACTCGTCTTAAAATATTAATTTAGAAAATATCGAATATTTATACTACCAAGCAAGAAGACTTACTTAAGTCGAGTTCTGATGCTGGAAGACTAATCACTGAGCGCACGCACACACACACACACTCCTGTTCACACACTCATACACACACAGACACACCTACATACACACACAGATAAATACACATACGCTCACACACATGCGCACACACACTCGCACACACATACATATTCATGTATGAGATATTACAGAATAGTGTTCAGCATATGAAATTTCCTCCAACTTAAGTATATTTTTGTAACTGTAGTAGTTGGAAAGAGGGGTCCTCATACATTTATTCATAAACACACATAGACAGTGGATTTGTTTATATGCTTATACACACACACACACACACACACACACACACACACACACACCACACACCACACATATATATATCCACGTACATATCCATACACATCAAATATATATAAATATATACACACACACACACATATATATATATACATGTACATATCCATACACATAAAATATATATAAATATATATATATATATAATATATATACACATGTATCTATCTATCTATATGTATATACATATATATATATACACAAACACAGAGATGTATCTATAGCTCTCTTTCTCTCTCTCTCTCTCCCCCTCACTCTCTCCCTCTCTATATATATTAAAACAGTCAACATTTTGAAGGAAGCTATCGTCGTAAAGAAAACAAAAACAATGTTAAAGCACTTTGTAGAGTTATTAAATACGAACCATTTTTGGAGAGGGGAATCTGCAGAGGAATTAATATACTGTCAAATTCTTTTTATTCTCATGTATAAAATCAATTGGCCTGCGGCTCTCTTTTATTTCTTTTAGTTTTGGTAATATCAATCACTATACAATTTATTTTACGATTTGATTAATTATTCCTCAAAATGAAAGTTCAGCATTACATTTTTACACTAATTTTCTTGTAAAGAAATTGGATACCGCAAATAGTAAAAGAAAAATGTATTAATTTATGAAATGTATTATTAATTAAATAATTTACCATTAATTTACTGCAGAATATTTCGGCCAATTGATTTATAATTGATTTTGTAAGGCTATTCTATTTACATTGGAGTGAATAAATATACACTAATATATTTTTGTTTGAATCGTAAATAAATTTGTTATAACATATATATATCTATATATATATGTATGTAATATATATATATATATATATATATATATATATATATATGCATATATATGTGTGTGTGTGTGTGTATATATATATATGTATGCATGTAGGTATATATATATATATGTATGCATGTATATATATATATATGTATATATATATATATGTATATATATATATATATGTATATATATATATATATATGTATATATATATATATGCAGGTGTTATATGAGAAAATTGAGAGTGTGTAACACTCAACTTATCAGATAGGCAGTATATAGTTAGCTCAATGTCTGAAGACAGAGCCGTAATACAATTAACAACAAAGAGCGCTTAGAACATAGGTATATCTTTAATTGCTGACAATGTTTCGTCCACACTAAAAGTGGGACTCTTCAGAGCTTAAAGAGTAGATACAAAGTATAGAAGCATTAACAAATCCAAAACAGAAGAATATAATGTGGGGATATCATAAGGTGGGAGGAATTTAAAGTATTGTTCATGTACAAGATAAGAATTAACGAATAAAAAATAAAAAGTAAAAAATAAAAAATAAAATCAAGCAAAAGATAGTGAATATGAGGAATATACTAATACTAATAAGGATACGGATCTAAAATGTTATCACTCACAGTTGGGTAGGGTTATATTATGACCGGCAATCATGGAAGCAATGATGTGATTGGTTAACACACAGCTACGTATGCATACACTCACATAAAAGTATACGTATAAGCATGAGCACCCGCATGCACCTACACGCAAGCACCCATATGCAATACAGAAAGTATACACTAATACAAATAACATATCAAAAACGGATGGGCACATACTCCATACTGTGACAAAATATAGCAGTTATATCAGTGCATTACTAGTGCTTTATTTTATCGACCCCGAAAGGCAAATTTAACCTCGGCGGGATTTGAACTGAGATCATAAAGGGCCGTAACTCTATGTGCCAATCCACCACAACAAGTACAACATCGACCACAACCACCACCACCACCACCACAACAATAACAATAACATGGACAATAAAGAGACAAATGACATAATCCCCAGCAATGTCGAGGCCATTGAGAGTTCAGTATCTTTCTATTGATGATATACGAACAGTTGATGGGAATTTGCCAGTAGGTGGTCTAACTTCCACTACATTAGCCAGGTGCGGTTTTATTTTGTGTACGAATTAAAGAACAATGAGTTTGTTACGTTTATTAGAATTGTGTGTAGAAACACTTCCACATTATGAGTGACTAAACATTAATGGTTGTCCAGGGCGATCAGTTATTAAGTTTTCCTCTTTTTCAGAAGTTTATTTTAAGTATCAACATTATACTATTTTAAATATCAATGGAGTTCTTTCTCTTTCTCCCTGACTTTCTGCATATGTATGTATGTATGCACACACACACACACACACATATATATATATTAGTTTATTCAGTAATTTTGTAGATTGCTGGAGATGGTAATATATATATACAATTTCCCGGTTGTTGCTATTGTTTTTGTCGTGTCTTGTGCAGTTTATTGCTACACGTTGCTGTCCTAGATACTTGTTGCTGTTTATTGCTAGTCATTTTCGCCCCAGTACTTCATGCTGTTTATTGCATTGGTATATTGTTAGTGCATATGATGTTATTGTTGTGGTTGTTGTTTCATGCAGTTGTTTACGTTATTTTCCTTTAGCTTTCTTTCTTTGCTATATACTGTATTTTATCTTTTTATTGCAGTTGTGTTATTGTTCCTGCTCTAAGTATATTTGATATTGT
>OZ024755.1:14646507-14654007 GCA_964016885.1 Eledone cirrhosa
TGGTCTTGTATCTTGTAATCTCAGTCAATTAACACCAATGAAACAGATAAGCTTTAGCCAGATGAGGCTCCGCGTTTGGGAAAAGGTTGAACTTTTTTTTAATGCACACTAGCAGTAGCAGGCAGTGAATAGATACCAGAGAGATAACTGTGAGATAATAATATCAGTCAGTTTAAACAACCAAGCCAACAGTAGTGTACAAGGCCGGACTGCTACGTTGCTAATGTTAGATAACAGATAACTGTGAAGATAATGATATCAGTGGTAATATATACACAAACAACAGTAGTGTGTGCTACGTTGCTAATGTCCATCTGCAGCCGCTCAGTCTCCTTTCCTTGTAGTGTTTGTTGTAATGGTCTCGCTCTTGTTTGAGACTAGCAGTTTTTAAATGTTATATCCGTCATCAACATCATGACCGCCACCACCACGAACACCACCATCACCACCACTACCACCAACACCATAACGTCCACCGCCGCCAATACAACCACCACCACCACTGCCACTACCACTTGAACCACACACTCCACCCCACCGACACCACCGCCACAGCCACCACCACCACCCAATCCTTATATAATCGTCATCAGATCAATCGTTAATCGCCACCTCCTCACCCTCACCCCCATCGTAACGACGAACACCCCGTAATTACTCCCCCACTACCATCATCACCACCACCAGCACTACTACCCCCGCAACATCATCAACAACAGCAATATCATCAACAGCAAGACCTACACCACCACCACCGATAACGCCATGACAACTAATAACATCCTCATCATCATTATCATCATCCTCATCCTCCGCATCATCATCATAATCATCATATTCATCATCATCTTTCCCATCATCATCATCCACACCATCACATCATAATTAGCGTGGATGGATAACTGCAATACCAACAATAGCAGTAGTAACGTCAGTAGCAGTAGCAGAACAATATCGCTGTCCATCACAAACGTTTTATCTCATGTTATCAAATGCAGTAATGTTGCTGTCCGTTATCTTATATCCCATGATATTCTATGCTGTATGTTTAATTGTGAGGAAGTATAGAGTGGTGGAATGGCGAGAGTATCGGACGGCCAGCTATGGCGAACAAGGTTCTTGTTGTGTCTAGGGTACTCATATTTATAATCAAGACAGGCATGGCTGAGACGTTAGAAAGTTTGCTTTGCTATCATGAGACCTCATGTTCGCTTCCACATATTGGTGTCTTAGGCAAGTGTCTTAACTACAGCCTTGGGTCCATACCTTGAAATTGAAATTGGGTTGACGGAAACAGTTTATAATCCTGTTGCAATGACTACAATTATTTCAAAGGTCCAGTCATATTAAATATTGTGCCAGGCTCATTCGGCTTGGGAATTATGTTAATGGTATACACATGCTTAAAATGGAATACTGAACCACTTAAAGGTAAATAATTTATAACTGAGATACTAGATTCACAACAACTCAGTCTAACTAACTACAAGCCAAGCTACTACTGAGAGAGCCGCTACTTACTTGTAGGATGTGCTAGAAATAACTACCAAATAACCCTCACCATACACCACACTGTCTTAGAAAAATAGGGATATATATGCATACAAGACAAAGTAGCATTGAATGCATTATGGCTATGGCGATAAATTCAACTTGCTGGATAAAAAAGGAATTTGTCACAGTCATCGGAGATCCCGTAGCCAATCACTGGTATCAAGCTATGGAGATGTGTGAAATAATAATAAAAATAACGTCTATACTAATAATAATTGTTTCTAACACAAGCAAATGAGAGTGTAGATATCGATTAAATCGTCATAAATCGCCCTATTAACTACACTAGCCTTTTATTTTATCGACCCTGGAAGGATCAAAAGCAAATTTGACCCCCTTCAGGATTGAATTCAGATCGTAAAAACTGCAGCAAATAACGCAATTCATTTTATTCGATGCTTTAATGATTCTTCTAGTTCAAGTAACAGCATTATGATAGTTATTGTGTGTAGATAGACCAGTGGTTAATAAATATGCTTTGAAATCATAAGTTTCGGGTTCGATCTTAGAGTAAGTTGATATATAGCTGGACACCAAAGAATTTCAGAATGTACGAATTGGTTCGTAATTTGGATATTCTGAGGTACTTGATAGCAATGGTTCGTACTGTTTCTGCTTCCCAAGTTGGAGAAATTGAAAGGGGGGGGGGGGGGGAGAAATTAAGTGATAATTACTAGTTTAAACATCTCATACAAGAATTTCCAGAGAGCAGCGAACATAAATAAAGTATTTGCCAATGGGGTAAAGCAAAAGAAAATGAGTTTCTGGTTTTCAATTACATAGGGATTTCTGCAGGGAGACAATTACCCTCTGGTTAATATATAATATAGTATTTAAAATTTTATTTCCTTGTATATGACTTCTGCACTCTTGAAACGACTATTTCCAGTTTTGCTTTTCCTGTTTGGTGACCGAATAAGAAATTCGTTTTAAGGATTCTCTTAATGATTTCATCTAACAGCTCAAAATCTTCCGAATTTCAAGGTTTTCAATTGTTCAATACTTTTAATTTAACCATCGTTTCATTCTGCTTTAATATCTCCTGAAATCTCCGAATAAGATTTATGAAAAAAATGTGATTTCCAGGTGAGTTGTTTTGGCCCTTTCACACGCTCTCATACACATGCCAACACACACATATATATAGTCGTATATACACACATACGCACATCACAAACACACACACACACACACACAAACACACACACACACACACACACACACACAAACACACATACACCCACACATATATTTATATGTAATTCTTTATATATATATTCCTTCAAAATACTGTATCGTTGGTGTTGTTATTTCTGTTTACCTTTCACACACACATATATATATATATACAAAGAAAGTGAGAGAGGGTGAGTGAGAAAATGAAAAAAATGTATTTGTATTTGACATTAAGATATACTTGTGTTTGCTATTCATTTTTAGAACATTCCCAGTATCATCTAATCTCATATTAATCTTAATCATCGGTCTCTAGAGACAATGGTCACTTCCAGTATTGAACTGTAGAACTGTAACCTCTTTCACTATTGGCCTTATTAATAGTCACTATAAAATCTTTGTATGCCTCTTTCTTTTGACTGTGATGTGGCAGAGTCGTTTGGATGTCGGCTAGAAGGCTTTGTGCTATTTGTTCTGAGTCTCTGAGCCCTGGGGTCGAATTGATCGACTTTTCCCACTCCCCAAAATTTCTGGCTTTGTACCTATAGTAGAAATCATTATTAGATTGCCAGTAGCGGAAGAGCATCTGGCAACATCCATCGTGGCATAGAGGTAGAGCCCTTTACTTTCTGTGTACAAATTCTGCCAAGGTTAGATTTGTCTTTTATCCTTACGGGGTCGATTTAATCGGCTTTCCCTTCCCCCCAAAAAGTCGCTGTCTAAATCAGAGACCATTATTTCCACAATATACTGAAAATGGTAAATTCTGCCAGCCATAATATCTAACGAATATAAATATATGGGTCTTTTAATTGTATCAAGTACAGAGGCATTATAACATTATAACATACTGTTAGAACACGGTAGACGTAACAAGTTGTATCTATGTTCACATAGTGTTTACTGTTTGATGAACATCTCTTCCATGTTAAACAATTTATTTCTATTTGAACATGACACCATTTCTCTCTCTTTCACTCTCGCTCTGTTTCACTCTCGCTCTGTTTCTCTCTTTCTGTTTACCTCTCATTCTCTCTCTCTCTCTCTCTCTCTCTCTCTCTCTCTCTCTCTCTCTCTCTCTCTCTCTCTCTCTCTTTCACTCTCTCTGTTTCTTTCTTTCTGTTTACCTCTCATTCTATGTCTCTCTCTCTCACACACACTCTCGCGGGGTTTATTTACAGAAGTCGAACAGCGGAAGCTACATGTTGCGAGCGGAAGCTGAAATGTTAGAAGCATTGTCATTGACGATGGTGGTGATGGTGGTGGTGATAGTGAAGGTGATGGTTGTGGTTGTGCTTTTGGTGGTGCTGGTATGGGTGGTGGAGTTGCTGGTAGTGGTGTTGGCAGCGATGGTGGTGGTAGTGATGGGTGTGAAGTTGTTGCTTTTGATTTTTTTGGGTGATGGTGGTATTACTGGTAGTGACGGTAGTGGTAGTGATGGGTGTAATGATGATGATCTTGTTGTAGTAGTTGGTGGTGCGTAAGTTGTCAGATAATAGTAGCATTAATAGTACTAGTAGTAGTTGTAGTTGTAGAAACAGTATTAGTAGCATTAATAATAGTAGTTGTACTAGTAGTAGTAGTAGTAGTAGTAGTTGCTGTGGTAGCCGCAACTACTACTTGGTTGATGTGGTGTTGGTGGCTGGTGATAGATGTGTTAGGTTATAGCACGTATGTGGTATGTTAGTAGTGATAATGATGGAGGCCCTGGTGTATGTGGTTTGTTTGATGTGGTGTTGCTGCTGTTGATGTTGGTTGTATTAATGCTCTGTTTTGTAATCGAGTTTTTGTCGTTGCTCTTGATACAAAACGAACAAAAAAAAATGTAATTATCAGGTAGAAAGACGAGAGTAATATTTCCCTGATTTAAAATAAGCAAATAACCATCGATCGAATCATTTTGTGTTTATTTTTTCTTTCTTCATATATTTTCTTCGTTCGACGGCATCAGAACTTTATGAGATCCATCGAACCGCTATCAAACGATTTCAAACTCATACTATAGCAATATCACAAACAGATGAATGCAGCCGAAACAAGCGGCGGAAATATTTGCATTTTATCAGATTACACGTCGATTACATGCACTAAGTCATTGCATTTATTTGCATCTCATTTGAATATCATAGAACCGAGAGCAGAACTGTCTCAGTGAACTTGTTGGACCTTAGTTGACAGAAAGCGATTAAGTCAGAAGGAAAACATTATTACTTGTAATAAGGCGCCAGCGGCACTTAGAAGATTGCGTTAGCCATTGTATAGCAAATAGTTTTATACTATAGTTGCTGTGATACAGGCTACTACTCTTCTTCTGGTGACCAGTTTCTTCATTAGTGGAACTGGATAGCAGATTAAATGGTGACAGATTTTTCTGAAATGTTCAATCTGTTAGTTTAGCGTTGGTTCTGTCTGATTCTTAGAAATGACAGTATTACTAGATCGACTGATGCTAAAAGATCTTGTCTATGAATTTTCTTCTGTTCATTCTCCTGCATATACATATATATATATCCATAATCCCCAAATATATGCACTTGTATTTATATGTCCAAACATCTTCTATTATGCATTCACTTATGCTTACACACCCAAGGACACCCTCTACACTTATGTGTATTAATATATATAAGGACATTAAAATATTAACGCAAAAAACACTCAATAAGTATATGTAGTATATAAAATTGTTTATAAACACAATGCTGATAATGATTTCGAAGTTTTTCTCTCTTTCTCTTTCTCTCTCTCTCTCTCTCTCTCTCTCTCTCTCTCTCTCTCTCTCTCTCTCTCTCTCTCTCTCTCTCTCTCTCTCTCTCTCCCCCCCCCCTCTCTCTCTCTCTGTATATATATAAATATATATTTATTTGTAGACACGAATACATATACATATATCCTGGCAGTCACTCCTAATCAAATCATATTTGATGTTAGTGTAGTTTATTAATTTTAGAAAGGTTATGGTTTATTAATGAAGTAACACCATCAACAAGAATATACCACTTGGCAATACCACCACGATTTCCCGAAGACCTGCCACAGTGTAATTATTTGTTTGTAATCACACATAGTTGTAATCATGCCACTCGCTTCATTGAGGTGAAGTATGATGACATCCTTATAAGGGATATCACAATAATCACCACAAAATCAGCAACAACAATAATAATAACAACAATAATAACAATAAAATAAGGAGCTTCGATGTTGCATTCTATCTACTAGAAATAGCAACCATATATATTTTAATTCAAATACCTGACTCTTAGAATGAACCTTGATTTTGTCACCTGCTTCAAGAAATAGCAGCTAATTCTCCCTCAAATCATGACGTATCTCAATCTTGTTCCCCCTGCTAGAAAAATTAGCCAAATGTTACTTTAATTAAAATTCGTCTTAAACAAAGAAGGGAAGATTTGATGATAAAGTCCGAAATTGTTTAAAGAAAGTGATATATTCCTTTTTGGAATGCTTTTAATCATGGGCTTGTCCCTCTAGGTTTAGCCTGCAGATAAACAATAACAATAACAACTTCAATGAAGAGAACGATGATAATGACGATAGAATTAACTGCAATATTTCTACTTTATATTGCAAGACCACCACACCTCAATATTCTATGAATTTCTATTCAGGAAACCGTTTTCAATAACATAATCTTAACAATAAGAACAACCACAATAATCATCACAATATCGGATCAGCAATAACAACAATAATAACAACAATAGCCGCAGTAAAAGTCAGTTATATGAACATAAAAATATATAAATATAGAGCGACGACAGAATCAACTGATGCACTCATCAGTCAATGTGTTGTGTGAACAGTAATATTATTCATACGACAGATGCTAGTAAAAAATATTTTTTAGCCGGTCGCAGAAATAAATGACATTTACAGAGAACCTTTAATAGGCATTTTGACATTGACAAATTGTGTTTAATGTGAGTCAGACTAGGCGATCAAACCCTACTTCACAGATCAATATAACCAACCAAGTGAGCACACTATAACAACCTGCAAAGACCCTACAATAATAATCAAGTGAAAACAAAAATACACCAGCATTCTAATAATCAATAAAATCCAGCAAATAAAATAAAGACTATGATAAATAACTTACAAACTAATAAGCCATCAAACCATTCCTTTAACTAATATGAAAATGAATAAATATAAAACTATCGGAAAAGATGTTTAAAAAATTACGCGCTTGTAATTTCAAACCATAAAAATCAATTAGATAAATCGAATACTAAATCATTAAATCATCGCACCACCAACATTTATAACTAAATGAGTAACCAAACAATAACGTATCGATACTAACCAAACATCAAATATCGTTCAAACAATTAGATATTAAACCAGTAAATTCTAAAACCATGAAATGACAATATTGCCAAATAAGCCAACAAACTATGGAGCGATGAAGCAACAGTGAACATCCATCTAGAAGATTACTAAACCATAAATAAGACCAGCCATGAAAACAAGAATCAAAGACATCACAAAATAATCCATTAAAAAAAGCCATTAAGTCATCAACGTAAGCGATATCAAATCACTTGTTTATACAAAAATAATACAATTAATTTAACAAGTTAATTTACCATTAAACAGGTTAATCATGAACCAACGATACCATTAAACCGTGAAGCTATCATACAATGCCGGTATTATCTCATCTGTAAAACAATCAATTTATCAGGTTATATCCTCAAACCAAGCATGAAACCATGACACTTGGCCAACAATTCCTCATCGAAA
>OZ024755.1:14668185-14688185 GCA_964016885.1 Eledone cirrhosa
TGTATGTATATATATATATATGTATGTATATATATGTATGTATGTATATATATATATATGTATGTATATATATGTATGTATGTATATATATATATATGTATGTATATATATGTATGTATGTATATATATGTATGTATGTATATATATATATATATGTATGTGTGTATATATATATATATATATGTGTGTATATATATATATATGTGTGTATATATATATATATGTGTGTATATATATATATATGTGTGTATATATATATATATGTGTGTATATATATATATATGTATATATGTGTGTGTATATATATATATGTGTGTGTATATATATATATGTGTGTATATATATATATGTGTGTATATATATATATGTGTGTATATATATATATGTGTGTATATATATATATGTGTGTATATATATATATATGTGTGTATATATATATATATGTGTGTATATATATATATATGTGTGTATATATATATATATGTGTGTATATATATATATGTGTGTGTATATATATATATGTGTGTATAATATATATATATATATGTGTGTATATATATATATGTGTGTATATATATATGTGTGTATATATATATATATGTGTGTATATATATATATATGTGTGTATATATATATATATGTGTGTATATATATATATATGTGTGTATATATATATATGTGTGTATATATATATATATGTGTGTGTATATATATATATATGTGTGTGTATATATATATATATTTATATGTCTATCTATATATGTGTGTGTGCGCGTGTGAGAATGGGTGTGTAATTACTTTTATATGTTATTTAAAGGTGGATTAATATTTACACCTGAATACCCAAGATATTATACGTCTGCTAGAATATCACGTAACTTACACAAAAGTTTTATTGCTCTATATATTACAATATGCATATTAATTGAAAGAGACAATTTGAAAGACTGACTTGAAGTAAATATTAATGAGAATAAACAGCTTAATATTAGTGAGCGCTACACTCTGTTCCTTAATACAGATTTAAATACTAATAATTGGAAATAAATCTAAAGTCAATCGGATTTTAATAGCCTGCAATTATCTCTGATTTAATTATTGGTCTTTTATGAAGCTGTGTTTACTGCTTCACAGATATAATACTTATTTTTCGATGTATCAATAAAGAGTATCGATTTCCTGCATATGAACGTTGGCTAGCGTTTCAATAATGGAGGCGAAATGGACCAATGTGGCATTGATATCTTTCTGGAGAGTGTTAATAATGTAAGTGAATTGAAATGGCTACATACAACAGGCACTCTGTTTAGTGAGATCTAAGAAGCTTATAGTTTAATACTTTTACTGGTTTCAGCCATTGGACTGTGACCAGCGCCAGCACTAAGGCTGACTAGGACACAGACTTCTGAAGGATGCATTACTTAAACTTAAAGGAGCACAGTTTCATACAAATGTGTATAATTAAATTTAATATGTAATTTTCTGCGATCAATAAATAAATCGCTAAGAATCTTTGTCATATAATAGCAGCCTTGTGGATTTATTGAAATGTCGGCGAGGGTAGTATGGAATTCTGATTTCTTATATGATTTGGCGTAGGTGAGTGTGAAATGGAAAATGCCGGGATAGACATTTTCCTAGTGTAGTTACAGTAAAATGTATCACAAGCGGGGTTCATGATATTATCTAACTGTCATTTGAAAATATTTTGAGAGAATGTAGCCGCACATTGTAGAGCAAGACTAAGGTGCTAAATCCCAAGGCACCGTCTCTGACTGAGACAAGGCTGGAGTACTCCATACAGGGAAAAATCGTTTATAGCATCTGTCCTAGTATATATCTAATCGATTTGTACATGTTAAATCCACTGCAAAATAATTTAAGTTAAAGTGGAATTGTGTCGGAGTTTTTAACTTTGGTGTTTTCAGACACAGGACTGTGATTTTGCTAGGGGTATATTCAGAAATAATCTATTGCAACAAACTATCTTATCAATACAGAAATATATCTTATATATAGGATATATTTTATTGACTGGTATATACAATGTATTAACGTTAGATAAGTGAAGCGCGAAGTGAATCAGGGTTGAATTTTACATCAGACGTTGTGAGTTCAAATCCTACCTACACACAGCTTTGTTTTTAATCGTTCTGACGTAAAAGTGGCAGAAACGTGTCCTAGCATAACCACAGATCATGATCTGTGGTTGTTTGTTTTCATTAATTCGTCTCTCTATAAAACTTTTACTTTATTTTCTAATCATTCAACTCCCGATGGTCTCGAGAACCTGAGATTTTTCGTTATGAATCTTCAAACGTTTGAAAATAATGTTAGTACAATTCACGGACAACATCCGAGAGGATTCGCAACGCGAATCAGTAAAATATACGACCCTGTCCGTATTATATAGACATGCTCACAACCTAACATCGTGCGGAACTTCTTAATTATGTATTGTATCTATCTATCTACCCCTTTCTCTCAACGCTCTCACTAACTTTTACAATTTTAGAAGTAGGAGGGATAAGCAACCAAATGAAAGAAAGAGACAATAGTTACATCAGTGGAGTAAGATGGTTGCGGTAAATAAGTGCAAATAAAAAAGAGAGGAGACTACAACTCTCTCTGACCAGATGCCGCTAAAGAGAATCGAACGCCATATCTCTCATATTCCATCAAAGTGGTCTATCCATCGCTCAAAGCGACTGTTGACAACCTGAATTGGTGAGGAGGGTGACTTTGGACATCCTGCAGGACTAAAAACAAAACCTGTCAAAGGGCAAAGGAGCTCTTAAGAGTCAATGGCCATCCAAAATCACCGGGAGAGATGACCCCTTAGCCTTTGTCAAGGCAGAATTCTAGGAGAAGGAAAACTCTGATATAACACCTGCAACCCTGATGGTATCCAATGATGTTGACTTGTTCTTCTTTTTGGTAAATATCATCTTGGTTAAGAGAGTGGGACTGGCTTCGTGCAATGCCTTTGCTCACTATAAAAGCTTCACGGCACAGGCATTGCTTTATATCTGGATATCTCTCTGCACTTGTCGTCACATGGTACCATGGGCCCAGCACTATGTGTCAATAATTGTCACAAGTGTAGTGTTTGTACCAGAGTTTTCATGTCGCAGGCTGGACTAAAAAGTCACACTCGTTCAGCGCATCGGTAGGGGTTCTCCTACATGGATATAAAGTAGTGGCCGTACTCGAAAACGAGTTGGCAGCCACCATATATATATATATGTTTGTATATATATATGTATATATATATATATATATATATAAAGAAAAAGAGATGAAATCGAAAATGCAACTGGAGTCTTATTTAAAAAAAAATATATATATATTTATTATATAAAGGAACCAAATAAATATATATATTTAAAAAAAAAATAAGTCTCCAGTTGCATTTTCGATTTCATCTCTGTTTCTTTATACTTTCACTCGTGTAGGACACCTCGGTTATTTTTCAATTTGTAAAAAAAACCTCACTTTCTAATATATATATATATTTATTAAAATAACAGATTAAAGTTTAAGCAAAGAATCGGTGCTTTCGCCCTTAACGGGATCTTCTGAAACTAACAAAGTCAATCTGTAAACGCAGAACTGGATATTTCAAAAAACGTTGCAACCGGAGGAAGACAGGAAGACGATACTTTGGTTCGTGGTAACGTTCGCTGGCAAAGGACGGGAAAAAACGAATAATACGTCATTAATAGGAGCGGTGAAAAACAATTACGCGCAAAGACAGAACCACGTTTATGGTATAAAAGAGGTCGTAGACTAATGTTCTCTTAGGTGGTGCATAGAGACGTTCTCTGGCAATGAACGAAAAAACGAAGATAATAAGTCATATGTGGTGCGTGGAGAACAATAGCACGCAAAGACAAAACCACGTAAATGGTATAGCAGAAGTTGTAGACTAAAATTCTAACTAGGAGACCAAATGAATATAGCGGCGGTCAGTCAATGACAACCTTGAGGACCGAGTAAGTTAGATTACCGATGTAAAAGACACAGAAGCGAGAAGCGAAAACCAACCAATCAGTGAGTGTGTTGTGTTATTAATTCTGGCAATATTACACACATATGACCCTCCCCAAGTATAACAATATATATATATATTTATATATATATGTTTGTATATATATATATATAGTAGAATAATCGAGAATCGGAATATCAGCCCACGAAATCACGATAAACAATATCCGACATGTGTGGCAGAGGGCTCAATAATTTGGATAAATCAGAGCTATAACTATCGTTAAAATACCAACACATAGAGATCATGCCTAAAATCACCCGTGCAGCCCAAAAAGAACGACCAGGAAGATTCGGGTCACTGAAATAAAATATCAATAAATTAATAAATTAAATGAATGTAAAAAACTCACCCGGACCCGCTAGAAAGATGTTAAATCTAGCTTCTTGGGTTTCTGCAATTCCTTAATCCGATCACTATCAGCCCATATAAATAATATATAAGACTTCTAGAGAAGGGATGAACGCGGAAAAGCTTTTTCAACGAGTTTTCGTCCAATAATACAGAGGGGACCTATAGCCAAAAACGCACATTGTATTCAGCATATATATATATATATATATATATATATATATATATATATGTTTTTATATATATATATATATATATATATATATATATATATATATCTTTTTATATATATATATATATATATATATATATATATATATATATATCTTTTTATATATATATATACATATATATATATATATATATATGTTTATATATATATATATATATATATATATATGTTTTTATATATATATATATATATATATATATATATATGTTTTTATATATATATATATGTTTTTATATATATATATATATATATATATATGTTTGTATATATATATATATATGTGTTTGTATATATATATATATATATGTGTTTGTATGTATATATATATATATATATATATGATTGTATATATATATATATATATGTTTGTATATATATATATATGTGTGTTTGTATATATATATATATATATATATGTTTGTATATATATATATATATGTTTGTATATATATATATATATGTTTGTACATATATATATATATATGTTTGTATATATATATATATATATATATATATATATATATGTTTGTATATATATATATATATATATGTTTGTATATATATATATATATATATGTTTGTATATATATATATATATATATGTTTGTATATATATATATATATATATGTTTATATATATATATGTTTGTATATATATATATATATTTGTTTGTATATATATATATATATATATATGTTTGTATATATATATATATATGTTTGTATATATATATATATATATTTGTATATATATATATATATATATTTGTATATATATATATATTTGTATATATATATATATTTGTATATATATATATGTTTGTATATATATATATATATATATTTGTATATATATATATATATTTGTATATATATATATATATATATTTGTATATATATATGTTTGTATATATATATATATATATATTTGTATATATATATATATATTTGTATATATATATATTTGTATATATATGTTTTTATATATATATATATATATATATGTTTGTATATATATATATATGTTTATATATATATATATATATATATATGTTTGTATATATATATATATATATGTTTGTATATAGATATATATGTTTGTATATATATATATATATATATATATATTTGTATATATATATATTTGTATATATATATATTTGTATATATATATATATATATTTGTATATATATATTTGTATATATATATATATATATTTGTATATATATATATTTATATATATATTTGTATATATATTTGTATATATATATATTTGTATATATATATTTGTATATATTTGTATATATATATATATTTGTATATTTGTATATATATATTTGTATATATATATATATTTGTATATTTGTATATATATATTTGTATATATATATATATATATATATATTTGTATATATATATATATATATTTGTATATATATATATATATATTTGTATATATATATATATATATATATTTGTATATATATATATATATATTTGTATATATATATATATATATTTGTATATATATATATATATATATTTGTATATATATATATATATATTTGTATATATATATATATATATTTGTATATATATATATATATTTGTATATATATATATATTTGTATATATATATATATATTTGTATATATATATATATATTTGTATATATATATATATATTTGTATATATATATATATATATTTGTATATATATATATATATTTGTATATATATATATATATTTGTATATATATATATATATTTGTATATATATATATATATTTGTATATATATATATTTGTATATATATATATTTGTATATATATATATATTTGTATATATATATATATTTTTGTATATATATATATATATTTGTATATATATATATATTTGTATATATATATATTTGTATATATATATATATTTGTATATATATATATATATATATTTGTATATATATATATTTGTGTATATATATATATATTTGTGTATATATATATATTTGTGTATATATATATATATTTGTGTATATATATATATTTCTGTATATATATATATTTGTGTATATATATATATTTGTGTATTTGTGTATATATATATATTTGTGTATTTGTATATATATATATATTTGTGTATTTGTATATATATATATTTGTATATTTGTATATATATATATTTGTATATATATATATATATATTTGTATATTTGTATATATATATATTTGTATATATATGTTTGTATATATATATATATATGTTTGTATGCGCGTATCTATACATTTACATTTACATGTGTGTACATATGTGTGTGTACATATGTGTGTGTACATATGTGTATATCTAAGTATTTGTCAGTGTGCATATATATACACACACACATACACATCGTGTGTCTTCTTGTTTTACTATAGAGGGTAATATTGATCTGTAGTTAATTCAATTGCGTTATCGTTATGGTGACCGTGACACAGAATCAACGTACCATGATCTTCATCATAATCCTGTCAGATTTAATGATATAACAACAGGTTTTCCTAAACATTCTAAATAACTGAACACCCAGCACGTTTTATAGATCATCTATAACCTTGTAGAATCAATACAACCATGAAACACAAATATATTAGTAAAAGATGACACCTCTAGGTCAGTGCATTATGGCTCTTTCTTTTTTGCTGACATCAGCATCGTTCGACTGTAGTTGCAGACGATCACATGATACACAGGTCTACGAGCTAAAGAAAGGACCTTTATGTCAGTGTTTCACAGCTATATTTGCTGACATCACCAACGTTCGACTGTAGTTGCAGACGATCACATAAAAAGAAAGATCTACGAGCCATAGAAGACACCTCTAGGTTTGTGTTTCGAGACTCTTTTTGCTGAGAGTACCATTGTTCAACTGTAGTTGCAGATGATCACATAAAGACACATCCTGTTCAGTGTTTAACGCTTGTTTTTTAAACACAATCATTATTTAACTGTGGTTGCAGACGACCACATCCATCTCACACTAATCGTAGCTTTCATATTCCCTTTTGATCTCGTAGTCGTGTTTTTCCGGATATTTTTGGTTGTTATTGTCATTGTCAGTGATCGACTGTAGCAGCTGAGGACCATAATCATTCGACACATATTGTAGCTTTCATATTCAGTTTTGGTAATATTTTCTCACTTTTTCTTGCTGTCATCTTCAGCTTTCAATGGTAGTAGTTGATCGCCGCGTTTCTTAACTGATTATGAAGGAAACAATGAATGTAGGATTGTTAGGGTCGTCTGTGAAAGAAGTTCAACCAATAAAAGTGTCAGCTGAAACAACGCAACCATGTAAACTTAATTGAATATGAATTCTACAATTCATAACGAGATATTCTCGTGTTTATTATACCACGGTTGGCTGAACACATCGTGGGATGAAAAGTTCATAGGCTGACCAAATGAGGTTTATTTTTCATCATAGTCCCAAGAAAGAAACAATACAGTTATTAATAAAAAACGTTAAAATTGATGTATGCAAGATTTTGCATCTCTAGCATCATTCCTTTATAGTCAGACAATGAACTTTGCAGTCGACCTTCGAGCATAAAGATATTGTATATGCTTTCATGTACACCTCTATGATGAACAAGGCTATGGTAGCGCTAAGTTCAATTACTTCTAACCAGTCAAGTTGGCACTATATAAAAGTCAACATTACCAGCCGATGTTTTATTTGTATCATATAAACATGAACATCTCCAGCCGATGCTACTTACTCAAAAATTGTTGTCGTAGTAACGAATAGGTAAATATCTCTGATGACGGATAGAAATCCAGAAACAGCTCTCTGGCATCCTCACAATGTGTAATGTATGTGAAACATAACGTTAGTAGCTAAATACAATCAATCGTCTATCACTTTGTTTAAATGAAACTATATCATCACACATTTTCATACTGTGTGAGGGTCATGTAACTAACCATGCCCACTACGCCAAAAAAACACTCATGCATCAGCTGATTTGACTTCGTTTTTCATTATTAGTCATCACTTGGTTTAACAACGGTTATATAATTGTCAGGACCCTTTCCTTACACATACTGTAACCTTTTTATAACATATTTGGGAGCCCCTTGTGTCTCTTCCTAGATTCGAATTTGCTTCAGTTACTTCATATTACGACTCTTGTATTGGCAACAAGACCCGCGTAAATTATGACAATATCTTTTACACCACATGATTTCACACCAGGAAACTTGTAATGCAAATACAAAAACCATATATCTTCAGAGTTACATCGATAGTGACAGAACGTGAAAACCAAAATAATAACCGATGAGAAGTTGTTTAAATAGTATTTATAATTTTATAATTTTAACTATGGTTTCCGTAATTCTATTTCAGTAATATCATTTTCTAAATTTATTTAAATATTAATCATATATTTTGTAATGCAGGAATCGGAAAACACGTTAGAGCATTAGATACAAACAACAACAACAGTAAAAATAGCTGCAACCACGAGCATAACAAAAACAACAGCAGCTGCTGCAGTTGCGGTAGTAAAACAAGTCAACGTTATGCATTGAATAACCTCCAGTAATATCTCGGCAACGCCTGAGTAATTTTGCTCGCAGATACTTACACAAAAAACAAAAAAATACATATACATAAGTATATATATATATATAGATATACGTATAAATATATATATATATATATATATATATATATATATATATATATATATATATAGAAATACGTATAAATATATATATATATATATATATATAGAAATACGTATAAATATATATATATATATATAGATATAGATATACGTATATATATATAGATATAGATATACGTATATATATATAGATATAGATATACGTATAAATATATATATATATATATATATATATAGATATAGATATACGTATATATATATATATATATATATATATAGATATACGTATATATATATATATATATATATATATATATATATATATATATATATATAGATATACGTATATATATATATATATATATATATATAGATATACGTATATATATATATATATATATATATAGATATACGTATATATATATATATATATATATATATATATATATATATATATATATATATAGATATATATATATATATATATATATATATATATATATATATATATATAGATATATATATATATATATATATATATATAGATATATATATATATATATATATATATATATATATATATATATATATATATATATATATATACGTATAAATATATATATATATATATATATATACGTATAAATATATATATATATATATATATATACGTATAAATATATATATATATATATATATATATACGTATAAATATATATATATATATATATATATATACGTATAAATATATATAAATATATATATATATATACGTATAAATATATATATATATATATATATATACGTATAAATATAAATATATATATATATATACGTATAAATATATATATATATATATATATATATATACGTATAAATATAAATATATATATATACGTATAAATATATATATATATATATATATATATATACGTATAAATATAAATATATATATATATATATATACGTATAAATATATATATATATATATATATATATACGTATAAATATAAATATATATATATATATATATATATACGTATAAATATAAATATATATATATATATATATATATATACGTATAAATATAAATATATATATATATATATATATATATATACGTATAAATATAAATATATATATATATATATATATACGTATAAATATAAATATATATATATATATATATACGTATAAATATAAATATATATATATATATATATATATACGTATAAATATAAATATATATATATATATATATATATACGTATAAATATAAATATATATATATATATATATATATACGTATAAATATATATATATATATATATATATATATACGTATAAATATAAATATATATATATATATACGTATAAATATAAATATATATATATATATACGTATAAATATATATATATATATATACGTATAAATATATATATATATACGTATAAATATATATATATATACGTATAAATATATATATATATACGTATAAGTATATATATATATATATATATATATACGTATAAGTATATATACGTATAAGTATATATATATATATACGTATAAGTATATATATATATATACGTGTATATATATATATATACGTATAAGTATATATATATATACGTGTATATATATATATATATATATATACGTATAAGTATATATATATATACGTGTATATATATATATATATATACGTATAAGTATATATATATATACGTGTATATATATATATATATATATACGTATAAGTATATATATATATACGTGTATATATATATATATATACGTATAAGTATATATATATACGTGTATATATATATATATATATATATATACGTGTATGTATATATATATATATATGTGTATATATATATATATATGTATATATATATATATACGTATAAGTATATATATATATATAAATATATATATATATATATATATATATATATATATATATACGTATAAGTATATATATATACGTATATATACGTTGAAACGGCTTGAGCTCAGCCGTCGGGGTCCTACTCGTTCCTATTACCCACTCTACTACCCTAAGTATTGAGTACTTTGGTGCGTTATGGTCCACCTAGGTCCTTACCACATTTCCTTCGTTATATATATATATATATATATACGTAAAAGTATATATATATATGTATATATATATGTATACATAATATAATATCAAAAGATGGTTAAAAGAGTTCCAAGCATTTTATTATGCGCATTTCAAAAACAAATATCATCATGGATTAATATCTGCGTTCTCATCAGATAAAATAGGGAACGCAGATATCATCCTATATTGATATTTTTTTTTTCGAAATGCGCATAATAAAATGCTTGGAACTCTTTTACCCATCTTTTGATCCTATATTATTTATACTCCAGTCCTACAAACTGTAGAGTGCTACTTATCCGATATTTGCATTACTTTATTGTGCTACAATAAAACTTACCTCCTACATATATGTATACATATATATATGTATAAATATATATATGTATAAATATATATATGTATATACATATATATATATATATATATATATATATTATATATATATATAAGTATATATACACATATAAGTATATATGAATGGACCTGTTATTTTTATCTAAATACATTTTTTCCAATTTTATCACGCCCGTCCCCTCAATCTATTTTATTTCTCATTCTTTCGTCTGATGAAGGACTAGCGTCCGAAACGTTCAGACCCTTTTTCTACTATATCAAGCGTTAACCTAATATATACCTTCCATATACTGTACCGGTTGTGTGGTTATTTCTGTTTACCTTGTACATACATATATATATATACATATGTATATATATAAAGATAATATAAAAACACGAAAACACTGTGGTAGAGAACACAAAATATCGATTATAAGAAATTAGATAAGTCTCAACGTTTCAGAAGCTAGACCTTCATTTGAAGATAGTATGGGAGAAACGGTGACATACGTGAAAAAATAGTTCTATGTTAGTCATTTTGTCTTAACTTTATTTCATTAATTATATATATATATATATATATATATATAAAAGAAAAAAAGATGAAATCGAAAATGCAACGAGTCATTTTCGAAAATATTTATTTGGTTCCTTTACCGGTTTGGCAGTTCTTGTGCTTTTCAAAAGTAGAATTGAGATGGAGGGTTTGTGATATATATATATAATTTAGTTCTGGTCATGTCAGTGGCCTGTCAGTTTTGGGAGTATCAGACTATTATTGAGATACGGTCAAAGACTCTCTGACCCTGTTAGTATACAGCAGTAAACTGAAATTCAAAACCCATTGACTCGCCCTTAAACTATTAATCTAAACTATAGTATTGAGTGTTCATTCTAGCGGCTGTCTATAATGAACTAATATATATGTGCTTCTGTTTTAAGAGTGTTTATGTCTGCATGTGTATTTGAACGAGTTCATTGTCTCCTGAAAGATACAATTATAATGTACCCAGCTCAATATTATGAAGTCTTATTTAATCATGATATAAAATCGTGTGTTGCATCGACACTTGTGCATATGTCATAAATAATAAAGCAATTAATATATCGTCCATGACATGTTAAACAGAACTACATCATAACAGAACTACACAACTGGCTTGATGATATAATGAGGGTGTGTTGGAATAAATGTATACGGTTTCCATGAACTTAATTTATCTGTGCAATACATTACACATTTAAGTCGCAAGAATGGAATAACCGATATATAAGCAAATTGGTGTTATTAACGAATAGCAATTATATTTTAGTAACCATTGGTATTTGAATTTTAAATATATAGACCAAAACGTAAAAGGAATAACATGCTAGACCCCAAGTTTGTCGAGCTCCTAATGTTGGGCCCTGGAAACTAAGTGCTGACCTCGGATATCGATCAGATCAACTACTATAATCTGAAACCAACTCATACGCAATAATAATAATAATTGTTTCTAATTTTGGCGCAAGGCCAGCAATTACTCAGTGTATAACTGATACTTTACTTTATCGACCCCGTAAGGATGAATGGCTAAGTTAACCTCGGCGGGATTTGAACTCAGAACATAATAATAATAATAATTAACATGCTGGACATCAGATAAAATCAAGGAAACTAGGTTTCTATTTGGACACATTTCCAGTGACAGACGTTAGCATTAGAACTCAGAACGCTCACAGCCAAAACAGACACCGCAAAGCAATCCAACACAACGGTCCTAGACTGGCATACTGTTTAGCTCCCTTGAAAGGATGAAAGTCAAAGTTTACCTTAAATGGGCTATAACAGTAATTCGAGGGTTCAGCTGTGTAAAACCATGTGTTCTCCTGAATCACTCTGACAATTACATATATCTAAGAAATACTCCATCATGTACACTAAAAAACACAACCTGCCTCATGTTGAATCTCTCTGAGAATTACGTTAAATTTCTATGAGAATTAGGTTAAGGAGACGCATACCTAAGGAATGCTCAATCACTCACACTATAAAGCAAAACCTGTGTCACGTTGAATCTCTCTGATAATTATGTTAAGAGTACATATGTATGTGAAAAAGCTCAGCTAGTCACCTGTAAAATTTCGCGTGTTAGTTTTTCCGTTCCTCGAATAACTGAAACATTCACCGTCGATAAAGGAAGCATTTCACTGTATTTATTGTCTTCATATTTTTCAGGTTGTTAGCTATTAGCATATGACTTATTCTGATATTTTTGTCAATTTTCTAAAGTTTTGCTTGCAATGACTTCTCATTGTAAATGTCATTACCAGAAGCATGTGGTTTGTTTATGGATGTGTAAAATAATGCAATGAAATGGCATACAATTAAAGTAATATATTTCATTAAAAGTCATTCGTCATATAGCTGTGAATCATTTGCCGATCTACTTATAGACTACCAACTTTAAATTTCATGCATGTTCATACCCTACAGGAATATGCTTTCTTAAAGAATTTCATAATCCTTCCCTTTCTCTATATTTTGCCAACAGCTTTTCCTGTTCCAGGTTTAGTTAGCATGATTACATAGAATCTCTCATACTTGAGCAATTAATAAATAATCTTCTGTGAGAACTAGTTTTAACACTTTTCTTCTCAAGATAATCACTTGAGCAGTAATATTTTGTTCTTTGACGTTACTTGTACTATATAAACAGGTGTGACGAATAACGTCCTGAACATTATTTGTCACACCTGAACATATATATCATGAAGAACGTGTGTAATTTCGGATCAAATATTCTGAATGATTATTTAAACAGCAGCAACATGAGATCTTTGTTATATCTTAATATGAAGTAGGGACATCGTCTCTGAACATTGCATGCCCTTCGCCGTTGCTCAGCTTATTAATGTTCATTGTTCACATTGAATACTATAGAGTTGCTCGCCGTCAAAGACCAACACATCAAACCCGTGACCCGTATAATATTCTATTCTATCGATACCAGTATGATGAAAGACATTGACGACCTCTGCGGTACTTAAAATCAGAACATAAAGAGCTGGAACAATTAATTTTTGTCTGACGCTCAAGAGATTCTGCCAGTCCAATCATGAATTGCGAATGTAAATACAGTTTCTTTCCTTGATCTTTCATATAATATCAAGGTCTTGCTTTTTCTGTTAGATAATTATGTATAAGAAGGTGAATGGAACATAGAAACACTTAAAGTTTTTCCGATAACTAGACAGAGCTGAAATGATCTCTTCTTACTCGATCGAATTTGTCTCAGGAAACACTAGCGATTCACAGCTAGCAGGCTTATCTCTCTCTCTCTCTTTCTCTCTCTCTCTCTCTCTCTCTCTCTCTCTCTCTCTCTCTCTCTCTCTCTCTCTCTCTCTACATACATACATACATACATACATGGTGGCTGCCAACTCGTTTTCGAGTACGGCCACTACTTTATATCCATGTAGAACCCCTACCGATGCGCTGAACGAGTGTGACTTTTTAGTCCAGCCAGCGACTTGAACACTCGGGTACAAACACTACACTTGTGACAATTATTGACACATAGTGCTGGGCTCATGGTACCATGTGACGATAAGTGCAGAGAGATCTCCAGATATAAAGCAATGCCTGTGCCGTAAAGCTTTTATAGTGAGCAAAGGCACTGCACAAAGCCAGTCCCACTCTCTTAACCAAGATGATATTTACCAAAAAGAAGAACAAGTCAACATCATTGGATACCATCAGGGTTGCAGGTGTTATATCAGAGTTTTCCTTCTCCTAGAATTCTGCCTTGACAAAGGCTAAGGGGTCATCTCTCCCGGATGATACATACATACATACATACATACATACATACATACATACATACATACATACATACATACATACATACATACATACATACATACATACATACATACATACATACATACATACATACATACATACATACATACAGAGAGATAGATAGATAGAGAGAGAGATAGGGGGGGGGGGAGATACTAGATAGATAGTGGGAGAGAAAGAGAGTTACCGGCTAGTTGTTGTCTGCGACATTTAAGAAATCGACTGAAGGTCATTTCCGCATCAGCAGAGAGAATGTTTCTACTATTGACAGCTGACAAATCTTTGAGTAAATCTTGGACATACTGTCTCTCCCACCACCCCTCTCACTCTCTCTCTTGTTTTTCTATGCTATCTCTATCTCATGCCCTCTGCCCCCTCTCTCTCATGCCCTCTGCCCCCCCCCCCTCTCTCTCTATGTCAATGTATCCTATCTCTGTCTTACATCTGGTGAATCAGTATGTCTTTCTCCCTCTGCTTGTCTTTCTATGTTCTTCTCTCCTTACCCTCTCACTCTCTCTATCTCTCTCTCTCTTACTGCCCTTCTCTATCTTTGCTTGTCTTTCTATTATCTTTCCCTCTACCTCACCTTCTCCACATCTCTGTCTCCGCGCTCTCTCCCACTCTTTCTTTCTGTGACTTTCATTCAATCTACCTCTATATCAATCTATCCTACCTCTATCTTCTATTCAGTCAACCAATATGTCTTTCTATCCATTCATCCTCTCTCTCTCTCTCTCGTTTATATCGTCTATTCGTATGTCCTTCTATTCTCCCTTGTATTTTCTCTCTCTCCCTCTGTCCTTCCTTCTATCTACCGGCTATTTTCCTATTATTTTTCTGCCTGTCTTTCACAGAGTGACAGTATATTTTTTTATACGCTCCATCGTATTTTTTTAGTTAGCCATTATGACTCTTTCTATCGCTCTGCCTTTCACTCATTCTAACTGTCTCTGTTTAAGTTTCTATCTTGTACTTTATCTCATGGTATGTATGTATGTATGTATGTATGTATGTATGTATGTATGTATGTATGTATTTATCTATGCATGTAAATATACATGTATGCATGTGTGTGCATGTAACTATGTATGTGTGTGTAAGTATCTGTTTGTATGTATGTGACTATGTATGTATGCACGTATGTATGTATATATGAATATATATGTATATCTGTCTGTTTTTTGTTTTAAAATCATGTATGCATATGTATATACATATATGTATGTGTGTACATACATATATGTATTTATATATATGTATATATATGTATGTGTGCGTGTGTATGTGTACATAAATATGTGTGTGTGTGTATGTGTATATATATATATATATGTGTGTGTGTATGTGTACATATATATATATGTATGTATGTACATATGTATATATATATATATATATATATATATATATCCTAGAAGGCAACTCGGGAAACTGGGATAACTCCGATATAAAACCTGCGGTTCAGTAGTTACCGATGATGTTGATCTTTTCTTCTTTACGGGTTATAGCCACTGTCGCTGAGAGAGTGGGATTGGCTCAGTGCATAGTCTTTCCTCACTTTAAAAAATATCTTCACGCACAGGCATTGCACAATAGAATGAATTAATAATTATTAATAATGGTATATCGTGCAATGGCCATACTCGATAATGAGGAGGCAGCCATCAAATATATATATATATATATATATATGCATGTGTGTATATATGTATAGACATATATGTGTACGTGTGTATATATATAAATATATATATATATATATATATATAATGTATATAACGATGTCTCCGTGTGATGGTCAGTTTGCTCGACACTGTCGATTCTTTTAAATTCACTATTAGTTTGGAACTTTTTTGTTCGCTCTCACTGCGGTAAAACAATCTTGTTTGTTTCTTTATTTATAACTGTCCAACTATATATATATATATATATATGCATGTGTGCTTGCTTGTGTGTGTGTACATATATATATATATATATATATATATTTACACACATAAATATATATGTATATATGAGCATATGATTGTTTGTGCGTGTGCATACGATATATAACACTATATATATTACATTTGTGCTTGTGATCGATGTAGTTGTCATATATCTACGCACACACACACACACACACACACATGTATACATATGTGTGTTTGTGTGTGTGTATATGTATATATATGAATATACATACACACACACATTTATATATATATATATATATATATATATATATATATAAGTATATATATAGGTGTGTCTATATATATATATAAGTATAAATATATGTGTGTGCATACATATATATGTAGATATGCGCGTTGAGTCACATACGTACAGACACATAAACATACATGTTTATGCGATAAATATACATATTACGTTAGTACTCTATTAACATTTTCTATCAAACAATGCGATAACTTTCCTCAATAAATCAAGCCAGGAGACATTCGATTTAATAGAGTAAAGAACAAACAAATATAAATGATGAATACTTTAATAACACAAGCCAAAATTTACTGGTCATATGAGTAAGTAAAATCAACGCGAATAAAAATAACAATGTTAAAAGCAAGTCAAAGTATTAAGAATAAGTAAGAAAAATACTACTAATATTTAAAACGTTATAAGTAAGACAAAATACTACTAATATTTAAAACGTTATAAGTAAGACAAAATACTACTAAGTAAGACAAAATACTACTACTACTGATAATATAAATATTTGTATAAGTAAGTAAAAAGTACTTCTAATAATGATTTTTTATTAGCCACAGGGGCTTACACATAACAATACAGTGAATATAATATTTACAATGCATTTAGGGCTTGACAGACAATGTTGTATTAAAAAGAAGGAAGGAGTAAGGACATTATATAATAGAGAGATGAATTTGGTAAAACATGATTTAAGTAAAATGATAACTGCATGCAAGGTCCCGGAAATCCTGAAAGAATCTTAAGGGTGCTGTATTGACATCGTTTCTAGAGCATTTTTAAAGCTGACAGAGCCACTCTCCCCCCTCTCTCTGTATATATATGGCAGATTTCTTCAAGACAAGGATAGAGAGAAACAAAACACAATATTATGAAATATAAAAGCAAGCCATAGGTAAAAACATTAAAATTAATAAAATAATGCAAGTGAAAATAGTATAAGATCAAAAACAATGTTATGTTAAACGTAAATTTGTAAATGTTCTCGGTATCGGTTCAGCATTAAACAATATTGCTTTCTTACTTATTAAATATAGTATTATCGTTGTTATTATAATAATGTGAGAAACAATAAGTGTCTGGAATTCAAAGTTCTTTTTTGTATTTTCGTATATTTGTATATTTGTACTGAGAAATTACGAAATTGGAACAGATAACTAGATTTATTCAGACGCACACAAATAAACACAAACATAGTTAAAAATATCTTGAAATGCAATACGCACATATATACGTATAGAATATGCACATACATATATACACACATATAGATATATACACATACAGTCACGTACACACTCACATGTTCATTTACATCTCATATTCGGACCACCCTAACTATATGTATGTGTGTATACATAGGTATGTATATGCGATTTCTATGTGTCTTAAGTAAAATAGTGCAACTCATTTACTCTTAAAAGTAATCACTGTTCGTCTCGTGTCAAATAATTTATTCACTACGGGTCTTCTGTGACTTTAAATTTTGTCTCTCGAAGTATATTAAACAAAGGTCAAAATACAGAATTAGTAGATATTTATACCAAACAATTTCAATAACATGGATGCGGATGAGCTATATTTACTTCTCAGAGAAGATAGTAATAAAGTTCGTTCATTCTTAGATATTGCAAGTAAATTACATTTTAATTCCTCGTTTTTATAGGGGGAAATCGAGAAAAGAGAAGATATCATTTAAAACATATCATTCATGCATACATAAATACATATATACGGGGATACATATATATGTATGCATCTGTAAATCCTGGTAGGATCGTAAATTAAAAAACACATTCATACACACATGCATACTTAAATACATGATGACTGCAAACTCTGCTAAGAGTATTGCAATCGCTTGTCAGATTATAGAATTCGGTGCACTTTTAGGCTACGGCCAGCCACACGAACTTGTAACAGATTCTGAACAAGCAATGCCTGTGCTTTGAAGATTTTTTAAGTGGGGAAAGGCCTTACACTCGACCAATCCCACTCCCTGAGTATCGAAAACACTACCCGAAAAGGAGAACTGGTCAACATCATCGGATGCTTCCCAAGCTGCATTTTGTTTTTCAGTTTCCCTCTCCTGGAAAGGTGTTGAGACAATAACTGGGGGATTTTCACTCCCAGGTGAAAAAAAAACATAATAAAAAAGTAC
>OZ024755.1:14693185-14708185 GCA_964016885.1 Eledone cirrhosa
CTACAATCACTACTACTACTACTACTACTACTACTACTACACCACCACCATTATCATCCCTAACACCACCTTAGCATCCCACTCCTTCTTTACCCATTATCTCGTAATACATGTCACTATTACAGCAGCCAGGATGCGAGGTGGTGAAGGTTCACGTTGATCCTTGTGGTAGTGAGGTGGAATTGGTGCGAATTCCCTGTTTTATGGCTTGGCCGTTATGAAAATATGTTTACATGTAATGTGTGAGTACGAAAGGTTAGGTCAATAGTTGCTGAATTTGTTGATGTGAGTAAAAAGCCTTTAATACCTGATGGATGTGTAGGAAAGCCGATTTGATACACGGCGTATCATAGACATTTTAAAACCTGATAGAACCCCTCGCTTTCTAGGCCAGAACAGAGAGGGGGAGGGGGAGTCAGTGAAGAGACAGGGAAAGAGAAGGAGTGAGATATAGATAGATCGATAGATAGAGTGGGATATATATATATATATATATATATATATATATATATATATATATATATATATATATATATATATATGAGAGAGAGAGGTACAAGAGTGGTACTCAATTTATCGACCACGACATAATGAAAGGCAAAGTTGACCTCGGCATTATTTGAAATGAGTGGGCAGTGAGCCGGAACAAGTTCCGAGGGTCTGCCGCTTTTGATGTCTCGCAAACAAAGAATAAATAAAAATATGAAATCATAATAATGTTTAGAAGGTCGTCTGATGAAAAAAAGATGACACACACACATAAATATACATACACATTCGTAGATGTTTGCGTGTAGCCACACAAGTATGTATATGTATACTTTACCCTCGATATATATATACATACACACACTCTCACACACACACACACACACTCTCTCTCTCTCTCTCACACACACACACACACACACACACACACACACACACACACACACACACACACACACACACACAATTAAGGGCTCACTTTGCTGAACCAACAGTAACTTGATTGACATTACAATACCTGATATATATATATATATATAATTGTTTCTACGTTTGGCACAAGGCCAGCAAATACTCAGTGCATTACTGGTACTTTATTTTATCGACCCCGTAAGGATGAAAGGCAAAGTTAACCTCGGCGAGATTTGAACTCAGAATGGAAAGTGCTGTAACTCTTTGCGTCAAAGCATGGCGTCCGACCCTCTACTGATACTGCCAATTATATAATGTGTGTGATTGACTTACTATACACGCGTTTTTTTTCGCGAGAAAAAAATCCCGTTTTCTTTCTTGCTCGCGTACATCTTCCAATGAACGAATAACGTCCGAAACGATACAGCTATTTTCCTGTTATATAAAATATTACAGAGGGTTGAATGTCGAACCGAAGGGTTTGCTTCGTGCAAGCCACGTATTACTAATTCTCATAATGATAAGATAGAGGAAAAGCAACCAAATCTGTCTCAAAATATCTCTTCAACAAATTTATGAAATGCATGCCTGTCTCGTCAGGTTTTGGGGCTGGTGTGCTACGACTGTCAGGTTATACTATACTCCCCACACTATGTCGTTGTTGACCACGTTAACCCAACATTTCAGGACATATTCTTCTGTCCACTTCTGATTGAGACTGGCTAGGCTAATAATGATTAGAGAAAGACAAATAAAGGTTTTCCAAAGGCTTTTTTGAAATATTATAAATTGAAATATTATAATTAAACTAAGCTAAACTTGATTAAAGGAACAGATATCCTCGCGCTAGTGAAAACGAATTTTTGTTAATAGAGTTATATGAAGATACTTCCACATCTGATGCAATTATCTCCCTTGTATCAAACAAACAAAAAACACATAGAGAAGCTTGTAGCAAACAAGGTGACATTCATTTATTTCAACTATAATATTGTGTTGCAAAAACGTGTAAAACGTAATGAAAATTATTACGATAAAATAAAGTTATGGTATATTTAAAGCTAATAAATCTAAGAATTTTAGTCATAACGATACTAATTGTAAAAATAATAGCAATCACAATACCTTAATAACTTCTATTCAAATATATCGTAGGGGGACGTGTGAAACCGATGTAAAATAACAGGCGTTAACACTAAATGGAAAATGAACTTGGGCCTTGACTCTTAGATAAAGGAATCATTAAATGATATATTTATTTCTACTTTTGGAACAAGGCCGACACTTATCCCAGTGCATTACTGGTACTATATTTTATCGACCTCGTAAGGAGGAAAGGCAAAGTTAACCTCGGCGGAATTTGAACTTAGACAATAAAGGGCCGTAACTCTTTGCTGCAAAGCATGGCGTCCGACCCTCTACCGATACTGCCAATCCATTAAATGATATAATGCTGCGTTAAAGGGTATAAAACTCTGTATGTATGTATGTATGTATGGAAATTAATATGAAAGTATGTATGTATATAAATATGTATGTATGTATGTAAATATGTTCGTATTTATGTGTTTTTGTGTGTATGTATATATGTATGCAAAAGATTAAACGGACACAAAGAAGAAAACAACACAGTACACTGAAGAAATCTTTTAGTTTAACGTTTGATATAGTACAACTCTCTCAAAACAATTTTTTATAATAATACAGTTACCCCTTACACACATTTTTCTAACAACCCTTTGTAATTTTATATTGATCCCCATCAGTTTGGTTCTAAGGTCTCAATTCTTACCCGGCTTCAATTCTGTATACCCAGATTTACCCTTTACATAAAATTACCAATTAATTATCTTTTGTACTTGCATTCCACATGAATATTTCTATATTAAACACGGCATCATTCACCAGCCTGCAGACTTTTTTACAAATATATATTTTCAACAACAACACCAACAAAAATATGAAAATATAATAAAATATTTCTATACAAACTTGCATTGTTTTTAAACTATTCACATGTCAAACTTGCTACGTTATGTTTGTTAATGGAAGAATGCTTAATTTTAGAAAATAACAGTGGAATATTTATTAAAAAATACCATAAATACTTTATTTGCTTTTGCTTTCTGTATTTGAATTAAATAATTTTAAGAATCGGTTGTAGATATATGAAGAGTTTGGTGACAGTGTATTTTCACAAAATATGCATTAGAATAGATTTGCGTTACCAGTTTAATTCCTGTAATATGTTTTCTAGCTTCGGTAAAATGCCATGAATTTGAGGAGAGAACAAAGTTAATTATTTAACCGCAGTATTTTGCAGTTCAGGCTTAAGCCTGCTACTGGTACCATGTAACCGACTACAAAGTATTCCATGGTCGAGTGTTTGACGACTGAACCTGCTCACCCACCAGACACTGTTCTGGTGAGGAGAGTAAGTGGAACTACAGCAGCACAAAAAACAAGAGCTGTTAAAGGGTGAACGAACACTTCAGAGTCAACGACCATTCATTACAACACAAAGACACACGTATGTTTGTTTCACTTTAATTGGTTCCTGTCAACGAGTGTTGTGTTGTTCGAAAGCATCACGAAACTGTCCCCTCGTGAAATTAAAGTAAAAGGACTGATCATTATCCATGTGCACCCTTAACTTAGTTTTAAGGTAGATTCAGCATGATTCAAAATGTGACAAGGCTGGCCCTTTAAATTAGAAGTGAAACTCATTTTTAAAGTCTAAATGAACTGGAGAAACCTGAAATAAAATGTCCCGCTCAAGAACATAATGCGCTATCCGACCGGGGAATCAAACTCATGACATTATAACATTGGTGGATTGGCAGTATCGATAGAGGGTCAGACTCCATGCTTTGACGCATAGAGTTACGGCCCTTGCCATTCTGAGTTCAAATCCCGCCGGGGTTAACTTTGCCTTTCATCCTTACGGGGTCGATAAAATAAAGTACCAGTAATGCACTGGGTAATTGCTGGCCTTGTGCCAAAAGTAGAAACAATTTTAACATTAGACCAAACATCCTAACCACTAAGCCCCGCACCTTCACACAGACTGACATACAAAACAAGTTTCTTGCGAATATGAAACGATGTTAAAAAAAAGAAAAAAAAAAGACATGGATGCTTGGAAATATATTTATGAGAACAAATAAACTTTGAGAAAAATAATATAAATACTTCAATTCCACTGCGAAATAATACTCAATCAACTTTGTATCTCCAGTATATAGATCAAGTGTTTATTTGAAATAGTGTAATCGTATAATAAGTAGAACATCATGTGAAACTTAATTCATTCGGAGATATTTTTACACATTTAAAATGGACGACATTTTTCCTCCAGTGGCTACACTATCTAGATCAGTGGCCATTTTTGATTGATTATGCTGTCACGAATTTCGGATCATGTGTTTTACGTTGTAGATTCTTAGTCAGCAAAAATATTTGAAATATTTCAAATTTCATGTTACTATTGAATCATATTGCAGATTCTCTTTAGATCTATCCGTTTGATATCACTTTACATTTATTTTTCGCTCTTGTCTTTTATTTTTTTCCCTCGATTCTGAAATATTCGTCCTATACTTCATATCTAGTTAAAAATTGTGTATGATATTACTTTTTCTAATCTAATGCAAAGCGAAATAAAAATACAGTTTTTTAGTTAAGTGACAATATATGAAATTTAGATATGTTCGAAGGAAGTTACTTTAAAACTTAAGAAAAACAGTATATTAAGCCTAGGACCATAAACAAGTTGAGTGGACGATCATTAAAAGGATATAATTAATACTTGGAATACCATAGAATGAATAATTATTTCAGTTAAATAAATCGTATGAAAAGCGTACGAGCAAGACCTTTATATAAAACTGTCTTCTATATATGTTGCTGTTTTTGAGGAGGCATTGTAACAGATTCACATAAGGTTCAGAAAGCTCAGGAAACGGCGTTAAGAGTTTTACAGTTGTTGTACTAGAAAATCCGATTAATTTCTTTTTCTCCCGCTTTCTCTTTGTGTAACTCTCTTTATATATATATATAATTTATTTGCCGGCTTCAATCAGTAGCCCAAGGCAATGATGGGATACATCCTTAAAGCGATTTAGTCTACCATATTGATCTCATTACATGTTTGTACGAGTGAAGAACTTATTTTGTCAATCCATTTTGTCAAATCAATAGGTTATCATACATACATAAACACACACATGTGCACGCACACACCCATACACCACACATATATATATATATGATAGTTACTGGCATGTAAAAATTAAACAGAAATAACAAAGCAAATGATACAGTACATTGAAGAATTATATTAGTTTAACTCTTGAAATAACAGGAAAAGAGAAAGTGTGTGTATATATATACATACATTACATATGGCCAGCGAATATATATGCCTTTACTTATTTGTTAACACATTTCGTAATTGTCCTGGTTATAATGATTTTGGTAGAAGAAACTAGAAACTGTAGATCTACTCGCCTTCGTCATCACTATTATCATCATTGGCACATTCATCATCATCATAATCCTACTCCCTGTCGTAAGTTTTATCACCTCTATGTCACCAATTCGAACAACAACAACAAAACTACCACCAACAGCAACAGTACCATCTTCATCACAACACCACAATCACTTCTACCACCACTACTACCAGTCCCACCACCAACACCGCCACCATTAACCCTGCATCCTACTTCATAGCCTCCACCATCATCAACACTCCACCACCACTGCCACCACCCGCACCATAATTATGAGAATACCCCCATCATCATCACTAATAGAACATCACTTCCACCATTAACCCAGAGCCAATTCACCACACTTAGCCACCATCACTGAAAGAACACCACCACCACCACCATTTGCGCCACCACCATCATCTGCAACACCACCACCACTCACATTTCAATAGATGTCTCTGAGACCATTCGTTCATAGCTACCGTTACGTAACAGTCGTTGAGATGTGAGAGAAAGCGAGGGAGGATGAGAGAGAGTTGGGGAGAGAATGACAGAGACATTTGGAAGGGAGATGGATAGAAAGGTAGATAGATAGAGAGTGAGACAGGTTGGAATAGAAAAGACAGAGAAAGGGAAAGAGAGAGGCAGAATAAAATAGAGTAAATAATGGTTTCTTACATAGGGATAATGAAAGGTGAGAAAAGGGTTATGGAAGGATAGATAGTCAATCAGACTGATAGATAGATCTATATATAGATATATAGGTAAATGTATAGATAGATTGTCACTCAGACATATAGACACAGAAACACACAGAAACACACACACAGAAACACACACACAGAAACACACACACAGAAACACACACACAGAAACACACACACAGAAACACACACACAGAAACACACACACAGAAACACACACACAGAAACACACACACAGAAACACACACACAGAAACACACACACAGAAACACACACACAGAAACACACACACACACACACACACACACACACACACACACACACACACACACACACACACACACACACACACACACACACATACACACACACACACACACACACACACACACACACACACACACAGAGAGAGAGGGTGAGAGAAGGGTACTAAGATTGATACACAGGTTGACATATATATTTGTTTCTACTTTAGGCACAAGGCCAGCAATTACCCAGTTCATTACTGGTACTTTATTTTATCGACCCCGTAAGGATGAAAGGCAAAGTCAACCTCGGCGGGATTTGAACTCAGATCGTAAAGGGACGTAACTATGCTGGAAAGCATGGCGTCCGACCCTCTACTGATACTGCCAATTCACCGCATATATATTGATAGACAAATAGAAAGAAAGAAAGACAGACCGATAACTAGATATACAGATAGATAGGAAGAAAGAGAGGTAGGAAGATAGCTAGATAAATAGATAGCTAGATAGATAAAGAATAGAGAAAATCGAGAAATGTCACCAACTTACAGCTGGCATTTATCATCATATGTATGGTAACACCATATAACACAATGATTTAGTGAAAACAAAGAAAGGGTGGTTACGTGTGGTGTAAGAAAGGTTGGTTTCACGTAGAAGCACCATCCACTTAACCTCGGCTGCTGCTGCTACTGCTGCTGCTGCTTCTAATAACAATTCAAACAATATTTATTGTATTTGTTTCTGTGAAATTGACCATAAAACACATTGTAGAAAGTGGCCATTCCTACACTGATCGCTTCACACCTACTATTGTAATGTAGTGTCCCTTGTGTAATGAAGGACAATCCTCTGTATGTCTGCTTGTCCGTTTCTCCCCCTCTTTCTATCACTGACTTTTATCTCTTTTTCTGTCCGTCCGTTAGTTCTGTTCCTTCGTTCTCCTCTTCTCCGCATCTCTCTCTCTCTCTGTTTTTCTTCTTCTCTGTCTGTCCTCTACTCCCAAGTTCCCTCGCTCTCATCTTCGCATCTCTCTCTTTTCGTTCTGTCTGCCTGTCCTTTACTCCCAAGTTCTCTCACTCTCATCTTCTCCCCATCTCTCTCTCTCTCTCTCTCTCTCTCTCTCTCTCTCTCTCTCTCTCTCCGTTCTCCCTGTCAGTCCGATATTTTCAAGTTCCCTCACTTTACATCTCTGCAGCAATACTATATGTTATTTTCCATTCCTTTAAATGTTTTATAGAGAATGTCGATAAAATCTTCGTCGATTTCAATGAACTGAAGTCCGATTCTTGAACAAACGTGTGATTAACTATTCTACAGACACGTGTATTCTTAACATAATTTCGAAGCTGAGTCGGCGTGACTCATTATGTAACAAAGCTGGAATTTTGTATTACATAAACAGCCCAACCGACGCGATTCCATACAGTTTCCATCTCCCCAATTTTACTCACAAGCTCGAGTCAACTCAAGGCTATGGTGAAATCACTTGTTTACGATGTCAGCCATTGTGACCCAGCCTGGGGTATGATTGTGAAACGAACGTCTTAGCCATTGAACCACCTAGTCATTCCTGTGTCATGTTTTATAAAGAATATTTATATTGAATAGCATAACTAATCATATGCTGACAAATTACATTTATCGGCGTAATAGCATTGCTGTTTTATTTAGCCCTAGGTAAGCCACAACTAAACTAGGCACAAATATTATAAACGAAGCTGAGTCAATGTCTCTGATAGAAGACGTAATATTCCTTCTGGCTCTCTGCGCTCTTAGTTCACATTACACTAAGACCAGCATTTCTTTTCACTCCACCAGTCTCAATACATAACGTACCAGTCTATTCAATCGTTGTAAGACATTTTTTGACACATTCGGCCGTTCTGTATTTGATTAAACCCTTCAATGGTGATAATAAACATCATCATAATGTGGGGCTGTGTCGGCTTCTTTCGACTGGATTACGCAATCCATCTCGGACTGTTACCTGAATAACATACCATGTCCATACATAGCTGATCGATAAAGAGTTTTGCTGGTCGGCTGACCGGTTTATACATGTCGTGTTATCTATAGGAGTATATTGATAATGATTTCTTGCTTAGCTCTCCTGCAGCCTCATGACAGGTGCATGCGTCGAACACTTATAACATCACAGATTACAAAGTATTTGTCGTGCGGTCTTTATTAGGTGATAATAAAGTCCCTATCAAGTGCAACAATCAAATCATCAATCATAATCTCTATAGCCTAGAGAGGTCGTATATTCACAGCAAGGATTGTAACTTCCTCCCTACATATTTTCCGGTCACTTGCCAACCACGTTTTCCACCATATATCTATATGTTATTTGTTGTTGCTAACCCCTCTTCGTTGTCGTCTAATCTATCCTGTCTCTATCTCAGGCATCATAATATTTGTAAATATTTAAACCAATATACACCCTGTAGTGAATATGAACGATCAATATACGTTTTTATGCGAGATTTCAAGTCGCAGTTTCCGTAAACAATTATAACATCATGGATGACATTTCCTATTAGTAGGGGCAAAGCTTCAGCTTCACAGCATCTCAAATAGTATTGATGACAAACAAAATGTAATCGTCATCACAGTTATCGCCTGCTCTCGGCAGATTGGATACCATGGGTCGCCATCTGGGTTATTCTTGAATTGTCCTTAAACATTCATCACATTTTAAGCCTGTCCAGTTCTTGATAATAATCCAGGCAATACTGAGCTTCCTTTTCCCACTTCGCTCTTAATTTTGTTTTATATTAGTAGTAACTGTAAACCAATCATTTCTAATAAAATGTGCTAAATATTTGAGGTTTCTTTCTTTTATGGTCCCTAGTAATTTCTTTAGCTTTTGCCATTCACACACACACACAGTTTTCAGTAAGAGAACGGAGGAAACAAAAACCTCTTAAAGATATTGACTTCGGTGAAATACAAAACGTAGAATACCACATCAGCAACCGGACCCATATTAGCATAGAGTGTTTAAATTGGTAAACCAAGAGTAACTAAACGTTACACACTAATGCAAGATATATATATATCTTCCATTAGTGTAACGTTTACATATATATATATATTTCCATTCTTTACAACTCAGATGGTGATACTAATGAGTAGATTATATATATCTACCAGAAATACGGTTAATAATGCACTCGCACACATATACTATACACATAACATATGTGTGTGAATATAGAGGTACACATGCACGCACATATTTCTGTTGATAGATGCACACATATTCCTATTAGCACACATATAATATAATATAATATATATATATATGCGTGTTTGTCCGTATATTTGCCTATGTAACACTCTCAGCTTTTCTGTGTTACTGCTTCGTAGATTTTCGTGGTTTTCACGGCGAGATATGTTTGTGAAAAGCGACGAAATATTGTCGATAACGAGCGTTTATTGATAAAATATGTTATGTATAACGTAAGACTTGGCTTTTTACCAACACTGCTAATGAGAAACAGATCGAAAATATTATATTCGTTGGAATACTGTTTGTAAAGCTACCACGGATTTCCAGAATATTTAACTTATAAATTTGCAACCCGTCTCTCTGTGTGCATTCCATCCACGGCAAGGAGTCGTTCTATAATACGCCATTGCAGTTGTGACAAAAAAGGCGGAGTAGACAGGGAAATAAAAGATTGTTACATAAAAGGAACGAGAATTGCTCGCGTTTCGTCCGCTATGACGGTAAATTAGTAAGCAGAGTAGCGAATAAAAGGTAGGATAGAATGTGTCGTGGTATTCGTTCAAGCTCTCTGTACTCTAAGTTCAAATCCATCTGAAGTTAAATTTGCCTTTCATTATTGCGAGATAGATAAAAAAAAGACCAGGCCAGTGCTGAGATTGATTCTTCCTCTGAAGTATTAGACACAGGTATAGCTGAATGTATAAATAGTTCGTTACGCAACCATGAGTCCCAGGGTTGTTTGTAACTGACTGACATCATGGACAAGATTCTTTATCATATTCTCGAGTCAGCTCAAACTTTCTGAATGAAACAGGGTAGATAAATGCTATGGAATCCCGATCGATAAAGTGAACCAATAATTAAAAAGGTTCAGATTTGTCACATACCGAGTCACGCTGATTCGGCTTAGGAATCACATTAAGGGTACATATGAATGGAGAATACTCAACCGCTTATACGTTAATTCGGGAGTAGGATGTTTAATTGATTAAAGGACTGAAAAATCGTTATTGAAATCGATGGTGGGTCATCATAGCTGCTTGGCACCTATTGATTCTTTGCGTCCTTCGTTTCCTTATAGAAAAATAGATCATTAATTTTCTTCATTATTCGTCGAAAATTATAGAAGTTATTACATACTAAAGAGGCATAAAAGTTTGTAAAAAAAAACAGGCGATCCGTTCTTTATACATAGCTATATATATATATATATATATATATATATATAAGTGTGTGTGCGTGCGTGCGTGCGTGCGTGCGTTCAACCGGATGTGACCACAGTAAGTAAGCTCATCAATACATGGCAGAGAATAAATATTTAACATAGAAATGGCTTCTACCTGACTAGAACTGTTTCATTCGAAGGAAGAAAATAAAAGTGATTATTATAATAATAATAAACACCAGGCAAATAAACTTTCTGTTTCCTTCATTTTACCGAGCCCTTTTGCATTGTCTTAGCCTTCTTATATACAGCACTTTCCCCACACACACACACACGCACGCACGCACGCACGCACGCACGCACGCACGCACGCACGCACGCACGCACGCACGCACGCACGCACGCACGCACGCACGCACGCACGCACGCACGCACGCACGCACGCACGCACGCACGCACGCACGCACGCACGCACGCACGCACGCACGCACGCACGCACGCACGCACGCACGCACGCACGCACGCACGCACGCACGCACGCACGCACGCACGCACGCACGCACGCACGCACGCACGCACGCACGCACGCACGCACGCACGCACGCACGCACGCACGCACGCACACGTTAAATAATTACCTTATTCGATTGGCGCCAGAAAGGTATCATCAGCCACTGAAAAGAACCTATCTCGGGAATTTTACCCGCCCTAGATATAAATGCGTTTGGTTGAATTAACTCAACTTTCACAAACCAGTACTACTATGGTGGATTTGGCAGTATCAGTAGAGGGTCGGACACCATGCTTTGCAGGATAGAGTTACGGCCCTTGCCATTCTGAATTCAAATCCCGCCGAGGTTAACTTTGCCTTTCATCCTTACGGGGTCGATAAAATAAAGTACCAGCAATACATTGGGTTAAATGCTGGCCTTGTCTCAAAAGTAGAAACAATTATTATTCATGTATATATATGTACACGTACATACATATATGTATACAGACGTACAGTAGTATGTATATATATATATATATATACATACATGCACACATATATGTATGTACGTATGGATTCACCGAACATTTATTATAATGCTCGGTGTGTTTGTAAACAAACATCCTGTATTAAGCCGTAGTGTCTAGCAACTATCGTTGCTCGTTTGTTCAACACTGACAAAGGAACGCTGTACTTGTTTCAAGCTTATTAACTATCGTCAGCAAAGCATACCTTCCTGCCAGATTGTTGAACGTATATACTTACCTTATGGATATTAACGGCTGAGTAGTCAAATTTGCATATCGAGTGGGTTTAATCGGCCGGGTGCACCGAAAACGATAAACGGAAAAAATGAAACGAAATTTCATTTCCCACTCTTAGACCTGGTTGTTGAGGGCTTTCCGCTCCTGGGGTCATCTTCCACGTCCTCGTGTCCTTCTTTAAACAGCTTGCACCACTCAAAAATACGTGAACCTGACATCGTCTCATCTCCATACACTTGCTGCAGCAATCCCAGTGCTTCTGACGGAGTTATCAAGTTTGTTCGTTGCTCTGTGCTCATTGCTTGATGACCTGAAACAGAGGACATGTATATAAAATTATGATGAAAAAAGTTTGATCGCTGCAGAGAACTAAGATTACAGTTACATACTCCAGGGAGATTACTTTGAAAGAGAAAACTCTTAGTGTGAAGTTTGGGTTTGAAATAAATCTTTTGTGACATCAGTCCTGGAACTTTTCTGACATCAGTCCTGGAACTTTTCTGACACACCTCGTATATATATATATGTGAGTATGTGTGTGTGTCACTTGACCAGCTAGATATTTAGAGAGTGAGAAAAGAACCTCAGTGAAACGAGATTTTTCTTACACATGCAAGGTCAAAATTCTCTTTAGGGGTGCTCTTTGATGGGAAGCAAGTAAATAAAACAAATCCTATATCTTTGCTTGATCCGTGTATTTTCAAACAATTTAGAACAATACTGTGGGAGTGGACTTCTGTATATAAGCCATATTGGTCAAAACAGCGGATATTTTGTCAATGTGTGTGTAGACACACACACACACACACACACCATACCACACCATACCACACCACACCACACCACACCACACCACGCCACGCCACGCCACAACACGCCACGCCACGCCACAACACGCCACGCCACAACACGCCACAACACGCCACGCCACAACACGCCACAACACGCCACAACACGCCACGCCACAACACGCCACGCCACGCCACGCCACACCACACCACACCACACATGCCCGCGCGCGATGATACACGTATACACACAAATACACCTAAATATCGATTTTCTTAGTTGAAAAACAAAGACCAATTTTAAATGAGTTTTAGAAAGAAATGAGAATTTCTTTGTTGAGCTGAAAGTCGTAAATTATATAGGTAAAAGAAGAAATAGAGACAGAGGAGGAGAGATATGTATATACATACATGCATATATACATACATACATACATACTTACATACATATATACATACATACATACTTACATAGAAGAAATACAACATATACTGAAAGAAAGATAGAAAGCAAGTGAGTGAGAAAAAGTGTGCGTAAAGTCAACGAAAATGGGGAGAGGCGTAGAAAAGAGTAAATATATACTGATTAAGTAAATAGAGAAAGTAATATGTGTAGACAAATGAATAATGAAGTCATAAGAAAAGGTTTATAAATACGGCAAGAGTATATGATGAAGACAAGGGAAAAAGAAAATTGATTTTTTTCAACTCTATTATTTGTGTTTTCACAATATTAAAAAATAAGAAGAGATATTTAGCCAACAAAGGCCACACATCCACGTATAGACATTCCACACACCACACAGGCATTGATGCGTGTCTGAACCAATCACGGAATATTATCATATTTCTATGTCTTGGCAAACGCACGCACACGCGCGTGGGTGTTTGTGTGTCTGTGTGTATATATATATATATGTGTGTATATATATATATATATATATATTTGAATCTGTCATACAAAATCACAGATTAGCCACGCAAACACACACGAACCTGCATCATTTCTGAATGAATTAAGGGACTTTACGAAACAGTTGCCTATATAAACACGAATGAAACAGTTCTAGGCCTGTAGATGTCATTTCTATACCAAATATAGATGTTTAAACTCTACTAACGCATTGTCAACCTTCTTTAATTGTAGTCACCTCCTGATCCCCTGTCTGCAATCTCCCTCTCTCCCCTACCTCTTTCTCTCTCTCTCTCTCTCTACATACACACACATGTATATGTATGCATGTATATTTATGTATATTTTGCCTATGTGCGTTTTTATCTAAAGGCGAAAATAGAAGAGCGAAAAAAGGTTCTTTCGAGTAATTAGAAAGTCAATTTGAGTGAGTAATAGTAAAAAAGAGGGGAAGAAGCTCATAATAGAAAAAAGGGCGATAATTGATGCAATAAACCCGACGACATTGAATTTGGTCGAGAAACAGATTTAATAGGCTCATATAATTAGCTTTATTGGCTCTCGTGGTGGAAAGAAGACTGGAATATACTGTAACACATAACGCCAGGGAAAGTTATGTGTGTATGTATGTGTATACATTTATCCATATATATATATATATATATATATACTTATATATTTATATATACACATATATCTCTACATATATGCATATATATATAAATATATGTATATATATATTACCTGTATGTATACACACACACACAAATATATATGCATCTCTCTACACACACATAAACACACACGCACACGTGTGTGTGTATGTAGTATCAGCAGAAAAGGCACAGAAAAACACCATTTCTCTAAGACAATTCAAGTGCATTCTGATTTTTCTGTCACCTGCCGCTGTGGAATTTTGCGTATTAATTAAGTTCTGTATGAGACTTGTACTTTTGGTAAGTTGCTTGCATGAATATATCACAACACAGACGCTGGAGAGAAATATTAAGGAAGTCTTTCGACAAAACAGAGTGAATTTCATGGAAATATTACGAATCGAAATAAATGAACAAGCTTGTAAATTATTTGAGACAAAATACCTCGTGAAATATATGCACACGACCTATATATATATATATATATACACACATACATAGTCTTAGATATATGCGTGTGTGTGTGTGTGTGATAGGGTGTGGTAAAAACCAGTTAAACCATAACCCACCAGAGTACACGATACTTGGGGTAGTAGAATGTGTAATATGAAAGGATTCAGGATCCGGATGACTGA
>OZ024755.1:14723185-14725685 GCA_964016885.1 Eledone cirrhosa
CATCCATACGGGGTCGAAAACATAAAATACTGGTAACGCACTGGTATGGATTTAATCAACTTTACGCTCCCTGTCAAATTGTTAGCCTTTTGCCAATAGTAGAAATAAAGGAATCTTATTTATAGAAGAATATCGTCTGTGATTTCGTCTTCATTTCTCGACGCGATGCACATTATACTTCAGATACATGGTAAAGGAATATGTAAGGTAAATGTAACTCTGTCAGTATCAAGGATCAGTGTTCCAGTTGTTCGATCAAAGGAACATAATACTTTCTGAATTACCTGGTAATTTGACTATGTATTCCACATACAAATGCATTCTTAACGTAATTCCCAGGTATATTTAGCTTGACAGAGTGCATAAAAAATATGGTTCGCTTGTTACATGTACATACCATCCGACGGGTATCCAAACAAATTTCGTGTACCCAACCTCACTCGCAAGGCTTCCGTCGATGCGATGCTATGATAAAGGAATTTGGGACCCAATGATTGCGAAGCAAACTTCTTAAATATTCGACCATATTGAATTCTCGATAGTCTTAATATCGATGTCATGTTCATGCCTTTCCTGATATTATTACAAATTATCTGAAATACAAACAATCTGTAATTGAGCCTATATATCTCAGTCCATATGAAGTATATTAGTAAATTTAAGTACAGTTTCGTGATTGTTTTCCCCTCTTTCCTTTTACATCCTCCACATACCCTTATATTCATTTATCTTCTCTCGATCTATTGATTTGTTTTTGTAATGACTATATATTTCTTTACCTTATTTATACTCTCTTGTTCTAAAATATAAATTATATCTTAACGACATCGATTTTTTACCAAGATTTCTTTTCTTACTTCTTATGTTGTGTTTTCTTTGCATTTATATTTGTTATTGTTGCTGATGTTTTTGGACTGACTTCTTCATTGTTATTTTCCACAATTTAAATTTGCTATTAATAACATTCCGATGAATATATATTAATTAATCAAATACATTATTTCTCATAATTGCTTTTTTCTGATCAAAGTCAGGAGATACGTTTGATATAATACGGCATTGATTTGTTTATACATTGAGAAATATCTCAGATTTGTGGTAGATAATATACGAGATGCTCATGCCTTTCCTATGGTTAAGAAAATTATGAAAATAGAAAATCAAAAACTAACTTGGTCAGTCACTCGATTTCTTAGGTAATTACTCATATACTATACTGATATATATTTAATTTACCAGGTTCTCTTAACAGAGACAAAAAACTATTTAATGTCTAAGTATGTAGGGGATAATATAGGGGATGATACGGCGCTCATCCCCTTCCTAAGGTTAAGAATATTATGAAAATAGAAGAAAAAAAACGCAAACAAACTTGGTCAGCTATTCAGTTTGTTAGTTAATTACTCTTATACAAACTGATATAAATTTAATACACCAGGTTCTCCAAACAAGACAAACATTAGGTAATGTCGATCTAGGTGGTTGTAACAGTAAATTGGCATGAATTCAAAGTCAACCCCAGTTTTACAATATCTTCTCTCAAGGACTTTATATTGATTTCCGAGTTCACACACTCAAACAACGATAAAGAAGGTAATTATTTGACCGTCGATGATTTTATCAAACACATCACTAACGTACACGTAGCGTGCCTTCCTGTTTAACAGCAACACCTCGAATATTTTAGCGGAATAAGATTTGTTGAAATAATTCTGGCTTCATCTCCGGTTTGTTTATATCGTTACCCGGTTTTAAAAGGTCATCTAGCATTTGGCGTCCTTTTAGCGGACTTCAACGTCAGTTCGAGGATTCTTCTCTCTCCACGTTTTACTATTTTAGGAAGCAATGAAATAGTACCTGGCTACTGGTCTTATTGCTATGAGTTAGTCATTACAATATAACGAAGTGAGCAGAAAATTAAAACTAGATCATATCATCTGTCCACCAGTAAGTTGTTGCCCAACGGTACTCCTTAAGGCCTAAATAATATTCATAAATCTAGTATCAGCAAAAATATAAACATTGACACACTTTCAATAGGCTTTTCATTTTCAGTTTTGCATACAATTATACACATCGTTGACTTTTCCTGAAGTAAACTATATCACTTATAGTGACCATATATATTTACTATTGTATTTGTTATATATATATATATAGTATGATAGTATCTGTGTGTGTGTATGTATTATATATATATATATATGTGTGTGTATATAAATTAAAGATGATTTTAGTTTTGTTTCCAGATTCACTGGCATGCATGATTCTGTAACGTGCTATCATATCGATCCCTCACTACTCCAATTAAGTCATCCATTTCTATCTCTAGTCAACCATTTCAATGATATTTATGTTTATAGATGTCCAGTGTATCCAATTAGGCAGGCAGTTCTTTGTTGTTTTTTTTCAATAAACAAATATCATTATTTCTGAAGACAGCATATATATGTGAAGGTATGTATATTCCCTGTGATAGTTTGTAAAAATTTTACATAGA
>OZ024755.1:14735685-14745685 GCA_964016885.1 Eledone cirrhosa
TTATATACACATTGTTTCCCTCCCTTGTCTCTCCTCCATCCTATTACGTTTTGTACATATTTCTTTTTATTCTCATCATATCAATGCTGTGCTTCCAACTCTACTTTAAACCTTTTCTACATATATTCCTTTTTTCTTTCTTTCATGAACCCTTCAATAAGTAGACTTCTTTCTTATTCATGTTTATATTTTAACTTTCCTTTGTGCAGTTAAACAGCCGAACTTTTAGCATTCGGTTCACAGGAAATATACCTGTCAAGGATGTTTCTCTGCTATGTTCTGGTCGAAACACCGTTTACACCTGCACAAATGCAGTGATAGAAATATTGTTTTTAATATCCCCTGTGTGTATAGAACAGCGTCGTGATTTTTTATTATTGGGCATTATTTGTCACGATGGTATATTTCTCTGTAAGTCTCTGTTATCACGAGAGAGATCCAATTAGATGAACAAACAAAGATTTAAAGACAACAGAAATTATTGGTGAGATCCAAACGAGTTACATTTAAATGTTTTATTAGAAGAGGGCATACGCCATATTTGGTGTATAAAAACAGCTTGATAACAAAGATTGGATTAAAAATGGATTGAACATTGAATGGCGTTTATATAACATTAATGAGGATACTACACACAAAAAATAGAGCGGATATGTAAGTAGTATCTAGTGAAAATCATTCAGCAGCAAAAATGGGGATGATTGGTTGAAATGAAATATGAATAAAAAAAAACACACCCTGTGTCCTTAACATGCTAACACGTATTGTACAAAATAAAGCACTGGGAGAAAAGAAAATGTTTTCAACTGCAGCTAGGTAACGAAAGGAAGAAGAAAACACAAAGGCCATTGACCGCGTGCAACATATTTGTTGGAAACGATGACCATAAAGGATAAAGATTTTGAAACCTCCATCGGTTTTGTCGTTCAATTAACTGAAACTCCGATCGTGAATGACGTGTAGGTGGTTGAGTGTTTCTCAAATAATTGTGCTCTCAACGTACTTTTCAGGTAGAATCGATGCGACACTGTATAAGATGGCCGGTCCTCTGTATTACAAGCACAGCCCATCCAAGGCGTTTCCAAAAAGGTTCTGTCTAGCTAATTTCCTACACAAGGATTAGGTCCGCAAAAGATACCACGTAATAGAATTGAACTCGAAACTTTATGATTGCGAAACAAACACCTTTACCACTCAACGATATCTGTGTCCACAAAAGACAAAAATACGCTGATGTTGGTTGCAATATCATGCTCATAGTAAAAGAAATGTTATATTAAGCAATGCAACGTGGGGTAAAATAGAATTGGAACTACAGCGGTAAACAGGTTTCAGTTAATTGTGCTAGTATTTTGAATAGTATATGCATAGAACTACAAATTATTTATTTAATTATCTACTTAATTTAATTAATATATTTTAATTAATTGGTTAATTACTTTAGTGTTCGTCATTGCTATCATTTCCAGCATAAATTTCAGGCCAGTAACCTACTTCAGATTGTCAATACAAGATAAGTCAAAACCAGCCTTAATACTCATTAAGATGCTATGCACAACGTTCTAATTCATGTGTGGGAGAATCTATACACGCATTTGAGACATATGCTGCTGCCACTCTACATCAAGGACCACACTTAACATACTTGTGTAGCAACAATTAAAACTCATTTACTTTCGTTTCTTGATTCTGCTTGCCTCGCGCTCGTACAAGAGCACCTATTCTACAGTGGCTATGAACAATCGTATAATCGGTCTTCCTGGCAGACTTTTATATAAATATATATATATATATATTATAATAATAATACAAGGACGATTTGTTAAGCCTTCACTACGTTTATTGATTGGTGACGCACGTTTCACTATTGATCAGCTCAAGATCCGACGAACTTTTGATTCCAGATTCGGGCCAGATCAATACAGAACGAACCTTGATCTGACCAATAGCGAGACACGCGCGTCACCAATCAATAAAGGTAATGAAGGCTTAACAAATCGTTCTTGTATTTATTATATTACACTCTGTTAAAGTAGAAACAATTATATTACACTCTGTTTAGCTGTACACCTCGCTACTGATGTGAACCTAAACATCGAGTGCACACCTGGGTGGACCTACAGTAATTTCATGCTACACTACCTGGATATATATATATATATATATATATATATATATATATATATATATATATATGTGTGTGTCTGTGTCTAAAGCAAGTGTCCAAGGCTGCACTCATACCGTTTCAAAGACAAGTGGATATATTTTCCCAAGTATCGAGTACTCAGTTGAACAGGGCCTTACAATATTAAATATACAGCACTGGGTGGTAATGAATATCGTTGCCAGAACGTTGTTTGTATTTATATTTTCTTTCATAGCAATCACCTTTTGAGTGCCAAGTAGTAACTCCTGTTCTAAATTGATATATTTGATTGTTGAATAGAAGCAGAAATAATTTTAAGAAATAGCCTAATCGGCATTTATTCCTATATTATTTATTTCCTCATATACTTTTTTGATCCTTTCAAGATATTGAATAACCCCAATCAAGAAATTCTAACTAAGCTATGTTGAGATTTAGGAATTATCCGAGATACAAACCAATGCCTTATATTTAATTTTATGTAACATCTTAGATTGAAGATCATGCAGGAAATATCTCAACAGAATAAAATTAGAGTAAAGATAAAATTTGAAGAATAAGGAAATTCGGAAAATTATTTGGGTATAGGATTACAAAGTCTCGCGTAGTTCCTTTGGATGACTTTTTAAAAAGGATTTAACTATAATTTATGTTAGAAATTTTGCTTCTAGGTATATATATCAATATTGTTATATAACTGGGAAAAAATAAGAAACGATACATAAAGATTCGTTTCTTCAGACCGTAACACTGATTCTCAATATATCAATTTCAAGAAAACTGAAATTCACACACGAAATATAAATATACTCACATACACACGCATAAAATCACACACACTCGTATATATATATATATATATATATAAATATATATATATATTATATATTAAAATACAAATATTAATAAAATAGATGTTCTTTTGATCAATTAAATTTTATTATACATATTTCAGAGGTACAGCAGTATGTCCTCATCAGACAAAATATATGACATACCCTGAGATGTTAAATGGTTAGGATTTAATCAAGGTAGTGATTAACCTATGAGAATCATAATTTGTAGTATCCCACATTTTAAAATTTCTATAACTGTTTAAAATTTTAAAATCTTAAAATTTTAAAATCTTTATAACACATTTTAAAATCTCTATAACTTACATTAAAGCAACGTTTTTCTTACTGACACCTTCTCTATTGAATTTATTACGCTTTCGCATTTTCTCATTATTAGGGTATAGATGTTGAGTTTTCTAATAGGTTAATCACTACCTTGATTAAATCCTAACCATTTAACATCTCAGGGTATGACATGTATCATTATATTTTGTCTGATGAGGACGTACTGTTGTACCTCTGAAATATGTATAATAAAATTTAATTGATCAAAAGAACATCTATTTTATTAATATTTGTATTTTAATATTAAGAACTCTGGAAAATATTTTCTTGTAGAGTGCTTCCAATCTACTGTAAAGCTTATTCTTTGATCTACTCATTGAATCTTGTTTAACTCTTTAATATATATATATATATATGAGAGAGAGAGAGATTTATATATATGAATAAATGAATTTTTATATACATATATTTATAATCATATATGCCCCAAATCCTATATATATATATATAATCTATATCCATATATCTGTATCTGTCTATGTATATATATATATATGTATGTATGTGTATACAAAACACACGCATTGTTAATAGGAAGATTCTGAAGAACTCTCTTAGTACAATGCAGGCATACAAGCAAGCAGTCCATTGAGGAATAAAAGACATCAATAACAACGGCAAAAGAATCTACGGGGAGTTCTATTTTGCACACATCTATACGTAGCTTGTTGAAAAGGAGTTCTTTGTTTTCTATAGCAATCCTATCAATCAGCGTGCTCTGTAGTCTTTTATTCACTTAATATGTACTACTTTCTGCACTTCAGCTCATAATATTCTAATGCTTCTTTCGTCTTTCATTCACAAACATCTTATATGTTCTTATCTTTTCATTGAAACCTTCTCGTAGTCGGTCTGTTTCGTCCTTGTTCTTCTGTTTAGTTTTTACCTATATCTATAAAACTTTCAATTCCGCCTCCATTCAAGTGATTTCGTATAATTATTCGATTTGATACTTTTTAACTCACCCTATTTCGTTTTAACGTACGTGTAAAATTGTCTAAGCTTTATTGATGTCGTAAGAAGAAGAATCTCTTCATCATTTTGTATTTATTTCTTGGTCCTCCTATTTCTTGTATTAATATATCGTGGTACCGCCTTCTGAAAGCTTACAGAAAACCAAGAAATATATTTTTGAACGCCAGTTAAAGCAAGTATTAACGAGTAAGTAAATAAATACATGAGAGAAAGAAGGAAAGAAAGACAGAAATACATACAAATAGAAAATATAACAATAATCAAAAATGGATTGATTCAGAGGTAAATATAATAGCCAAGCAAAGGTATACAAAAATAATATGAATGAAACCTATATATATATAACTATGTCGTGTTGAAACTACTGAAGCATGTGTATGTTTTCAGAGCCTTGGAGCCTAGTCATAAGTGCAACATTACATATGCTATAATATATATATATATATATATATATATATATATATATATATATATATATATATATATATATATGAAAACAGGGAGAAAGAGACGATTATTAGGAAGAAAAATATTTTTTTTCCTTTTTTTGTTTCTCTCTCTCTCTTTTCTGGGTTAGAAAATGATTAAAACAAAATGTTTTACTTTGTGTGAAGTGTTAAGGTATTAGTTGATTTATTTATTATTTACCAATGGCATTTATTTATCTCTCTCTCTCTCTCTCTATATATATATATATATATATATGTGTGTGTGTGTGTGCGCACGCACACACACACACACACGCACATGCGCACACACATACACATATACATATATATATATATATATATATATATATATATGTAGGGAGAGAACGACAGATAGATAGAAAGGGAGGCTAGAAAAGCAAACGGTGTATGTTTTAAGGATTAGTATTTAAACTCTGAGATAATTATATATATTACAGAGTCACTACGTTGATAAATCACTGTCACTATAGTTATGTTTGCAAAAAGAGAATGCCGAAGATAAAGCAAGATGCAAAAATAAAGGAAATAACGAGAGAAAGAGAAGGGATTTAAAATCGATTATTGGCGTAAATTAGATAGTTAGACTGTTCATTATCAGCTTCCTTCAGCCATTTGCATAATCCATATGTGATAGCAAGTGAGCAAATATGCACTATATGCATATTGTGATATATATATATATATATATATGAGTGTGTGTGTGTGTGTAGGTATATGTTTTCGTCTATCATCATCGTATCGGACAAACTGTACACATGCACTAGTACATAGGTATATATGTAAGTATGTACTTAAATGAATATGTATGCATATATATATATATATATATATATATATATATATATATATATATATATACATATATATATTAGAAAGTGAGTTTTTTTTTACACCTGTGAAAGTATAAAGAAAAAAAGATGAAATCGAAAATGCAACTGGAGTCTTATTTAAAAAAATATATATATATTTATTTGGTTCCTTTACCGGTTTCGCAGTTCTTTTGCTTTTCAAAAGTAGAGTTGAGATGGAGGGTCTGTGGTTTTTCTCACATCTGCATATATGTATGTATATTATTGTTAGTTTAGAGAATCTACAATTCAGGTCACAATTTAGAATTTATTTCCATATTGTTGACATTTCGTTACCTGGCGATCACTCTTCAACTATTTGACACTAAAATATTTCCCGGAATGTTATTCCGGCTCCAAGGTACCTGAACACCTTTACATGTTTTAGGTTGTGATCTTTGAATGTAATATACCTTACTGAAGGGGCCAATTTGCGTAGCTGCAATTCCCACTTTTTTAATAATAATGGTTCACTTTTTTAATAATAAGCCTTCTTTACCTAGATTAGATAACAACGGAATATGATATGCAATATCTGTATGTGTTATTGATTCAAGTGGATGTTTTGACCTATTCCTTTCGCTGAGTTCGAATCCTGCAGATTTGCCGGCAGTTGTTATTCCCATTCTATAATATAATGATATAACGAAAGATTGTTGTTGGAGGGCCTGCTTGGTGCACGACTGCAAGAATTAAAAGACATTCTCTATCACTATCTGGCAATAATACTTGTGAAGGCGCATGGCTTAGTGGTTAGAGCATTGGGCTTGCAATCGAAAGTTTGTGAGTTCAATTCTCGGATCGGTTGATGTGCTGTTTCCTTGAGCAAGAAACTTTATTTCACGTTGGTCCAGTTTACTCAGCTGTAGAATTGAGATTATTTTACACAAGACATCTCCAACGAGATATACCTTGGAGGAGGCCAGCTAAACCTGCATAGGCGTGAGCTGTAACTACAACAACAACACTTGGGCCATTGTGACATTATAGAGAATAGTGATGGCATCTACATTTTTCTTTACATTATTTTTTCGCGATCAATTGTATCGAAAATGTTGCTGAAGTCCAGAAATGTTATTGTTTTCAAATTCTGTAGTTGAACGATTTGACGGAAATTGATATAATTGTTTCTGAGGATTTTTCTATTAGGATCTGGGATTTTGCAGTAACATCTTGAAATATTTCACAGAGGTTACTGATAAACGTGCAACACAAGATAATATTTCTAGTCATGCCTAGTTTACTATTCTTTGGAATTGGAACAATACCGCATTTCACCCAAATGTTTTGTTTATCTGTGTCTTGTTCTGAGGGAACGTGTTTTACAAATTTCTATTGGAATGTTGTCCAATCCAACAACTTCCAAATGACTTCCATATGCATTTTCACACACACACACACACCGACACACAGACAGACAGACAGACAGACAGACACAGAGACAGACACACACACACACACACACACACACAGACAGAGAGACACACACACACACACACAGAGACACACACACACACACAGAGACACACACACACACACACACACAGAGAAACACACACACACACAGACAGAGACACACACACACACAGACAGAGAGACACACGGAGACACACACACACACAGACAGAGAGACACACAGAGACACACACACACACACACACACAGACAGAGAGACACACAGAGACACACACAGACAGAGAGACACACAGAGACACATAGATACATAGATACATACATATATGTGTGCGAGTAGTGTGTGTTCATGTAGAGCATAACAATTGAGTGGCGAAAAATATGTATTTGCTACGGGCGTTCTTATAATTTCTCATCGGTCGGTCGCTTATATAGAACGCTGCAAAATATAATTACAATAATTATCCATCCACCAAGCATATCTGGTCTATTTTCTTCTTTAATTATCCCTATATACAGCAAATATTATTGCCTTGTACTAATCTTCAACTTGGTGGAATTTAATTTCTTATTTTCTATTATTATGTCTGTATTTCGCATGTATATATATATAAATATTCATATATACGTGTATAGATATCTATATATATATATATATATATATATATATATATTTCATTATTTATTTACATGCTGTGTTTTGGGGGGGTTTTTTCTAGTCTCTTGTATATTCATGAGTCTTGTCTGAAACTGTTTATGTAAATGTTGTATCAGGTCAGGTTGTTTAAAAAATGTCTTCGAATATTTCCAGCCAATACTGTCTTTATTTCGGTGCTGACGTGTCTAATGCTGTGGTGTATCTACTATTTAAGTTTTTTTTAAGTCTTCATATATTTGTTTCCTTGTTCAGCATAGATGAAATGTTGATATAAGACACCAAATGTGACTGATTATTGATAATCAAATAAGAATTCATAACGAGTATCACCCTCGGAAATATAAAGACCTAATTGTTGTCCAGCTTACTTCATTTTATAACCTCATAAGCGTATTATTTTATCTTGTGTATTTTCTACCAATACTGGTGGGCACTCCACTGGAACTAATCCCTTTAAAGCTTCCTTAAATGTGTCACTCTAATGAAGACTGACACAAAAAAGTGATATATAAATGATTTGATTGGGAAAATGAAACGGCTGTCGACCAATATCAACATTTATGGACGTATCTCACAATTGAGCAGATAATACCTGGAACTGTTCACCTCACAGAAAATAGTTCTCTCCCATATGAGATGGATTCTGTTTTGACAGAGAACTGTCTTCCCTTGCAGGGTATCAGTTTTCGCTTCACAGAGGTTAGGGTCCTAGCAGAATTACGTTTTTCCCCGTGAGATAGCGTACTCCTTGCACCTACTGATGGTCTTTTAGATTGTTTCTTCGAGTATCCTTTTTAACCATTTATCAGCCGACTGGTGTCACCTCAGAGCCTCCTTCCGATCTAATCCTCACTAACGGATGGGACAAAACTGCCACGAGTGTGATTGGCATTTGATGTCATTCATTTCTTGCTGTTATTGAAAAGGTAGCTGTATGTTTTCCTTCACACTACCACTGGCTTTGACTAGGAGAAGGAAGGCTACCTTAAATTGACTTCGACGTGGGAAGGAAGCGATTTTCTCTCCAGGTGGGGTTGATTTAGTGATGATAAAAATAAATGTTAGTGAAGACTAGTGGAAGGGGGAAGATGGAGGTAGTTCAGCTTAGATCTTTGCACTTGGTGCCATTTTAGTTGCAGTAGCTACAGTGGTCTGTTGTTTCCCTACAAGGTACAGCATTCACCATTATATACAGCCAGACCATGAAGCAGTAAAAACGTGATGTTGATTTAATATAAATAGATAAGCTAGATATTTCATTTGTATTGAAACCTTGCCTTGTTTTATGAAAACAAGGAGGAAATCAAAGATAATGTAATGTCATTTTAAACAATGAAGCAGCATGCTGAAACCATTTTAACATAATCAAATAGAGTAGAAGCACATCATGATGATGATGATTATCATGTTCATGAGCATCCTCCTCTACATCCTCATCATCATCACCAACATTAGCACTCTAACCAACACGAAATGTATAAATAATACGAAATAATTAAATATCTTTAACTCTTTCTAATAGCTGTGTTAAAATAATGTGAAATTTTAACCAGGTGTGCAGTTTTAATTAATAACTAGGAAGCTGTGATAGAAATTATATTTTGTTGATCTTATAAATTATTCAATAACTGTGTGTGGGATAGAAAATAATGTTCTCCGTGAACTATGTCAGCGATTTAGAATAATTTTCCAGTTGTTACCATTTTCCCCATACACGCCACTTCTCTTTACAAAACACACCTACACTCTTTACAACTTAAATTTAAATATTTATGCCAGTGTAAGGAAACATCACCAATAACCTTACCATTTCCGTCCTCATCGCCAACCCCATCAATATCATGACCAACAGTAGTAGTTGTAGTACGAGGGTCGGCTGAAAGGTTCATAGGCTGACTAAGTTACTTTCATGGAATGGTAGTAGTAGGCTATCCTTGAATAGTTTGGTGAGCGTGCGCATTACTATCTAACAATCGTGTCTATTCATATACTTGTTAATTTGTTGAGTAGGCTATTTCCTTGATTGAACAACTGGAGCACTCATCGTCGACACCGGCGTAGGTCCATTCTAAATATTAATAAAGAACTTATGGGTATCTGTAAGTGAGTGAAAATAGCTTGATTCAATTATTAAACGTAGTATTTTGCTTTTCTTCAAATAATTTTTGTTTACTTATAGCGAAGAAAGCAATGATCATGTCCCTTTCATGGGGCCATAAGATTAGTTACCAATCCTCAAATAGTAGGCTTAGATCAAATGCAACAGAATGGACTCTATGCTAAAAGCACCCACGAACCATTTGGTGGTG
>OZ024755.1:14750685-14760685 GCA_964016885.1 Eledone cirrhosa
TGTTAGCAAATGAAAACTAGTATTTGAGTTATAAAACCATCATGATAATAATATGTAAGTAGTTTGTGATATAGGTAGGTATATAAACATACATCTTCATAGATGTATATATAGATAGAGAGATAGAAAGATAAATACGTAGGTATATATTGTTTTCATAGATATACACACACAGACATACACAGACACACACACATACATATCTATTATGGATAGATAGAGAGGTAAACAGTCAGGTAGGTATACAAATGTTTATATTGAGAGGAGGAGAATGGAAATAATAGAAATGAGTTAATGATATGTTAGATGAAAATGTAGAAAAAGATAAAGGCGTGATAACTACACACAAACACACACACACCTACACGCATACGCACACATTATACAGATATAAAAAGCTTTATATCCATTATATGCATTCAGTTGATGTATGTGTGTGTGAGAGATTGTGTGTGTCTGCTTACATGGACGAGAAGAAATTAACTGGAAAACAACCCTGTATTATCATATTGTTGTGTGAGATGTGCACTTGATAAGTTAACGGTATATATCTTACGTTGATTGGATTTTCTATACAACAAATTATCTTCCACGAACAGCTTATAACTTACTTGGAAATGTTTTGTTTTGGCTAAACACAAGAATTGTTTCTTCGACCGAAATATATTACTGCTACTTATCTAATCAGATCAAATGAGTCGAAACAGTTAATAATTCATTCTTTGTGAAAATAAACACATCATTGTTTCGTGGACTTCCGTCGGTTTCGAAGCCGTGAGCTTCATCCATTTGTTCGATCAACGAAACTATCTGTTCATAAATCTACAATATATGTGGCTGGGAATATATCCACGGATACATGTACATTTAAAGTAGCTGGTATCGGAGAGATTCAGCATAACTCAGTGTCTGATAAAGCGGGTCCTTCCAATTACAGGTACAGTCCGAAGGGCTTCTGAAGAGATTCTGAAGCGCTTACAAAAGTTTTTCGGACAGGATATAAATTGACACTCTAAACGAATGAAACTAAATGCACGATGGCATTTCATTCGGTCCTTAATAATCTCAAGACTTTATTTTCCATCACACCAAAAATCCTGTATACAATACGAGCTAACTGAGTTGTTGGTCGAAAGAGTGGCATTGAAGACATTAAGCTTGTGGATGCAGGCATGGCTGAGTGTATAAGATTGTGAGTTCAATTCCAGTGCATGGCCATTTAGGGATGTGTTTTTAACACATATTTTTATCGACCCAAGCCTTGTGAGTGAAATTAGGCCGATGGAAATGTGATGGATATGTACTGAAGCCCCTCGGCCTGAGAATTACATAAAATACACAACAATCTATGAATGTGGGTGTGTGTGTTATGGCGTGTGACTTAGTGGTTAGGGTAGTCGGCTCTTGATTGTAACGTCGGGTGTTCGATTCGTAGCGGTACATTGTGTCCCCGAGCAAGACAGATAATTTTATGTTGCTTCAGTTGACCCAGACGCAAAAAAACGAGTTGCTTGATGCTGAATCTCGCTGAGAACTGCATAAAAAGTATAGACATGCCTAGTATACACATTCACTTGCATGGTAATTTCACGAACATTGGTCATTTGATCAAGCAATTGAAATATTCATCCCCCGAACCAACGGAATGCTAGCACACATGCATATGCACATCCACATGCACACCCACATACACACACATACATACATATCCATACATACCTACATACATACGTGTGTGTGTGTGTGTGATGAAATTAGATTATTGTTACTTCTTTTATCTACTTCAGAAGGAGTCGGGGCAAAGTCGTGTTGGTGGTTTTGTGTGTAGGTGTAATGCCTTAAAGCATCTAATCCGGTCGACTATTCTGTATTTACAACCACATTCACTTCACACTGGCTCCATCAATAATGATTTCCTTAAACTAACTGCAGGAAATGCATGTGGAGATTTTACCTCACTGGTGGGCCTGGCACTGTTACGTATGAGGTGATCATCTGGTGGAGTTTTCCGGTCACATAACCAGCAATGAATGGAGTTGATAATTCTTTCTTTGATGCCTCTCTTCTCATTATGACTATTCGGGCCACTGAATACACTAACTGTACCGTTGGATATATATATATATGTATATATATATATATATATATATATATATATATAGATAATATACACACACATGTATGCATGTATGTGTGTGTGTGTGTGTGTGTATATATATATGTGTGTGTGTGTGTCTGATCTAACTGTTTTAATATAGCCAATGGAGTGAGATAAACCAACAGTATCCTTGCAATTTCAAGACCAAAACTCCTTCTATATATTTACAAGCAGAATAACCTGACAATTCCTGGGTATATTATCGGAATAATATATCAGAGAAGCCTATGTGGCAGTTGTGGGTAATTTTAGAGATATAGACTGCTATTTCTATCGAGTCTAGCTGCAACGTAGAACGCTCTTTCTCGTTGGTTCATATATACGTTTGTACCCCCCCCCCCCCCAAAAAAAAATACAGCATGACGTAATTTCCAGATTTTAAAATTGTTTTTGCTTTTATAAATACTGAATCCCGGTTATTCAAGCCATAGCAATCTGAAAATATGTACCAGCATGTTCATCTGTTTAAGTAGTTCAGTTCAACAGTGTAGAACTAGTTCCGTCTCATGATGATACAATTTGCAAAAGTGTCTTTTTCTGTAACTTCGGGTGGATCAATGCCTTGGCACTAGAAACTACTCGGAAACTAAAAACGTACGTTATATATATATATATATATATATATATAGACAGTCGATCGACACGATCCCTGACCTCGTCACACCGAGGAAACAATGTTTCCATTAGTCTTTCCTGTTGCTAATATTATCTTCCGGCTGCAAGTCCAGTAAGAAGGAGCAATATGAAATAAAATGTCTTGCTCAAAGACACAACACGTCACCCGGTCCAGGAGTCAAACTCACACCCTCACGATAGCGAATCCAATTCTCAAACCACTCAACCATGTACCTTCATACACACGAACACACGTGCACACACATGTGCGAGCACACACACACACCCGCGCGCGCGCGCACGTGCACGCACGCACATGCACGCACGCACACACACACACACACGCGCACGCACGCACGCGCGCGCACACGCACACGCACACGCAGACAGACACAATAAATGTAATCTGAGTTTTTCGAATATTAATAATAACATTCGATTCGTTTGCAATTATGCAAACCAGCCTCATTTTTAAAGCCAACTCAGTAGAATAAACCCTTCATTCTTGCTCTTGTGTTGGCATCTAAACACAAGAGCAATAATGAAGGGTTCATTCTACTGACATGGCTTTAAAATGAGGTTGGTTTGCATAATTGCAATCGAATCGAATGTTATTATTAATATTCGAAAAACTCAGATTACATTTATTGCTTCAGCCATGTAGAGAATTTTTTTTATATATCACAAGATGCGCGAGAAATAGCAGTGAAACCCCAATATCTTAAACAAAAACAAAACAGTTGTTTACGTTGAAAGTAAATTTTCAGCGGTTCTTTAATTTACATTCTCATCGACAAATTACGAAATACACAATTACTTTGTCTCTTTCCCACTTCTCTCTCACAAGTATTTTGTACTATGAATAAATTGAACTATGTTGATTACAAAATAAACAATACAAAACAATTCAAACTGCAAATTGAAAAATAATTTTTACAACGTAAATTAAAAAACACATTTAAATTAGTTAATCAATAAAGCATAACTACAGTTAAGTACCCACCTTCGAATTTGCTTCCCTATCACTCACGTAATAATGTTTTCTAATATAAGTCCAAGGCCAGCAATATAAGGGAAGAGGAAAGTGGATCGGTTTTACCTTTGAGGGATGAATGTCAAAGAACCAGAAGAAATACCATGAATTGTTTTGTTCGAGATCCAAACGATTCTGCCACTCAACCTCTCTAAAATGTTTATTTTAATAATTGTTTCTACTTTTTGGCACAAGGCCAGCAATTACTCAGTGGATTACTGGTACTTTATTTTATCGACCACGTAAGGATGAAAGGCAAAGGATTTGAGTCAAAGGATTTGAGTCAAAGGATTTGAACTCAGAATGGCAAGGGCCGTAACTATATGCGTCAAAGCATGGCGTCCGACCCTCTACCGATACTGCCAATCCAATTTATTTTAATAATGTTCCCTAAGTTTAAACTGAGAAACAGCAATTTTGAAGGTCGCGAAAATTCGATTATGTATACCTCTACGTCAGTGGTACTCTATTTAATCGACACTGGAAGGATAATCGCTCGTAAATTAAACAGAAACGGGTTACAGGGCGATTGCATGTTTTCTACTTTTAAATTTATTGAGAAATGTAGAGGCACTATCAATGAACTTTGGAGAAGAAAATTTGACGTTCTTTAAATGCAATATTTCCCTTGGAAGAACGTATCGTATTCAGAGGTTTACACTAAAATTATGATGAGGATTCTTAAAAAATTAAATTTGTGTCGCGATATAAACAGTAGTGTATTACGATCTCTTGTAAATGCATTAATTAATTTCGATCTATAATTAAAGTCGATAAAAAGTAAATTCGGAATTTCTTTCAACATGCTTTGCAATCTCATATTGATAAGATCAATTAGAATAATCTCATAGATTTCCTTTACAGGAATGTATTGCCATTCCTACTACTACAATATTTTGAAAATAATTAAAAGAAAATAAACTTTCTTTAAAGCTAAAACACAATCGTAATCATACTCGTTATCTATAAAATGCTTCAAACACCAATATGTAATATACAGAAACTTCTGACGAAACAAATGCGTTGGTTTAGGTGGTGCTGGTTGTGGTTGGGTGTTTATGTCATTGATTTATGATTTATAAAACATGCAAATTACAACATACCCGACACAAAGCACATTTGAATGCTTATATTAATTATACGTTATAATATTGCTTATATATCAAATGGTGTGAGAAAATGTTCCTAATTCCGAACCAAGGAAACGTCGAGATGAATTTGGCGAACGACTTAGTATTGTTTTACATTTAACTTGGCAACTGAGCATATAATCTCATGTTTGTGTCAGTTTCAACATTCACTGGTTTAACAACATGAATAGTTCACAGAAATGGTTTGATAGAAGGCTATAAAAGGTACAATGGTCAACATTGCCATTCATCCTTTTGAGGTCGGTAAAAAGTACCTGTCTAGTACTGGAGTCGATTCTTCCTCTGACTCTTCCTCACTTCCTGTCTCTCACTTTCACTGGAAAAAATCTGATGTATTCAGACCTGGAGAGGGATGGGCTCCGTCAACGCCGCATGTCACTACGGTGCTCCTACAACTCCATCAGTAAATACGGGATCATACCATACCAAACCATACCATACTACAGTATTATAAAGACGTACGGCCAAAAGTATAAACTTACATAAACAAATATACCTACTCAAGACATACATACAGAATCATTCAATCACAGGCTACATCAGTTTATTCTAGATAGTCATAAATGTGTGAAATTGTTATGGCCACCTAGAACTAAAATAACTTTCAATATGTCTATGAAATGATGTGCAGCAGTTACAATGGTCTTTGAATACGTTTCCAAGTGCGGTTGTAGGAATAAGTACTTTTAATATATATTACATGTCATTTTGTCGTCCAGGTAGGATTCTGTCCATCAATATCAATATATATCATATATATTATATTCTCTCACATGTGTGCTACTATGACTATGATCTCCATATTGGAATCCCACACACACGCAGACACACATATACACACATATAGATATGTTTATATATGTGTATATAACACACACACACACACACACATATATATATGATTGAAAGGAGTGAAAGAAAGAGGAGAGACAGAGAGCGGTGGGAGTGAATGATAAAGAGTGAGACAGAAACGGTATATGATAAATCAAATATTCACTATTATAATCTTCACATATTTCTCTTTGGATGTCAGATATTCATAAACAGCTGCGCACAGGAAGACGTTCCTTCCATTTATGGAATAGCATAATTTTATACTATACTCACTATAAAACATAATAAATTCTCTCAAACACATACTAATCTTTTCTCTAATGCACACTCATATAAGTTATATCTGCTATAAATGACATTTGATACATCGATCCTATATTAAACAACATAAATCTATCAGGTATTTCCCCTGATAGATATGCTACGGGAATATATCATATCACACACACACACATATATATATGTACATATATACACACATATATATATACATATATACATATATATATATATATATATATATATATATATATATATAATTGATAGATAGATATATAACAAATATATATGTATATATATATAAAATATATATATATTATTATTACTATATATATCTACACACACACACACTTGATATCCACTTTATAACAGTTTACACTTGATTTAGCTACAGCTACCTCCCTTCCCAGGAGCGAGAAATTCTATTTTATCTTCTATAGATATCACTGCAATATATATTTTTTACTGTCAGGTGCCAACACAATAGTTATTTTCTCTAACTGCTTCGTTCATTTTATACATTAATTCGAATAGATAGAAAACCCACACCATAGCGCATTTTTAGTTAAGTGTAATCCTAGTATATATTTTGCTACTGCAGATTACGCATCAAGACTGCTCGTCTATGTTTCATCCTAATGTACAATTGAAATACTGGGGTCGATTTAATCGGCTTTCTCCTCCCGCTCAATTCCTGGTATTTTGTTTAAATTAGAAATCATTATTGAAGATTTCCCTTTTGTATAACCTTTCCTTTCTGGCTGTATCGGTAGAGCACCCGACAATGTGATTTGTATTATAGCGTTACGTCCCTTTACGCTCTGAGTCCCAAACCCATTGATTTGATGCTAAAAGGGGTCCAAGTTGTCGACATCCCCCTGGTGGGCCCTGGAAACTGATCACGATCAGGCAAACGACAACACCGCGAGACAGCAGGATGATAATATATAACTTAAAAAGAAGAGAAACAATGACAACAAGAAAATCAATGACGAGAAAAGCTAAATACAAATAAATAACACACAACACACACAAAAAAAAAAAAAAAAAAAAAATAATGACCCCCAACTCCCAAATATTACGCTTCCTCTATGACCCGAAAGTAATTCTGCTTTGCGGAAAGATTTGTTAACTGTCTACAAGGAGCAAGTGTGATCAATATTGGAGTACTACTAATATTTCTGGGCTGGTGCAACTGCTATACTAGCCCAGAAATACTATTGTGCAACCGCTTCAAAACAATTGTGACTGCATTCTACCTCCAAGGAAGCAAACATAAGAACAACATCAACAACCTTTCGGTTTAAAGAATAATTTATTAGATTCCTTTTAACCGTGAATAATTCAAAGGAAATCGTTTGATCTACTATGCAATTCTTCCGTATTCTTCCCTAATCCATTCCTTATACCTTTGCTATCACATCATTCCTAAATCTCGCACCTTTCATGCATCACTGAGTTTCATCTCCAGCTGCAGATATTATTTCTGATTTAGCTAATCATTCGCCAATCATCGGCCCAGTACTTTATCATTACTCCCCCGTCATAGAAAGCTAGGAAAAGTTATTAACGTAAATTGCTTTAACTTGTAATAATTTACTGATAACACCTACACGGCCATGTTACATAGCACGCAATGTACGCATTGCACCCTATGCACGCATTGCACCCTATTGTACGCTATGTACTCACTGCGCCCTATGCACGTTATAAAGATGCATCAGACGTTTAATCAAGATATAGTATATGAAGATGTTTTCGCTTTTGACATTTTCACTATTGGTTTTATAAATCGAAAATAAAATAAGACTTTTATATATAATCACATTTACACTAAGTCAATGGTTCGAAGATTCGATTTTACATAGAAAAATTCGGCTAACAACGTATCCATTATATACTAGAATGGTAGACTGAACAGTTCATGGAATGTGATCAAGTAAGGTGTAATTTTTAACATAGGGTTCCAAGAACTGCAACACCGATGGAAGAAGTGTGTGGACCACACAGGGGACTATGTTGAAAAATAAACTACATTTGGCTGCATATCATACAAGTACCGTGGTTAACCTATGAACCTCTCAGCCGACCCTTGTATATTGAGATAAACTAATGGCTATTCGTAAAATCGGTCATGGTAGACGTTTAATATAATTCAATCTGCTGCAGCATTTGCGTTAAGTCACACCAGAAAAGTTAACTCCTATAATCTTAATGTGTCCGCTTAACCACCTCGTTATTATATCTATAATGGATGACACAGCTAATAATTTAGAAAATAATCAAGAAAGCTCACCCAACATAGAAATAAAACAAACTTAAACCAATCAAACTTCACCACAGACAACATATAATTACTTAGCTAAATCATCTAAAACTAACCTTTTATCATTATATCATACTTATACTAACAAATTAATGAAAGTAGACACAATACAGTACAATAACGCAGATAATACGTTATAACCTCAAAAACAAGACATTATTTTTGTCAAACACACACACACGTATGTATGTATATGTATGTATGAAGTCCATTACTTCTTGGTTACAATAATGTATTAATTTCTTAAACATGGAGAAAATTCTCTCTTTTTTTCTGTAGGAGCTAACATCGCAAATAATGTTGCCTGAACTGAGACACAAAGTATTTGAAATGAAAGAAAATCTTTCAGAAATATGTTCTTTTATAAAATGGTTCGCATCAGCCAAATAAGAAATCAATAGAAATACTCTAGAAATCCCTTTTTCTAAATAACATTAGTCAAGAAGTTTGTTTCCGATAGCTTTAAATGTAGCTGATTGACAATTTAATTGTTGTATATGTATTGTAAAGTGGGTTTTCTTTTTCATTGCATTTATTTCACAAGATTCGAATGAAACATCTATAAATGTTACAATATTATGTTAATCAATGGGTTTTTTTCCTTTTCGTTTTCTCCGTCCCTATGTAGAGAGATACAGAAATAGAACGAGTGATACAGAGATAGATCGAGATTGATAGAGTGAAAGAAAGATTGTGAGAGAGAAAGAAAGAGAAAGAGTAATACTGTGACAGATCGGGATAGATGTAGAGGGTCAGAGGAAGAGATTCAGATCGAGAGAGAGAGAGAGAGAGAGGCATAACTCCAAATTTGTGTAAATTGAAACATTTTTCTAGTTTTGCCCGCAGAGAAAATCTTATTTCAATGTTCATTGGATTTATCACTGACGTCGCCCCAAACAAACAATACTTCTTTGAAAGCCTTGATTCTGAGATTCTAAATTATTTTTGTTCTTGCCTTTTTTAGTGGTATATATATACTGTATTCTTAGAACTTCAACAAACAATAATTGTCCTTATTTATAGATCACTACATTCGGATTCTATCTTATTCATTTTAGTGATTAGTTTCTATTCTATTGTGATATATTTTGCGACAGGTCAATATAGGAATAGTGATGTGAATACAATGTTGTTACTTCTACGTTTATTTTTATATTTAAATGTAGCCTTTAGAAAATATACATCATTCTAGCCAACATTACTCTGATTCTATCAAATGCATAACAGTCAAGTGGAAGGCTATTCATCTAAGTGATGATGTTGGAGCTCCGTCGGTCTCGAGGGTGAGTTTTCTTGGTGTCTGTTTGATCGATGGGTAGGTCTACCAATGAAATTAATAAGTGAATAAGTGACTGAGTATTTACATGTAGAGTGCACATAAAGGACTTTTGAGTAACGTTACTAGATAAAATACATAGCTTGGTGACCAGTGTCGATCCAGGTAGGGCTACTACTTCAGCAAATTGAGAGATCACATCTCTGATATTACGGACATGCGGCTATAATGTCCCAGGAAAGAATCGCTAGACAGATGTTACCAGCAAAATCAACCGACAAGAAACCCATGGTGAGCAAGATGGTTGGATAGCATTCATGTGCCTGGC
>OZ024755.1:14768185-14770685 GCA_964016885.1 Eledone cirrhosa
CAATTCGAGCTTTAGTGAAGCAAAACGAAAATAGCAGAAAAAAATGTTATGCAATTTGTTTGGATTGAAAGTTATTCGAAATTTGTTTGGAGGAGAAAAAAAAAGATATTGACTATTTATACTCCAATATTCCAATATCAATGTACACAAATAAGAAGAGAAACATATCAGGCAAATTCAACCGATACGTTGGAGGAAGATCTATGTCTATAATAACACACATGTTAAAATGAACTTCTCTAAACGGCATGTTTGTTATAGGATATATTAATAAATGTAAGAAGTTGACCTTGGAATAGTTATGTCAATAAGAATCAATTGCTGTGTACAAAAACAAAACATCAGCTTTGAAAAGAATGAACGAATGTGACGCCAGTTGCTGATGAATAAACCGACATAAACGTTTATACTACTGAGAAATAGCTTGTAATAACATCAACGACCCCTTACGACCGCCTTCAGCGCAGCTGACATGCTCATCTTGTTCTCTTTCTATTTGACCAATCTAAATACACAATACATCGTTTTTGAACAACGTATCACGACCTTATCAAGTTATAGAGAAGAATACTCTGAGAATGCTGCAGCCAGCACAATGCCTATTTAATTGAAAATCCGACATAAGATTGGTATTAATTATTGATTAATTTCCTTTCATTATTTGTCTACTTCCCACATTCTCCAAAGCTCATTATTTAGTTAGTCCCATTTTACAGCACTTTCGTGTATGAAATTAACTCATCTGTACAGAAATTAATATTATATTTTATCACAGTCACATTTGTTTGAGTCTGCGTCATTTGACTAAGTAAATATAAAGAAAATAGCAAGTTAATCAAGTCTAGAATAAAATTTACATTATAAAAATATCCAGATGTGAAAATAATAAGTTAATCAGAGACTGTTTGTCTCTATGAATCTCGAAATTTCCATCATAAGTTATTTTCTATTAGATTCACGTTTGTTCCAATATATATGTTAAATGTATATATATATATATATATATATATATATATATATAGAAGAGCTACAGACTAGAACTCTTTCATTCGTGAGAAATCATCAGAGCTACCTGATGATTTTTCACGAATGAAACAGTTCTAGTCCTGTAGAAGCTCTTCTATATTAAAACTTTTATACTCTGCTATGTATTGAGTACCTTACTTACTGTGGTTACCTCCGATTCAACCCGGAATAACTTATATATATATATAAATGTATATACATGTGTATGCATACCTGCATATATGTGTATATAAATATATATTATATATATTTGTGTGTATTTATATATATATTATATATATATGTGTATTTATATATATATTATATATATATAAATACACATATATATAATATATATATAAATACACACAAATATATATAATATATATTTATTTATAATATATATATATATATATGTGTATTTATATATATTATATATATATATATATATGTGTATTTATATATATATTATATATATATATGTGTATTTATTTATATATATATATTATATATATGTGTATTTATATATATATATATATATTATATATATATATATGTGTATTTATATATATATATATATTATATATATATATATATGTGTATTTATATATATACATATATATATATATATATATGTGTATTTATATATATACATATATATATATATGTGTTTATTTATATATATTATATTATATATTATATATATATATGTGTGTATTAATATATTATATTATATATTATATTATATTATATATATTATATATATATATATATATATTATATATTATATTATATATATATATTATATATTATATATATATATATATATGTGTATTAATATATTATATTACGAGGTGCGTGTTTTTATTCATGTACAAACTATTGAATGGCCTTTGTTTCTTATCAGATACTCCACAGTTTGAGGGGTCTTGTTTTTTACATCACGTAGAGTATCCAAAATTCCCTTGATCACCAGGCGAGCTTTGTGAGGTTGCTGGTTTAGTTGCTTGGAATCTAAACTTGGAACAGGTTGTTCGTTATTTTTATCGGTAGGAGAAAGCCGATTAAATCAACCTTGTTACTGGTAATTTATTTTATTGACCCAGTAAGGATGAAAGACAAAGCTAACATCGGTGGGATTTGAACTCAGAGCTTAGAGAACCGTATCACTATGTTGCAAATCATGTTGATCGATGCTCAACCGACATATAATAATTGTTTCTACTTTAGGCACAAGGCCAGCAATTACCCAGTGCATTACTGATAATTTATTTTATCGACCCTGTAAGGATGAAAGGCAAAGTCAATCTCGGCGGGAGTTGAACTCAGATCGTAAATGATTTCTAGTATCGGCACAAGGCCAGTAATTTGAAGGGGTGGGGGAAGTCGATTAAATCGACCCCAGTGCATTAAGGTGCTTTAGTTTATCGACCCCTAAGGATGAAAGGCAAAGTTAACCTCGGTGGGATTCGAACTCAGACCGTAAATGGCAGTA
>OZ024755.1:14780685-14810685 GCA_964016885.1 Eledone cirrhosa
CGTCAGACATTATTAACCGAGACCTGACATATCTATACGCAAAACGCCAGGAAACGCTTAAAGTGATGAAAAATATGAAATGCCAATGAAAACTCCGGGTGTGTATGCTCGGTTCATCAGCGACCTTTCTAACTGTGACATTTCTCAAGTGAAATATCTACACGTAGTTGACAGTTCCTATCCCCAGCACATTCTTGCTGATAAACAATCCACTTATTAGCTAGCACTGAATGGGGAAATTCATAGTTATATTTGCTGCCAAATTATCGTCGCTAGATTAATGGTGATAACAGTCTATTGTTATATTTTCAGCTGATGTGCATCTAGCTAAGTGATATGAGCGGGATTTTGAACTTTAGAATTTCTCATACTGTCATCATATTGAGATATTTCAATTCATATTTAAGTTACTAACCTTCAGTTTATTATTTAATTAATTCACATCGTGTAATTGTACATTTCGAATGATATCTGTATTTACAATCTATGAAGTTTGCTACTTATCTTCTCCTAGTTTCAATAGTAGCTTTCAGTGAAACTATATACCTTTGGAGATTTACGTGTCATAGAGTTGCAATGTTTAAATTATCTTATATATATATATATATATATATATATTTATTTAGCTATTTATTTTGATTTGATGAAAAATGACTTAAGTGCTACATAAGGTTAATCTTCATGAACTGTGTAACTAAATCATTCAGAAATATCTATCACGATTTCGCCCGACCAACTCCTTGATTTCTTTGGGAAAATTGAAAGCAATGTTAAATTGATATCACATTAACTCTTGCTGACCGATAACGTGAATATATCCATAGATAGAGAAGCCATTTCAATTGCTGGCGTTGTTGCTTTTCAGAGTCGTCATCAGTGAAGGTAGATTTAACAATAGAGTAAATCCTCAAGTATCACACATGAACACACTTGTTCTTTCTGAAATGAAGCCTATACATACACAAAACTTTGCAATAGGGAGATATTTTCCTTCTACACGCTTGCCTTTTGAGATTTGCCTTATAAACAAAGAGAGGCAATTTTATTCATGCTTGTTTGAATATGATGTGTGTATTACCTACATACGTATGATGTATGTATGTATGCAGATATGAATATAGGTCTGTCTGTATGTATTTATATATATATATGTATGTACGTACGTATAAATATATATTAATACAGAAGATAGAATGCTAAAAGAAGAAATAGAAACATAGATAAGAGGAAGAAACGGAAAAAAGCACCCGTGTGCGAACTCATCTACTCTGGGGAAACATATATATTCATATATAGATTTATGTATATGTATATATATATATATATATATATATATATCTATCTAAAGTCTGTCTTAAACCAGAAGGCTAATTTGGCCGGTGCCTATCCCGGATTCATGGCGTGAATCGACTGAGAGTACACACTCTCCCCTCGACAGGGCGGCAGTGCATCGCAAGGTTAAACACTCAGCTATAGTTGGTAATCATTTTCAGCTGAGTATATTGGAGCAACGTAAAATGAAGTCTTTCGCTCAAGAACGGAACACGCATCCCAGCAATCGAACCCACGATATTATGATCGTAAGTGCAAACAACACCCTCACCACAAGGCCACGTGCCTCCACTATATATATATATATATATATATATATATATATATATATATATATATTCAAAGGTATTTAATATATATTGTTGTTATAGTACTTGCATATTTTCTGGAATTGATATAGGCAAACATAAATCTATTATCCTCGTTTTAAATTGACATTTCCTGAACCATGAAAATTTAACTTTGCTATAGCTTAGTAGTCTTTTAATTAGTTTGTTGTATAAACAAAATATGAAATACGAACATGATTATTTATTGTTTCCTAAATGAGACAGTTCAACATCATGTTTACAATAGTAAAGTAGGTTCTAGCATTTTAAATTTAGAAATGGAAAAATACTGAAGTATATGGTAAATACTAATGTTTTGACGTCTGGTGGTCTGTTATGTCTGCTATGTCTGATGGTCTGTTATAGAACTTAGAAACCATCGATGATTGAAGCATCTGAAATCTATGTATTGCTGTTCATACAATTTTCTATTGAGTTAGAGGGAGCTGTCATAATTCTTTGAAAAATTAAACGAGATTAACTAACCAGCAATAATGAACAATTGATGTGGGAGTCTTTGACCAACTGTAAATGTCCAGGAATATTCAGACATTTGATAGCAAGTATAGGAAAGAAATTATGTAGAAATATACAAAGGAGATAAATTGTTGAATTACTTTGCTCGGGGAATGTGTGCTCAGTTTAATATGAAATATATACATAGATATTCCTTCAAATATGACCTCATTGAACTAGCCGCTGTCCTACTTGACCAATAAATACATACATCCTGTATCTTAATATGCATTGTGTGGTGACCTTTCCGGTTTCGTCACTTTAAATATCCAGTCTATTCTACCATATGTAACATTCCATAACATTCGTTTGTGCCAATATATTATGTTAGAATAATTTATAATTATAATACATGCTATAGATATAAATAGTGTAATACAATGTAATACTTAAAATAGCTGTGTAGTTGTCATAGTGCATTTTGTATTTCTAGCTTCCCATATAGTGGGAATTGTTACATATTGTTTAAACCTCATAGCGATGAACATTTAATTGGAATATCACAGGATACCAGATATGAACATAAAGTCACATATCTGAATAACACACGTCTAAAGTTTTAATCAGTCTACTGCTTGGTCGCAGTGTATTATCGACAACTGGTTTGGCGTAGAAGAGAATGACTCAGAATGAAAGAATTATTGTATAAAACGTCGTAAATAATTGAGACTGTTGTATGTGAGTTATGATGTGACCGGATTGACCTAACCTGTGACGTGCCTTGCGTTCATTTTACATCACTAGTGGTGAGATAAGTTGTGCTTTGACACGTCACATTCCAATTACGTGACCATATATTGATGAATACGACTACTTGTTGTTTGGTGATGTTGTTATCTAGTTCGAACATTCCTATCAAAGAAATAAGGATCAATGATTAATTTGTTGAATGGATAGCAATAGAAGGGAAATGCACTATATTTATTTTTATTTATTAAATCTAAAATGTCACTCAGATCAACATGAGAATTATAATTACTGTACCGTACTTTCCGCAGCCACGACTGATTTATAATATGCAGATTGAGAGGGTAAAATAAACATGTGGTAGCTAGTGACTTGCTGTCTAATTGCTAGATATTACATACAGATAAGTAATGTAGATAAGTAAAACACTGATGGGTATCTACAAAAAGTCTAATGTAAGAAGTTTTGCAGGAAATACTCTGGAGAATAGAGCGATAGAATAATGTATATATATATATATATATATATATATATATATATATATATAATTCTGTATAACGCCATCTGTTCATACATGTTGCTAGGAAACATCGATATTACTATTTCTTTTATAGAAATATTAGGTTTGATTAGGGGAAATACATCTTAGACGATAATTTGATTTGTTGAAGCCAATTGCGAAACAATGGTAATTTATAATGAAAAGTAAAGAAGCATGAATATATGTAGACATATTCACAAGAACATCCTAATACAAACCTCAATCTAAAGATAATATATATAATTTGTTGGCAAGGCAGAGCAATATAGTTATCTATTATCTACGTCGGCCAAATTTTACTATTTCTTAAACAAAAGACTATTGTCTCCATATATTCTTATCGAACTTATATCGACAAATACAGCGTAATCATTGCGTATATATTAAATCCCTTATAAGGTCATCATCGGTCGAGACATTGACTATGACGAAAGGGAAATTAACAAAAAAATTGTTGATTAAACTTTACCGACCTATTGTGGTTAGTGAAGACGTTCTGGCCATTTATTTATTCTATATTATCGTTATTAGATTATAGATGACTAGATAATTCACTTTGTTAAAATTGTTAATGCCTTTGAGAGAAACCCATGAGAATCACACCATTTCCAAACAAAATGAGAGGCTGTGTTTGGTAGCGAGCCTTCTATATTAGAGTTACGCTCCCGTTAAGATGTAACCTAGAATTGATTTCGATTACAAGCTTAATTTACTTCACCTGCGTAGCTAGTTAATATGGCCCTCCTTGTCATACACACACACCACATATATGGCCTTTGGGGCAAAGGACTAATTATAAAATTTTCTGGCTTTCTGCTTTAAAAGTGTTCGCAAATAGCATTGACATATATAACACAGAAGAGATAGCTACAATTTGGTTCCAGAGTTCTCTGTCAATTCATTATCCTGGAACCTTGACTATATAAGCATGGTTTGGTAGAAAGAAAAGGGGGCACCAACAAGTTTAACAAGTGACTAGAAGGACGTGTAAGGAATGAGTTGGTGTGGTAACACATAGAGATAGAATTTAGTCCATCAAAGACCACAACGCATATACCGCTCTGAAATTAGTTTACAATGAATAGCCCATTACACAACAAGAATCATGTTTAACAACATACCGTATTTCGAATGATTGACATGAACCAATGAGACGCTGAGAGGGACCAATAAACATTCTTAAAATTTGAAATGTTTTAATGAAATGCATTTGGAAGATTAGCTAATGACATCTTTCTTATTCTTTTTCTTATTCTTCGTCTATATATCCGTTACCAGTGCCATAATGAAGTTCCTCCAGCTCACCCTGTCTAGCATTCCCCTCTCTCCAACCCGGTGACATCTTGAATGTTGTGGTTGGTCTTCCACCTCAGCTGCACGCTTCATTACGTTAGTGGTACAATCGCCGAAGTGTATCTACTTATATCGTATTGTTTCAAACTGTTTTATGAGGTTATTAGATGTATAATCTCTGTTTACGAGGTGTTTAGATGTATAATCTCTATGTAATTATTATTCATTAAAATTGTTTCACTTCAACAATATATTAATAATGATAGATTCTTAAGAATCACACTACTTAGTTGTATTACACATTCTAGATAAAGTAGGACCCTTTATTTGGTAGCATATATGGAAAGTAAGATCTACCAATAAAATAACGTAGATAACCAGGAGAGCAGGTATCTCTACATGTTTGTTCTTACACTTGGTGGCTTAATCTATCTCCTTTCAGAGTTGAAATCACAGAATCTCCATCGTAATTTTACATTGTATGGTCGATAGATTAATAAGTACCAGGTTTGTGCTGACAGCAATTCTATTGAGCATATTCTTTTACGACAGATGAAATCATAGTTATTACATGTTGTCGAAAAAAAGAATATTAGATTTCTATAATGATCTTCTATGAACTTACCGTATTAATGAGAAATTATATATATTTTCTAGGGGGCTAACTTATTTTCTTTGCTTTAAAATTCTCTTTTTTTGTGATACATATATAAACCATAGAGTAGTATATATATATATATATATATATATATATATATAGTATATATATATACTATATATATATATATATATAGTAATAATAATAAATTTGAAGACTAAAATGCAAAGAGGGCTGGATAAGGATAAATATATATCAAATATATATATATCAAGAAGTCTACGACTTCTTTTATACCATTAACGTGGTTTTGTCTTTGCGTGTAATTGTTTTTTCACTGCTCCAAATAATGACGTATAATATTCGTTTTTTTCCCGTTCTTTGCCAGGGAACGTTTCCACGAACCAAAGTATCGTATTCCTGTCTTCCTCCGCTTGCAACCTTTTTTGAAATATTCACTTCTGCGTTTACAGATTGACTTTGTTGGTTTCAGAAGATCCCGTTATGGGTGAAAACAGCGATTCTTTGCTTAAACTTTAATCTGTTATTTTAATAAATATATATATATACATAACCCCATACACACACACACACACACATACACACACACACACACACACACACATATATATATATATATATATATATATATATATCGGCCCTGAAGAGTAAAAATTATTTGTTCATGTCCAAAGATAACCCTAATAAGACACGTATAAGTCAAACTGTTAATATATATGTACATGTGTGAGGGTTGGTGCGTGTATATGTGCGCATTTATGTCAATGTCTGCTCTTGTGTACAGGAGGGGAGTGTGTCACAAGACAGCATTATCTTTCAGTGAAGCTAGATCGACGAAATATGTAGCACACTGAGATTGATATATCCAGGAAAACATTTGACGGCATTGCTCCAGCTTAGCAGCGGTTAATGACTGGAACGTGTAAACAAATAAAAGACTATAACATTTGGTTATGCACAATTTAACGATAATTGATTTATTTTATCTCACCCAGTACAATTGATTTATGTTTGTTAGTATATTACCAGCGTTTGTTTCGGTATAACTATCCTAAACGATCAGGAATCTCCCTGGAAGTAACTCCATCACGATATGGTTGAGTAAATGAATTGATGAAAAACCCAACGAAACTTAAGTATCTGCGTAATGTCACTGTTGTAACTGATTACACATACACAGACACACACTCTCTCTCTCTCTCTCTCTCTCTCTCTCTCTCTCTCTCTCTCTCTCTCTCTCTCTCTCTCTCTCTCTCTCTCTCTCTCTCTCTCTCTCTCTCTCTCTCTCTCTCTCTATATATATATATATTAGTAATGAATCGAAGTTGTAGCTGCCATATAACAGGTACTAATCGAGTTGTTTGAGGCAATCACAAATATATATATATAATTCATATATATATATACCTATATATATATGTTTATATATATATATATATATGTGTGTGTATATAAATTTGTGTGCGTGGACGTCGCTTTTCCCTACTCCATTCTCTATTCAGTAAACTAGTTTCTTCCTTTACACCACCACCACCACCACCTTCTTCAGAATTTATTTATTTAGCCGAAATCCTCCTCTCTTTCTTTCATTCAGTCACTCTCTCTCTTTCTCTCTCTTTCTCTCTCTTATATATATATATATATATATATATATAATGTTCCCATTCTACTTGTACGACATCGGAATTTTCTCCTTTACCTTCTCTTAAAACACTTATTCACATCAAACTACATGCTTGAACATCTCATTTTTCTTCTAACTTCACACTCTACCTTTTCCTCTCCACCGGCCCTCGTTCTATCAACATTCACACACACAGACACGCTTTTTCTCTATCTCTGTCTTTCCCCATTTCAAACTACACTGCGATCTTTCCACTCATCTCTTTCCCCTATTCTCCTATTTTCGTCTCCTTCTCTCTCACTCACACTCCCTCTCTCTCTCACTCTCTATCTCTCTCTCACTCTCTATCTCTCTCTCACTCTCTATCTCTCTCTCTCTTGCTACCCTTTCCAGTACTATTAACTCTTCACTCTATTTCAACATTACACTTTCTATTCTCTTTCGTCCCACCCATTTCACATTCTGACCCCCCCCCCCGCACCTCATCTTTCTCTTTTTGGCTCTGTATTGTTGCTTCAATTACTTCACCCTTTTAAATACAGTTAGACCTTTACAACTTTATTGTTAACTTTTGGCCTTTTCCCCGCTTATATTGTTGAAATTATTTAAAGGACACTATGACAAATGCGGATCGATAATTTTACCTTGGTTGCTATGCTTGTATTTCACAGAGTACCTCTCTTGTATATACATGTATATATATATATATATATATTCAAATAAGCATACATACACACCCACACACTCACACCCACACATATATATATATATTTATTTATTTATTTGTGTGTGTCCGTTTCTGCATTTGTGTACGCTTTTGTGTATGAATGTATAATATATACCTATCTACATTTATTGATGTGTATCTGTGTATGCTTCTCTACACTTTGTGTTACAATCTACATCTGTAAAGATATATTAGATGAATGTGCCTCTGACTGAAAAATGGTATGAGTTTGTGTATGTAACCGTAAGTGCTTGGTTTAAATATGTTCCTATATATATTATATATATATATATATATATATATATATATATATATATATATATATATATATATATGTTTCTATGTATGTATGTAAAAGATGAACAGAAATAACACTATCTGTACAGTATATGGAAGGGATATATTAAGTGTGCATGTTATTTTCCTCCAACATGGCGTCTGTCGATTATTTGGAGTTTGTTTCTTACTCAAATATCTGTCCAGCTAATTCCAGTTTCAAATATTCTTGAAACAGAAACATTACGTCACTCCCACTATTCTTATACTCTGTTTCTCTTTAACCTCCTCTCTCCCATTCTCCCTCCATCTCTCTCTCTATCTATCTATCTTTCTCCATCTCTCTCTCTATCTATCTATCTTTCTCTGTGTGTGCGTATATATATATATGTATGTGTGTGTGTGTGTGTGTTATTTTGTATGTTTATTGCTTTCCATTACTCTTTTTATCTGAACTCATTTCTCGTATTACCCCCCCCCCTCTCTCTCTCTCTCTCTCACTCTCTCCTTTTCATTATTTCTCTCTCTCACACGCATACGTATATGCCGCTCACTTACTCTCTGTCATTCTTACGTGCTCTGCTTGTCACTCTCTGTTTCTAATTCAAGCCTCGTGTTGCTTTTCAATAAATCACCCTTTTGCCCTTTGCCATTCTTAAAATGTCTACACTGTTTCGCCTTGTCAATTCTCTTTCTTAACTCATTTTCCACAAACTCCCGTCACCTTCCCATTCCTACCTCCTAATTTAATAATGCCAAACCTACTACACACACTTCAATATCTTGAAATTAACGGAACATAATCCCTCGCCTCCTATCTGTCATGGCGGCCATGAAGAACTCGTTCCACACTGGTAAATAACACAGCTGAGAAAACAAGTCGATTAAGTCAAACACAACGGCTATTTCACAATATCCTGGGAAATGATCTCAAATTTCAAATTGCATTCCGTATTTATTCAGTTTGTGTTGCTTTATCTCTCTATTTTCTCATCATTCTCTCATTTGAGTTTTCTTCTTATATTACTTTTTTACATTTATTTATATTTGCTTTAATTAGATTTCTATGTTTTGCTTTTTATTTATTCGTAACGTTTGATTCTTTCGTGTTTTTCACTGTTTCATTAACATATTTGTCTTCCATCTTCACTCCCTCCTACAATCCGTTTTGTTATCTGGGAACATCGATCGTTGTTACCATTAAAACCGCTGCCACCAAACATTATAATGTTTCACTGCTGCAATGACAACATTTTTGTAAATTTCTTTCCTTCTTTTACTGTTTTTAATTTTATTCTTTTATTGCTGCCATTATTGCCAATAACCACTTCTATAAATGATGTTACATTGCTTGACCGATAAGCGGTTGAGTTACAACTCTGATGTGGGTTTGTAAGAATCTTCATTGGACGATGTTATTATGATCTTAGGTTTCAAACAAGTTTCGAACATACATATTTTAGTGTTGATTGGTTGGTATTGCTATAAAGATAGAAATATTTTAATGGTGTTAATGATCACCTTTGAAAAGACAAAAATGTGTACTATATATATATAGTACACATATATAGTACACACACGCGCATACATACATACATACATACAAATTACAAGTACAATCCATTAATGGAACAGTAAAAATATGTAAAATATTCCAAAAGTTTTGCATCTATTAACTGCATATGCACATGTACAAATACAATGCATATACACATGCACACATACAACTCAAAACATACACATCCACACATACAATAATATCCATATCTACACATACATGAATACATACATATCTACCTAGTTGATGTTGTGTAAATTCCAATGAGAGAGTCTTGTGTCTATGTTAGAAACCGACTCTCTCTCTATTGGTAAAATTTGTGAAATTATAAAACCAGAAGAATATACATACATAGATTTTGCAATCCAGGAACAGGAGATTAACACGAAATACCTGATTCACAAAAGAGATAGGGATGCAGGCAAAACACCTAGATGTGATAACAAGTGCAGACTCTGCAGAACTAACATCGAGGATATCACCCATGTCATCAGCAGCTGTCCAAAGATGTCATCGCGGTACTATCTACCTATGAGGCATGATGTAGTGGCCAAAACACTGTACGATGCAGTTCGTAAAAAAGATAGCCCCGATAATAAACACATTAAAAGCTACATCCATGTACATAATATGAAAGAGTACTGGTGGAATGTTCCAGTAAAACCCCAATAAAATGCAGGCATAACAGACCAGATATTATGATATGGGACAGGGAGAAGAAAACATGCACAGTAGTGGAAATTAGCTGCCCAGCAGATTCCAATATAATATCAAAGATTAGTGAAAAGGAGAATATTTATGCATAACTGATGAGAAATCTGCAGACACTCCACCCTGATTACACCTTCAGATTTATGCCTGTGATTATTGGGGCACTGGGATATGTTAGTAACTGCCTCAATACAAATCTTGAGAAGCTAGGCTTCACAGGAACAGAAAGAACACAACTAGTTAGGAAATTACAAGTACAATCCATTAATGGAACAGTAAAAATATGTAAAACATTCCAAAATGTTGCATCTAATAACTGCATATACACATGTACAGATACAAAGCATATACACATGTACAGGTACAAAGCATATACACATGCACACATACAATAACACCCATATCTACACATGCATACATACATATCTAACTAGTTGATGTTGTGTAAATTCCAATGAGAGAGTCTTGTGTCTATGTTAGAAACCGACTCTCTCTCTATTGGTAAAACTTTGTGAAATTATAAAACCAGAAGAACACACACACACACACACATACACACACACACACACACACACACACACATACACACACACACACACACACACACATACACACATACTCACACACACACACACACACAGCAAAATATGTCAGCTCTGTAGAGAGGTCGTTAAAAATGTATGTGTGAGGGCGCGCCGGATTAGCAAAATTGTTAGAACGTTGGGAAAATGCTTACCGGCATTTAGTTACTACGTTCAAATATCACATCCCACTGAGGTCAATACAATAGTGTACCATTTAAGTAGTTAGGCCGATATAATCGATTTTACCCTTCCCCAAATCGTAGCTGAGGGATTAAGAAATTCCTCTGGCAATCAGGAGGTCTCATATTGGATTTCATTATGTCGAAGTTCGTTGGTCTCAACATTGAGATATAGTAGTTCACGCTTAGGCCTGAGGATTAGCTAAAATGTATACATGTATTCGGAATACTCAGCTATTTACACATTCATTTTCACGAGTAAGACGTTTGTTTATCAAACAATTTAATGTTCATCGTCGACACTAACTGATATTCGTTATTTACGTACATAAAATAAAATAGCTACTGAACGCAATCATTGTGATATAATGGGGGTTCATTTCTAATATATTAACAATGACTTTATGCTTGCAGAAGACTGCTTCATCACAAAATCATTTCATTCCTTGAACTATGGTAGGAACACACATTTATCTTAGAATTAGACTAAATACCTAGCAAACCTCACATAAAATTACGGTAAAAGTTTTTCGATAAATATAAACATTTAAAAACTTTTTTGTATGATAGAATCGGGAGCAATTTTGAACGGTTTGTTATCAAAACTTTTAAGGTGTTTAGTCAAATGTGAAATACACAGTATATGCATTAATGTCATACAATAATATACGACTTTTTTGAATATCAAATGAAAAATGATGGTTTTATATTCGACTGTCGATCATCAACGTTAAGAAAGGAAACGTACCCAGATACATAAATGAGTCAATCCTTTTAAATGTCAGAGAATATACATAATGTTGGCACTGACAATATTACTGAAACTCATACGGTAACAAGGCGTGTTAGTCCCTTAATGCTGGTAGTAAGCTAATATTGACTGTGAACTAAAAACTATTAGATGTCATTGATCTTTTTCCGAAGTGGAATTAATCACCTAATGCGAGTTATGACATGTGGTATTTGCAGTGACATAGAGTTTGCCGGAATAATAATAAAAAAATAATATACATATTGACATAGGATCAATGTTAACATCATGTCACCCGATTTAATTGGTGAATTAATAAATACACTATTCCTCTCAATTCTATTGTGGACCACACACCGAAGTAGATGTAAGACTCTGTTAGTGTTTTTACCTAAAGACATATCAGTAAATTATGAATAGATCAGATGACCTTTAAAGGGTAATGATCTTGGAATGACGCTTCTATGAAAATCTAGCTAGAATAACATATCATAATGATAGTTATGTTAACTCAGGGACTGATACAAACACACGTACATAGAAACACATATACACAAATATAAGGCAGACATATGGACCCACATACAAACAGACACACATACAGAGAGAGAAGCTGGCAGACAAATGCGCACACGCACATATTCTTATATATATATATATATATATATATATATATATATATATATATATATATATATATATATATATATATATATGTGTGTGTGTGTGTTTGCTACAATCGGGATATACCACCAGTGATGAAATATTTAACATCGATATCTAGCAGGTTGTCCAATGCTATGTCGGATCTAACACCTACTTCCAATAAATCACTTAGATTAGTAAAGAGCCAAGGTAGACACAAACGCATATACACACATATACACACATATATATATATATATATATATATATATATATATTCATTTATTATGGGTAAATGGTGAGTCCTGTTACTGCGCACTCAGAGTATCATCACTAAACTTATATGTCATCTATTATATTTCATATACAACTCACCATGTGTATTTATATATATATATATATATATATTTACATACTGTTGTTCAAGTTAGGTAGAAATATCCACGGTTTAGAGCACTCAAACCACAGGACGAGGGTTAGGTAGCCATCATTATTTATATAACACCCCGTTGAATTGGCAGTATCGGTAGAGGGTCGGACCCCATGCTTTGACGCATAGAGTCACGGCCCTTGCTATTATGAGTTCAAATCCCACCGAGGTTAACTTTGCCTTTCATCCTTACGGGGTCGATAAAATAAAGTACCAGTAATGTACTGGATAATTGCTGGCCTTGTGCCAAAAGTAGAAACAATCATTTATATAACGCCCCTTTACAGTTAGAGTTCAAATCTCACCAAGGTTAACTTTGCCTTTCATCCTTATGGGGTCGATAAAATAACGTACAAGCACTGGGATAATTGGTGGTCTGGTGCCAAAAATAGAAACAATTAATTATATAACAGTCTGAATGAGTTGGGATGTATAACCCAACGAAACTTTAATACCTGTATATGTCACTATTGTAACTAATCACACACACACGCACGCACGGGTTGTATATGTGCATAGTATATTGTATATATACGTGTATGTATGCATCTGCCAGAGGAACGATATCTCTCATCATATATAGATGAGTGCTCTATAAATTAATGGTATTGCCCAATGTGAGATAATCAATATTTAACTGAACTTAATAGACTGAGTTGTGTGTAATGGCTGAAAATTTGTATCCCAAGAAAAAATTCTTTTTTTTTCCACGATACACAGTGTTGTAACTTTTGGAAGACTAATGTTACTTCCAGTTCTTACTTAGGGACTAATAAAATACTGCATAATATACATATTCTAATTTAACGATATCTTATGCCTCCCCCATCATTAATAAAGACCCTGAAATGTGGCATGTTCACTGCCCCGCCCTTCTTCATGAAACAGTATATACATAAATATATATATATATATATAGTGGGTAATAGGAAAAAGTTAAACTTTTTCCTATTACCCACTCTACTACCCTAAGTTTTGAGTACTCTGGTGCGTTATGGTCTATCTGGTTCCTTACCACACCTCCTTCGTTATATATATATATATATATATATATATATATATATATATATATATATATATATATTAAGAATATTTTTGAAACAGCCAGTGGGTTTGAAATTATTAGAAATGTAAGCTATCGCCGTATTTTGACTAAAGAAATTATTTAGCCTGATAGTGGGGTTAAGAACCCTCGGAGAAAATGGAAAAAAGATGAGTATTGACGTACATTGACGTGTATATATATATATCTTATACACACACACACATACACACATATATATATATATATATATATATATATATATATATATATATGTGTGTGTGTGTATAAGATATATATATATATATACATACATACACGTATATTTATATATATATGTGTGTGTGTGTACATATACCCCCCCCCCCCTACATATATGCCTTGAATATTCCACTTTCAACTAAGTGCTTTTTGACTAATATATCCGATATCACGTTGATGACTTTGTGGCATTATACGATATTATGTAGCATACATATAATATACAATAACTGCGTTTATATTAGATAAATAACGACAGAGACTTTTAGAATGTGTCGTTTGATATTAAAACAAAATAACAGTCGATATGAATATTATAACAATAAACGATTGTACGTCTAAAACAACAATAACTGGCTGGAATAGAAAGGACACTGGCTCTGATACAAGAACGGAACAAATATAAATCGAAAAACAAGAAAAAAAGAAACAAAAACAAAACAAATACATAAAATCTGAAGAGAACACAACTCATTATTAAACAGACGCAACGATATTATGGCAGCTGGTAGAATGAGAGACAAAATATTAGAATAAATATAATAAATTGTAAAAATAAAAGCTGGATAAAAACAAAGTGGAAAATATAGCAAATATAAAAAATCAAAAGCAAAGAAGAAATGACTGAAAAATATTAACAAAGAAATTTAATATATCATTAGATTGTAGGAATAGAGGAACGGAGGAAAAAATATCTAACAAAAAAATATGATGGAAATAAAGAAAGAATTATTAAAGCGAAGAGATATGAATGTCGAGCGAGCAAGCTAGAAATGAGAGAATGCTTGCGAAAATAGTAGGTGCCAGCCAGGCGGGAAGGAATAGGAATGTTTGCGCGTCATTTCCTCACAGTTTCGTCACGTCACAACGTCTGGATAGTTCGGTATCGATTAAATGGAAGGTTTCATAAAGTAAGCCGCTTGGTGAGTGGCAGATCTGTGGTTGGTTGGTTGGTTGGATGATGGCGTTTGTGGTCATGCTGATGTTTTGTGGTGGCAGAGAGGTGGTTGCAATGGCGATACATGACATATGGTACTTAATGCATGTCCTATGTTCACTGACACTGACAAATTTTCTAAGTCTACAACATTGAATTAAATGGATTTATCTGTTTTTCGATGTCAGTTAAGTTAAATGTTACGTTTTGTGGATGGACATAATGAACAACTGACTACATTATGTCTGTGCCTTTATCTTGATGAATATTCAACTATTAAAATAGTATAAAGAAACATTCAATAAAAATATACATAACTAACAGAGAGAAACCTGTTAGAAGACATATATATCTGATAAGGAAAACTAAAATCTCTAATTTATTCAGTTTAAGATTTATTTTATAGTTCACATTATATTTGTATTGTTTAATGGTTTTTTTTTTTATCTAACTTCATGAAAAGGTGTCGTCGTAATTTCATTGTGACAGAAAATAATTCCTTATTTCTAATCTTCTGTTGAAGTTATCAGTTGAAATGTGATAATTTATTTGTTTTTAGATTGAGGCATAGATAATTTAAGCACATTGTTGTTTACTTAGAAACTCGTGATGTCATATATTTAATGTAGCTTCCAAAGATTTAATAATGGCAATCCCTTGTTTAGCAAGAGAGAGAATCAAATGGTTTGTTTTGTTTTCTCTTATCTCTCTTTGTATTTTTTCCATAACGTCTTAAAGCGTAATGTTTACTAAATCCATGTTGCCATATTTACCAGTTGAATTCTGGAAAATCTTTCTGGAAAGATTTATCTATGGGCAAATTATTGAGTTAGTTTCGTCCATTGAACACAAAATAACAGACTCCTAGATATTTAAAGACGAAAAGGTGAGTGGACATGAAGTGGACATAAAGAAAATAAAGACAGGAAATATAGGCTAGACATATTTCAGTAAGGTTTTAGATTCAGATTGTTTTCTCTATAAAGAGAACGATAAATCGATTTTATTTTATATATTTATTTATTTATTGTTGGAAGGTTTTTACGATTTTGTGTCTTTGCATCGAACGTAAGGAAGGAAGAGAGCGGGAGAGGGGACAAAAGAAAGGCAGTGATAGAGATAGAGAGAGGGAGGAAGAAAAATGGAGAGAACGGAGAAGGATGATATACCTCAATTAACTATCACAACATTTCAACAACATTTGTTTCGTACCAGCTTAAAACTCCAACTTCGTATTTAATTTTTAAATCAGGAAATGTTTAATTGTCTGAAAATATGCCTCACATTTGAGCTCGCAGCCAGAGTTCCTTCACCGCTTTAAAACATTTAAGCAGGTGTGACTTAATTAAAAGAATGTCAAGTCTTCCTAATTCAAAGCATATTGCTTGTTGTGGAGAATTATATAGGTCGCTTAAAATTCCTTTCTGTTATTCGCAAAGGGTGTTTTCTATATTTAAGGTAGTAGGGTTTTATTTGCTGAATATACGACTGTTATTTCTAGAATGTCTAGGTTCCTCCGCTGCCCTAGTTCTTTGTAAGAACACAGTGTGGCTAATCCACATTGCTGGATAAAAATGTTGCGAGGAATATTGAGTCTCAGATAACATATTGTAAAACGATTCGTAAATGTGGCCTCCCCCATCTGCATGCAAGTTTGCTATGTGGCATCTTTAGCAAGATTTAGTTTTAGAGCTTCGACTGACATAAATTCTAGGGAGGGATTATCTTCTGTAAAAGATATTTAATTGGTGAGAAATGTATAAAATTGTTAGATATATATACAACAAAATCTAAAACATGTACGTATACAAATAGATTTGTCTGCATCACATTAAATGTTGCTTCTTCTGCGTCTCGACGAATATTATGATGAAGAATCATTGAAAATCCAGTTCATGTTGCAAGATGACTTTTTGCAGATGTCCAAGTCCATCTCGATCGCAATAATTATAGAAGTGGTTGTAGCATACAGGTCAATAGATGGTTGCACCGCTATATATTAGCCTATGAAACCATCAGAGAGCGAGCGGTATTACTTTCCGTTCCCATTCTATATGGTTTATAGTACCTATAAATTATGAATTATAATACCGGAGCTTTGGAATGCAGACTTATAACTAGTCTATATTTGCATCCAAATTGATATTTCATGTATTATTCCATGACACATATGTATATGTTACATACGAATAGTTAATAATTATATTGTTCTTATTAATTGAAAATAATTACGTAAGATGTCTCGTCTATTGAATTAAAATCATTATGATATGTACGAAACATGTTCATCATTGTTAATTGACAAATCTGGAATAAAATGGTGTTCTGCTCTATGCAGGGTTTACCATTAAGCGTAGACAACGTCAGCAATATATTTCAATATTTCAATAATAAGTTACGTAATTATATTGCAGAATTCTTATCTATAGGTTTCAGTCTTAATTGATGAAACTATCATTTCTTACATTTAATATAATTGCATTTAATACTATTTTCAGCAATGGATGAATATTATTACATATATCTGAATACATAATATCTTACAATATGTATATATAAATACACATATACGTACACAAATACACACACACACACACACACACATACACACACACACACACACACACACACACATATATCCATACATATATATATACATACATATATACATATATATATACATATATACATACATATATACATACATACATATATATATATATATATATATGTACATATATAAATACATACACATATTAGAGATTTATTAGTTCATTTGCTGAACAGAAATGTCAAATTCCATGTGGATACTGGATATTAAACAACAGATACTTCATTAAAATACAGTTGTATATGCAATATATATATATATATATATATATATATATATATAAACGTTTGTTTATGTATAATAAAGCCAAAACAATGCAGGTATGGAGATAGAATAACGAATGCAAATGAAAAAGATATTGTTGACAATTACTCTTTTACCTTAGATTTATTTAAATGTCCTTAATTTTCGAGATAATATCTCTTCTTCGGAGAGAAGTACATGTCCTTAATTTTCGAGATAATATCTCTTCTTCAGAGGGAAGTAAAGCGGCTAAACCAGTGTTCTAAATAGCTTGCCAAGTCATTGACAATTAAGGACATTTAAATAAATCTAAGTAAAAGACTAATTGTCAACAATATCTTTTGCATTAGCATTCTTTATTCTATGTTCATACCTGCATTGTTTTGGCTTTATTATACATATACAAACGTTTATACCTCATTACACAATGCTTCAAGTGAACTATAACTTCCTCCATATATATAAATATATATATATATATATATATATATATATATATATATATATATATATGCATGTGTGTAGATTTAATAACATTATCAATGAAGGGTGAATAACATACTTGTAGTAGGCATGGAGTGACGAACGAAATCATTAGATTTAGTGACTAGAATTCTGATTTTACATTTGATTTTCCCATCCTCTACAGTTTGGAGAATGTCTGGAAGTTATGTTTATTATATGGGTAGTATGTAACCCAGAGTACAAATGTAAATATTTTGCTGGGCGTGGACGGCCAAAGTCATATGCTAGTCTAATTTCCAAATGCCACGGTCACTCATATCCAGCTGAAAGACTCGATGCAGCGTGAAACGAAATGTGTACTTTGGCCAATGGCACCAGGTCCAGGAGCAACTTGATGCATGTTTTGGCACGGAATAATCTCCTTTTAAAGCCAGTTTAGAGAAATGGATGAAAACAGTGGAAAATCTCAAGACAATATCTGAGGATGATTTGGAGGTCCTGAAAGATATCAAACAGATGCTACAGATCTGCTACCCATCTTCAATGAATACATACCGGTTCCATCAAGATGAATTGAACCTTTATACTTCCAATAAATCGGGAGAATGGTTGAAAGATAAATTTGGAAATTGTGTCAACATTTGGAAGACTGATTTTGAAGGATAAAGTATATGTTAACAAATACAGGACCATCACTAAAATAAGGGAAATATCAGGGAGATCAGAGCCATCCCCTACTCATTCGTGTTTAAAATATTTTACGACAAATAGTTTCCGTGTAAGACTCACGATGATGAGGTAGATATGTCGAAGAACAAAATCAATCCCGATGTTATTCTCTTGATCAGAGGAGTTCGTTTAACGTTACCGCATTCCATTTCGATGATAATATGTACCACTAGCAATACATTCTTAATGGAATTGGTCTGTTGTGAGTCTGAGAAGTTGAATTGTTTGATAAAAGGTATAGTCTGATTGGGAAGCCAACATGCAAGTAGCCCAGCTTTCCGTACGCTCAAATTTACTTCACATAATTTCCTGGGAGATACAGAATTCCATATTATTTAACAAACTTGGACCATTGAATTAAAGGTGCAAGTCCAAAAGATGGACTTCCAAAAAGGTTTTTCTACCAAATTACACAAACAAAGCTTAGGTCACAATCCTTGGTAATGAAATTGGATATAGAATAGTCAAAGATTCAACGGGTGGGAGGATGCAAAGACATATGTTAGCGAACCTTAACAGTTCGAATTTGAGGAGTTCACGATGATATACATTATATATGTGTATACTCTATTGTAGTGGCAATTATTTAGCAACTACCACTCTGAACTATTGACATTTCAACAGGCTCCCAAGTTGCCTATACATGATATATATATATATATATATATATATATATATATATATATATATATGTATATATTGATTGTAAACATTGATTATTCTAACTACTTCCCTATAATATTGTATAATAATGGAAAAGAGTGGAGGCAGATAAATGCTTCTGTTCCCTCGATAATGAGTATCACACCATTATCCATTAAACACTGATTAATATGCAATCCCTTCAATAAACTGTGTGTGTGTTTGTATATATATATATATATAGTCATATATATATATATATATTTATATATATATATATATATATATATATATATATTTATATATATATATATATATATATATTTATATATATATATATATATATATATATATTCATATACATATATATATATATTTATATATATATATATATATATATATATATATATTCATATATTCATATACATATTTTCATATACATATATTTATATATATATATATATATATATATATATATATATATATTCATATACATATATTCATATACATATATATATATATATATATATATATATATATATTCATATACATATACATATATATATATATATATATAGCCGATATTTGATATCTTCTGTGTGATAGAGGAAGTAAATTTCAATCTGAATTAATTGATATTAAGTGTTCCTATTTTCCATATTTTTCACCTTGACCAGTCATATTGCATTCCATCTGCTTACAGAGACATTCTCCTCGTTAGCAAGCTTTTCCCCGAGTTTCAATCTCTCTCTCTCTCTCTCTCTCTCTCCCTCCCTCCCTCCCTCCCTATCTCTCTCCCTCCCTCCCTATCTCTCTCCCTCCCTCCCTATCTCTCTCACTCCCTCCCTATCTCTCTCACTCCCTCTCTCTCTCTCACTCCCTCTCTCTCTCCCTCCCTCTCACTCCCTCCCTCTCTCTCTCCCTCCCCCTCTCTCTCCCTCCCTCTCTCACTCCCTCCCTCTCTCACTTACTCCCTCTCTCACTCCCTCCCTCTCTCACTCACTCCCTCTCTCACTCACTTCCTCTCACTCACTCCCTCTCTCTCTCACTCACTCCTCTCACTCACTCACTCCCTCTCTCACTCACTACCTCTCACTCTCTCACTCACTCCCCCTCTCACTCTCACACATAGATATATAATTATATACATTATATGTACGTATGTACATATATATATGCACGCGCACACACAACAAACACACATATTCATATTTACATATATAATATTGAAAGGTATGTAATCCCTGGGTTTAAGCTGAAACGGATTGCCTGTGGTTAAATCGTATCAACATTATTTGATATGGCCTTCCAACCCTCAAGTCAGGTAAATCTCCTCCAACTATACCCTACCATTCCAACAGAGGAGTCCCTGTGTGTGCCAGGTACAAAAGTACCTGTAGCACTTTCATTCAAAAAGACCAACGTACCTCACACTGTAACTTCTATCACCCGAAAACAATGTTATCCAGAGGTAGACTTTCTCACTTACAATTGACGTTGTCTAAATACATGTACCTCCTCTCTCTTCTTAATAAATATCATTATGGTTACTGTAAAGCTTTATATACTGGAAACCTCTCTTCGTCGTCACTCACTAATGGCCAGTGGATTGGCAGTATCGGTAGAGGGTCGGACGCCATGCTTTGACGCATAGAGTTACGGCCCTTGCCATTCTGAGTTCAAATCCCGCCGAGGTTAACTTTGCCTTTCATCCTTATGGGGTCGATAAAATAAAGTACCAGTAATACACTGGGTAATTGCTGGCCTTGTGCCAAAAGTAGAAACAATTATGGTTACTGTAAAGCTTTATATACTGGAAACCTCTCTTCGTCGTCACTCACTAATGGTCATTCCTCATGATACATGTTATTGCCCTCGACATCTACAATGCTTACTATAGTATCAAAACTGCCCCACTTCTACTTTGGGCTCTGTCTGTCACTGTTGTGCCCGGCCCATTATCTATAAGGATTCTTCTTAAACATCTTTTCGCCCTACATATCAAAAGCTTTTCGTAACTCAAGGTTAATTTGAGTCTCTTATCACTTACCCTCTCTAAAATCACACGTGTCACCTGCTCCTACAAGTTATGGGTCGTGTCCGTAGCCCCGTTAATCTGATTATTTTACAATTCTTAAACTCCCAATAAAAGTGAATTATTAGGTGGTCAGAAAGTTGTATTAGGACACTGAAGTATCCTGATGTGTCTCAAAGAAATTACATGGAAACGTGAAAATAGGTTCTTTAAATCACAATCTAGTTAGAGACATGCTACTGTAATGACCCTCTAACGCAATAGATAATGTACTGGACTTCTCCTCTATGTGCCACTAGTTTGTATCCTACCAGCGATGAGTTTTCAGTAAATTATATAATATAGGAATGAATGTTTGAATTTTTAAGTTTCACTATTTTTCTTATTTAATATTCTTCTCATGATTTCTGATACAATTTATATGTATATATATATATATATATATATATATGCGCGTGTGTATGTGTAGTGAGAGAGAGAGATAAGCTGGGGCAGAGAAACAGAGGCATGTATGTGTGTTTAACCAGTAAATTGTAAACAGACACTGGAGACATATTCACACACGCACACACACATATACATATATACATACACACATATGTATATATATATATATACACATGTACATATAAAAATGCACACACACACGCACACACACACACACATACATACATACATACATATATATATATATATATATATATATATATATGTGTGTGTGCATGCATGTGCGTATATCTGATTTTGGCAGTGTTACATATATGTATCAGTAAAGAAGAAGCACGTGCGTGTGACTAACAGCTACCGAATATTTGCACGCACGTTCGTCAATTATTTGTAATAGTTGTGGAAATTGATAGTTTTCTGGGTATGTGTCTGTCAATATTTAGCCTTATAATTCACCAACACTTAAGTAATTTAATTCATAAAGCATCATTTTAGTATTCATCACTGCCAATATGAATGATTCACAAGTTGCTGTTTGTTGTGACCCTAACTATAAATTGAAGTTCATTGGTTGCAATTTGCTAAGTTCACCATTCTACAGCAGTTCTGCATTTTTGATTCTGGCTACTTACAGCTATCTTCTCGATTTACTGCTATTAACCGTGGTCAGAGTATGGAAGATTTCATAAATAATTACGCGTGTCGTATTTAATTCAATAGCCATATGGATCATTCTTCAGCTTCGATGATGAGGTTGGCAATTCTTAAATCATCTGAACGACCAACTCATTAAAATAACGTGTAAGGGCTTGAGTATTCCATATTCACTTTTACAGGAATGGTAGATATGAAATCCCGAACGAAGGAGTCTTCCATTCACAAAGGCAATTTTCAATATCAAATTCTTGAAGTGTATTTCCGTTATAAACTATAGCCTCAATTACAAGAAACTCTCTGAGGTCAATGATAGACAAATTCCGAAGTATATTACTGGTAATATCCATAGAGCTGGGCAGAAAAACCTCACTGATGTCAACGACCAGGAACACCAAATTCTCCAACTGTATTACTGCTAACATCTAGGGAACTTAAAACAATTTATGTCATTAAGCTAACAAAAGATTTAAAATGACACAACATTAGTAATCACGAACATTTGAGATCCGTAAACAATAGGATATGTAGTTTTAGAGTGAAATAGCTTTAAACTGAAAGCGCGAAGATATTACCTGAATAGTGTTTACCATACTCGGATATCTAATACATTAAGATGAATCATACGTTTGCGATATTCATACATTTGGACGGTAAACATAACTGGCATTATATTGACAGATATGTCTAGTAAGCTAGCTTTGCAATGTTTCAGAACAATTCTGCTGTATGTGACATTAACGTAATTATATTTCAGTTATAATATCTATTTGAATTATACGGATTGGTAAGTAGTCAATACCATGCCTGTGAAAAGATATCATAAAACTCGCAAGCGCACAGATAGAACCATCCCCCCCCCCAACCATATACATATATAATATATACATATATATATATATATATATAGAAATAAATATGTTTTATATATATATATATAAATATATAAGATATATTTACTTTCTTTGTTTAGGGAGTTCCTAATAATGTTGTACATATATATATATGTGTATATTATATATATATATATATATGTGTGTGTATATTATATATATATATATATATATATATGTGTGTGTATATTATATATATATATATATATATATATGTGTATATTATATATATATATATATATATGTGTATATTATATATATATATATGTGTATATTATATACATATGTATATATATATATATATATATATATATATAATAGATCTGTCTATATTAGAAATACAAGCTTTCGCCGTATCTCTTTTACTAAAACAATTTTAGCTTCTATTTCTAATATCAAACTTCTTTTCTGTTTCAAAACATACATACTTATCTCTCTATATGTCTATCTACCTACATATCGTATTGAGTATTACAGAAGAATATTTATTTCGAGAATATTAATATAATGTGTGTGTAATCGAAAACAGAAATGCGAGTTTGAAAAGATTATGCAATGTATCCTACATTTTATATAACAATAATGAACATCACTTAATCACAGGTCCCAGGATTTTATGATTCAGGTTATTGCCACCATATTTGGAGGTTTGCCTTAAACACTAACCATGACCGTATACTATGAATTACTCAATGAAATTCGTTTAGCATCAGTTCCTATCCAAATTTGACTATTTCTGTCTCTGTGGTACCGACGATAGGATATCTGTTTTTATAAGGATTTCTAATATAGGTACAAGACCAGCAATTTGAAGGAATGAAGCCGATTAGATTAACACCATTACTTTACTGGCATTTCATTTTATCTACCTCAGAAGGATAATAGGTAAAGTTGATCTTAGCAGGATTTGAAGACTGGAAGTAAATTACCAGGACAAAATTATTAAGAACTGTGATGGAATTAAACTAAACACAGCAAAATTATTCAAATACTTTTGTACCAACATCGAATTCACCCCCTTTACAGAGAAAATATTAGGCAGAATTTAAGTGAAACTAAATTCCCCGAATAAGTTTGTTTTTTGTTAATAGAAAGATCGTGTCGTTGTGTGTGATTGTGTGTAGCTGACTGTCCATCAGGACATACGATATATCATGCAGTGAACACATTCCAGACGACAATTGTTAAATCATATAATTCAGATACTACACAATACGTTGGTCGCCATCTGTTAAATTCGCAATGGCATGTTTATAATTTAACGTTCAAGATTTAATAATTTAATTCTATCTCTTCCATTCTTCCGTATAGTAATTTTCTTTTCCCCCTTTCTATTTTAAATTTTATTATCGTCATCATTTCTACTAGAATATTTGTTCAAATATCGATCCCACGGAATTTGAACATCAATCTATTTTATCCAAGGAAATCTGTAATTAGTTCGCCAGACAATAGTTATAATCAGTGTTCTGATTATATTACAATCTATTTATGCAGTAAATTTGAAATCTTGTAAAGAGACGGTTTTTCTCAGATATTTTCTTTTTTTCCCTTCTACTCAAATAGAAGATGCAAGAGCAGTCGAATTTGAAACCTAGGAAATTTAAAATAAAACTAAATATAATAGTTCAGATGTAGATAAGACACTGAAAAAGAATGAAAAGTATTTGAAAGTAAACCAGAATAAACATGAATAGGCAATAAATTACAACTAATTTCAGTGAGAAATGTAATTCTCTCTATTTTAACTTAAGTTAATAAAGAATAGCTATAAAACATTTGTAGATGGAAGTACATCGCTCTTATATGCATATGTATGTCGGTGCGTTTGTGTGGAAATTTCATTTACGCGCGGGCAAACACAGACAGACAGACACATATATATGTATGTATGAATATATAGATATATGTGAGTGTGTGCATATATACATATGCATATATATATACACATATATATATATATATATATATATATATATATGTATATATCCCTTTCCATATCTACTTATCTATATATTCATCTATCTAGCTATCAAGCTAGCTATATATTTGAGTATATATCCATTTACCTATCTAAATATCTTTCTATTTTCTATGTGTTTGTAATTTAGTGTGTCTGTATCTGTGAATGTGTGGGTGTTCGTCTTCTGGGTCTATGTCTAGTTTCTTTCATTAAACACTTTCCATGAGTGAATTTGACGACGTTAAGAACGAATTTCTATAGTATTGTACATTAGTACTAGACGATAATATCATAATGCTATTTTACGTTTAAAAAATAATACTCTGTTTCCTTTTGAAGTTTGCGATAAAAGGTGATATCCTCATAGCTTCAGGTAACTTTGTTTGATTAGTTAACCAGGCATGGATATATACCCGTATACTTATAATCTCTGTGAGACCTCACATGCTGTGTAGGGATGAAGATCGGTGTGGAGGTTGTCAGAGGTGAATAGGTTCGCTGAAAAATCAGCTGATGCTGTTGATACTAGTTTTTGATTTAGACACAGGGCCAACAATGTGGGGGGGGGGGGGAGGGAAAATCAATTAAACCGACCTTAGTGCATTACTGGTTCTTTATTTTAACGACCACATAAGGATGAAAAGCTAAGATAACCTTGGTAGGATTTGAACTTAGGTCGTAAAGGCCGTAACTCTGTATCATATAGCATATTGTCCGATGCGTTGCCCATACTGTCATTGTTAATATTAAAAACATTAATTTGGTGTGTTGAACAAGTGTGTTGATGCACATTTTCTAGAATGTGATCAACAATTTAGAAAAAAATACTGTATTATTCAGGAAGGGAAGGGCCGTGCATCCATGATGGGTTAGAAATATCTCCTCAATCTGGTACTAACGTTTACAATAGAAAGTTTCGCTAAAGTTGTGGTGTTAAACTGTGCGGTGGAAATGGCTTATCAATCTAGTAGACCACAGCGTGCTATTAACTCAGAACGAATATAGTGGATTTTTTTATTTTGTAAATAAATTCGAATAATATATATAATGTGTGTGTGTGTGTGTGTGTGTATTTTTCAGCGAAGAGAGATTTGCTGAATGTTTTCCTTTACATATGTATGTGGGTGTATATATGTATTATATTTATCTAGTTATATGTGATGTGTTCATAGTGAATGAAATGGTACTTTCGCTGTCTGTGTAAAGCATATTGTTTCAGGTATGCAAACTTATTTGCTGAATTTCAGAAAACTTTTTGGACTTCCATGCTAAAATGTATTTTCCGTTTTTTTTTTAGCAACCTTCTTAACACACACATATAGATCTTCTTTCAGTTTATAATGTGTTTTGTTTATGTCTTCTATTGTCTGGATCCATATCTTCGATAGTTTTCTTCGCATTCTACTGTCGTCAACGAATTCTCCGTTAGATTTCTTTAGTTTTCTTATAGCAAATGTAAGAGCGTTTCTAGTTTTGCTGACACGAGAACTGCTGAGATAAGAGAGATAAGAAACTACATTTTAACGTTATTTAAGTAATTCAACATCATATCTAATGCAGGGGATTATTCTTTCAAATTTTTATATCACGAATATTTATAAGGATGTTTGAAATGTAGAATGACGTTTGCTATTATTCAATACGATAGCATTATCTTTTAGAAAAGTATCTATTAGTTTGATATTCTTTTGGGTGGGTTTGTAGATGGATTAAGACATGTAAAAAGTGTTTAGTTGATAAGAAGTGTTGATGTGTTATTGTCATGATTGTTTAAGTGAATGTTGATGTAAATGGTGATAATGATATTAAAGTAATGGAAAGAGACGAATTAACATATCACTGAATTCTGTTATGCAGATTGCCTGTGACAACTGTTCTGCATATGCAAACTCTGCACAGTGTTTCCATTTTATGAAAAATTATAAAGAGCAAATAGCACATCGAAAAGATATGCAGGAAAAAAAATGAAAATGGAAAAGTTATATCGTCCAGAATGTACAAGATATAATAGAAGAAATATTTTGTAACAGCAGACCGTTTGAGAGCAATGATATTTAAGCCATTGCCTTCCAACATCGATGTATGAATTGTACTTCTGTTGTAGATTGACCAAGCATTCTATAGCATAGAGGTAACAACACATTCAGTTTTTGAAGCCTTCGCTGTTTATTTTACATAGAATGTTCTAACATGCATTCACACACAGAGAAAGACACAAACTCGAATTATTATACACAGACACGCACATATAGACACATAGGCAGACACACGAAAATACACCTACACATCAGACACATGCATGCAAACACACATGTATGCACACACACACATGTCTACACACATTCAAGCAAGCACAAGGAAACATACTTTACTTCAAATATTCTTTGGAGAAACATCCTTTCGGTTACATGTATTCTTAACTATTAGCTTCCAGTTTTTCAAATAAAGTTTGTACTGTTTAATAAGATTGCTAGACAATATGCTATTTAGAAATGTTCAATGTATGTTTATTATGTACAAATTGATATGCACCATTCATTAAATTCCAGTCGAATCGCATTTCTTGGCGCGTTAACTTGTAAAATAGTCATAAGGAGACAATAATGTCTATCATTGGCCTGTCAGAAGACTCTATATATGTATAGCATTGAAACGTGTAATATATAAACCGATCACTATATATGTACATGCACTGGTACAAATACACAGACAATAAATACACAAAAGAAGACGGAAAATAAAGTAGATAAGGACGAACAAATAGACACATACTTAAATGCATATACATGTACATATGTTTATATATATATCGCAGCGCTGTTAGTTGCTATCGTGTGTGTGTGTGTGTATAGATATGTTTATGTGTGCGCGTGTATGTGTATATGTATATGTATATTATTATTGTTGTTGTTATTATTATTGTTAACAATGTATATGTGTGTGTGTATATATATGTGTGTGTGTATATGTATGTGTATATATATATATATATATATATATATATGTATATTTCTTTTTTTTTATTCATCTATTAATGTTTTTATTTTTATTTTATTTATTTATTCATTTTTTTTCTCTCGTGCAATGGCCATACTCGATAACGAGGGGGCAGTCATCATATATATATATATATATATATATAGTGGTAGAACACTGGAAGGTAATATCCGTAGTGGTAGAGCACTCAGTCCAAGGGACGAGTTAGATAGGAGGGGTTACACAACAAGTTAGTTCACCATACCGAGAACTATTGTTTCACGTTCGCGGATCTTCATCCCGAGATGTATGTATGTATATATGTATGTATGTATATATATATGTATGTATATATATGTCCGGGAGAGATGACCCTTTAGCTTTTGTCAAGGCAGAATTCTAGGAGAAGGAACACTCTGATATAACACCTGCAACCCTGATGGTATCCAATGATGTTGACTTGTTCTACTTTTTGGTAAATATCATCTTGGTTAAGAGAGTTTGGACTGGCTTTGTGCAGTGCCTTTGCTCACTATAAAAGCTTCACGGCACAACCATTGCTTTATATCTGGAGATCTCTCTGCACTTATATATATATATATATATATATATATATATATATATATATATATATAATAAATATAATATATATATAATAAATATTTGCTCTACTGTTCTTATATATTTATTCTTATCGAGCCTTCTTTGGATTTTAGTCTTCACATTTATTATTATTACTATTGCCAGTATCGGTAGAGGGTCGGACGCCATGCTTTGACGCATAGAGTTACGGCATTTGCCATTGTGAGTTCAAATCCCGCCGAGGTTAACTTTGCCTTTCATCCTTACGGGGTTGATAAAATACAATACCAGTAAAGTACTGGTTAATTGCTGGCCTTGTGCCAATAGTAGAAACAATTATTATTACTATATATATATATACATATATCTGTTTCTCTTGTTTTAAAATACCAATCGTGAGTTCTTTGTTAGTAATTTTCATAGAAAACATATCATTTTAACTTTAATTTATTCTGTCATGTACATGCACGGAATAACGTATTAAGAAAAGTTATTTTATGATAAAGTGAATGATGTATCGATATATATATATATATATATATATATATATATATATATATGAATGTTGTTTATTACTTAATAATATATATATATATATAGATTTAGATATATATAAATGTATATATACATAGACATACATGTGTGTGTGTGCATATCTGTGTGTGTGTGCATGTGCGCGTGTGTGTGTATTAACAGATATGTATATATAATATATATA